>JAOWBW010000391.1:38263-575025 GCA_026119855.1 Campanula takesimana | reverse complement strand
TGGAACGTGAGTGAAGTTAACCGTTGCCATAGTTTTCTGACTTGCATTTTGAATCGGCACCCAAGCTGTTAAGCTTGAAAACAGAAGTTTTATAAAGGTGTTTGCTCTGATACCACTTGTTGGTCCAGAGACACAACAAGGGTATGAAAAGAGGCTAGAGGGGGGTGAATAGCCTATTTAAAATTTTCAACCCTTTTTTAAAATTCAACCTTTATGCTTACACTTAAATTTTGCGGTAGATGAAACCACGCGGACAAGTATAAAATTCACAGCGGAAGTTTTCGTTGAAACAAATTAAGAGTTGGTTTTGATAAGTTCAATGCGGTAGGTTTGTTTGCGGTAGGTAGATGTATATGCGGTAGGTATGAGTGCGGTAGGTTAAAGTGAGGTAGGTTTAGAGATTGAAAACTAGTGTCTTAGAGATTTTGGCAAATGATAAGTTAGTCAGATTTTAACTTAGGCAATGAGGTAGACAAACAAACACAATCACAATTGTTCTTAAATCTGAAAGATCAAACACTAAAAAGACAAACAAGATTAATATGAACAAGTGAAGAACAATAGGAACAAGATGAACAAGACTTAAAGTAAATTTGCAGAAAGGTAAAGTGCAGTAAGTAAAGAACACAATGATTTGGAAAGGTTCGATCTGTTAAAAGATCTACGTCCTTTACCAAGATGGTCAGTCTTGGATTTGAATGAGGTATATATTAGATTCACTTGAGTACAGATTACAGAGATGAAGTATTGAATAAACACCTATTTCTATGAAGTTCAAATCCTAGACTTAGACCAGTGTATCCCTAATGATTCAATCTATGTGTTGATCAATCGGGGTGAGTGTGTTGTTAAGATATAGAATCAAGAGCTCTTTGGATCTATATGATTTTAGAGCGTAATAAAACTTGTGTGATGAGGCTTGAGATTTGATCTTGAAGGTTGCTGGAGATTTGATGAAGACTTGAAGGTGAGTGCTTGAAGATTCGAAGGATTCTGGAATCTTGAGTATGATCTTCAATCACCAAGAATTTCAACAGCAATTTCTCTCTTAGAATCTCAGCGTATCTTCAATGAGAATTCAAGGTCTATTTATAGCCTTGATGGAGAAACTAGCCGTTTGAATTCTTGGAGGGCAAGTTTGGAGGACAATGAGCTGTTGATTTCTAATTGGAGCTCAGTCTGAGTTGTCCTTTTGTTGCAGAGTCATGGAGGTCCAACTGTACTACGATGACAGTTTGTATTCAAATTTGAAATTGAATTTGCAACGTTCTAAACTAACCAAGGTAGAGTACACAAGTGTGACCATGGTTAAGTTTGAACCAACTTGAGTTTTCTTCAACCAAGCTTTCATGCGGTAGGATGAGACATACGGTAGATGTCTTGCATGTGTTAAGTTGATTCTTGCGGCAAGCATGGAGCATGCGGTAGATGTCTTCATGCGGTAGGTTGAGTACTTTGCCACATATCTCCAGACTTAGAAAAATTTAGGGTCCTAATCTGCTAAGCCTAACAAACTACAAAAATGGACTATTCTAAATGAAGTACAAGTACTTCTTACAATATATCCTAAAGTCCACAAAGAGTAAAATAAGGTTATGAGATCAATCAAATCTAGGTATGGAGTGGTTTATAATAAGCATACCCAACAATCTCCCCCTATTTGATTGAGACCATTACCTACTATACAAAGGCTAATTCATTGTACTTGGTAAAAACATGTTTTCAAGAATAAATATTTTATTAATATCATGTCTCAAGTCAATGCACACTCTAAGCCAATGTTATAGATTTCTATCATCCTAAAAAGAAAAAAAAAATTACAAATTCTAGAAGATAGAAATAATATTTGAAGCATTTCAAAATAAGTGAATACTGAAGAATAGAAATGCATCAAACACACTAACAACAATACAACATACTCCAAATAATAATCATTAAAGCATAGGAGTAAAGGCAAAAGAGAATATTGTTTTGTTTACACCCAAACACAAAAACAAAAAAATGAAAGTGTTTTAAAACATCAACAATTTTCATGACCACATGCGGTCATATCAAATGCGGTCGACTTCAAGAACATCTTCATCACACAGCTTGCCGTGAAAGGAGATGTGAAAGGGAAGCGGCAAGCTGGTAAGTTCAACCCAGGGATAATGATTGGAGATAGAACTCCGTCTTCTTCATCCTCTTGATCACCTTGAGCATGAAACATTACCTTGACCAGCTTCAGGAGGTTGAAAGTTTCCTGCATAGCTTGAATCATGCCTTGACAGTTAAGCCTGTTCATCACCGTATTGACGCGGTTTGGATAGAAGGTCAATCTTGGTGATTGTCCTTCAATTCTGACGTTTGTTGTCCTCAATACGGTTGTGTTTGAACTTTCATCGCTTCAGTCATTGCGGCAATCTTTGGGGTAAATTTCTCTGCAACAGTTAGAAGTGCGGTATTAGTTTGAATCATGATTTCCTCTTTTAGAGATGATTTCATTTTCTTCAGCTCCTTGCCCAGCTCTTCCTTGATTTCAAGTTTATATCATTCATAGATTTTGAGAGTTCTTTGCTTGCTCCCTCAACACCACTAACAACACTGTTACTGATGTAATCCGTTTGCTTTCTAAGAGATTCTTTGAGTGCGGCAAGAGTTAGGGAAGAAGTATCTGCGGTAGGAGGTGGTGGAGGTGCGGTAGAGCTGCTAGTTGTTCCTTGCATGATGTCTTTTACTGCCTTTGTTATCACAACACTCTCCCCCTTAATGGTCGAAATCATTTCGGAGGGAAGTGCGGTACATCTCGCTTTAAAGCGGCTTGATCAGATTTCAATTCAATAACCTCCTCTCGAAGTGCCACCATACTAGACACCAGAGATTCAACCTGTGACTGGGTGTCTGCCTGCATCTGAGTCAAAAGTTTAACTGCGGCAAGAAGCTCAGCAGTGGATGATACGGCAGCCTCAGGTTGGGCGGTCGAAGGGGTTGGCACGGCAGGTTCAGGAACTGCGGTAGAAGGAACTTCAATGTGTTGCTCAGAAACATTAACCCATGGTGACACGGTCTCATCATCACCAATATCTTCAATATCAACAAAAGAATCCATCTTTTCAGGAACAATATCTCCAACATTCTCATCCATAGCTTTCTCTGCGGTAGACTTATCACTTGCGGCAGAGCTTGCATGCTCTTCTTCAGAGCTTTCATCAACTAGACCCTTTTCAATGGGCTTCTCTACAACTATCTCATCTTTCTCACTCTCAGTGGCATTTTCAGATTCCTCACTCTCTCCTCTGCGGCAACCTCATCATCCTTCTCAGATCCAGACAGTTCTTCTAAATCATCCTCTTGAACATCCAGAACAAAATTTTTGGAGATCTTTGGAGGAGCAATCACTATATCCTCGTCAGATGAAAGAACTGGTTGAGATGACTTCAGGGGAAGGTTGTTTAGCACCTTAGCCTTTTTAGAGACTTTGACCGGCTAGGAGTATGGGATCTCTTCTTTTCAACTTCTCCCCTGACTAGGTGCTGGTTTGAGAGATACAGAGGGTTTGGACTTGGAGGAAGTGGATATGGCAGGTTGCTTTGGTGTGACGACTTGGAAGATTTAGATTGAGTGGAGATTTAGATGGTACGGTATAGAAGGATTTTGAGACTTTGGATTTTGGTTGAGGTTCAGGAGATGGAGAGGGAGACATTGGAGGTACGGTGGGAGTTACCTTAGATTTAGAAGGCTGAGGTGCGGCAGGACGGGCAGATGCGGTAGAAGCAATCTTGATGCCTTGAGAAACTGGCTTGACTTTCTAGCTAGTTCCCCAACTTTCTCTTTGCCTTTGACTGAAGTTGGAGGGGAGGGTAGATCAACATCTTTAACCTTTGCACGAGCCTTCATTTCGGCAGCATGCTTGCGGTCCTGTTCAAATGCGGCAGCCTCTACATCACTTACCATGCGATCACCAAGATTTGCTTGACCTCGTTTAGAGTACTTTGGAGGGATGTACTCTTCAATGGGATCTCTTAAAAGATAGGAGCGGTACATTTCGTCCCCAAAGTTGCTACGGATGTTGGTTTTCATAGACTTTCGACAAAAATCTTTGGCGGTAGGAATTGGAACCTTGTAATTCTTGTTCTTCTCATACATGTCCTTGATTCTGACCGTGAGACTCATCAAGTAGGAAATCAACCTACTGTTTGTGCGATACTTGGATTCGCCTTCATCAGTCGCATCCTTATACGAGAGAATGTTAACTCGTAGGATATCATACATGATTTGGCCCCAGTCGAGCCGTTTGCCAAGATAAATAGCAGCAGATATCATCAATTGAGTATGATGAAGTTGGCATGATTGCCTGTCTTGCATAATAAGGCATGGTCCACCAGATGACCTATGTGATACATAATTTCACCAACATCCTTTCGTTGGATTTTGAGAATGTCTGCAGTGCCAGCCAGTTTCTTAGCAAGACTCAGAGTCTCCTGCCGTGAAATCTCATCAAGGCTTCTTTGTTCTTCTTAATTCCCACGGCATGGGCTAGAGCACGTGCATCGAAAGCCATCTGGATGCCCATCACGGAGGCTTGAATGAACTTAGGGTTTAGACTCAGGTTCATCAGTACTTTCCATTTCAACTGCCGTGTTGAAAAATTCGTCAACAAATGCTGGTAGGTGAAAGTCTTGATCAAGTGTAAAGAGAGGGAGAATCCCAGACTTGTTCATCCTGCCCAGAATATTGCGGCCAATGGCATCCTTCTTAAGATCTTCAAGGTCCAAGACAATGCCTGGAATGAAGTGACTTAGATCCTGAAGCAAAACAGAATTCATAGTTTAGACATTGAGGTAGATCGTGCGGCACTTAACAAAGGGACGCGGCAAGGGAGGCAAGGTCAAGTGAGGCACGGTAACTATAGGAATGCGGTAAGTAAGGAGAGATAAGGCTACCGCAAACACAAATGTGTTGTTCGAAATAAGATCAAAACATGAATAGTAAATGAACACAGATTTCAAAAGCATGTAGAGTATATGGATCAAAAAGGTGAATTCAATAAGAACACGAAGAACACTAAGATGAACATCAAAACACCATTAGTCTAACTGAACCCAGATATCCAGAAATTGACTGAAATTCAACGAAAACACCATGGACAGAATCGGAATTGCAAATAAAGTCTTAATGTCAGATCAATTTCATGAAACAAACGCCACATTAAACCCAGAAGTTAAAAAAGTGAGAATAGGAAAGAACAAGAAAATATAAACCCATTTGAGTGAAATTAAAAACTCTACAGAACTGGGGTAAGATCTTATGCAGGCAAGAGATATACTGACTAGAATCAAAAATAAACAATCAATGCAAGATTTTCATATGACTAACTTAAGAGATTGAAGAAAGATTTTCAAGGAATATGAAGGGTTTTTGAGATTTCTACCAAGAACACGAGAAAAATTGAAAAGATGAAAATCCATACCATAACGACGACGGGAGGAGTGGATTGAATTTGTGGTTCGTCTCTTGATTCAACTGATTTCGAGGGCTTCTAGATTGGTGTTTGGAAGTCATTTATAGAGAGTTTGAGAGAGAATAAGAAAGGCGGTTTGAAGTATTTTAGAGAGAAGGTTTAAAAGAGAGAGAGAGATATTTTCTGAAAAGGTGAGAGATGCGGAGTGGTGGAGTATAAGAAGAAATGGAACGGTTTTGGTGGAGGGTGGTTTGCAGAGGTCAGAGATGATGGGATGATGGGAGGGGGTTAACTCTGCAAAAGGACGGATGTGACCTAGGGTCTAGTTTACATTAAATGCAGGGTTGCAGAGGGTCACGTCGGACTAGCCAATGACGGCTCATAAATAGTTTTAAGGAATAAAAATTAAATGAAATTTAATGCTAAAAAAATTTTGAATTAAATAAAACGAGGGAAAAGAGGAAGTTACCTTAATACCCTTGAGGTAGATTAGATCTAAGCAACCTAGATATCTCTAAGTTAGAAAGACTTACCTGGGCCTTAGAGTGCGGTAACTTGAAGATCGACAGTGACATGTGAGGTCGTTGAGGTCTTACCATGCTTGTTCTTTTCTGGTATATGCGGCAACATAGTTGATGCGGCAGACATGAGTTGCGGTCAAGTGAATTTAGAGGCTTGTGTTATATGCTTGACCGTGAGTTGATCTGCCGTAGACCTATCTTGATTTTGAACTTTTGGACAAAATACATTAGTACAAGAAATTATATGGACAAGTTTGAGTTAGAGTTCAAGCATACCCATTTCTCCTCTTAGATACCTAAATATCTTGGAATCAAGAGCCTTGGTGAGAATATCTGCAATTTGATTATCAGTACTCACATACTCTAGATGGATATTACCTTTTTCCACATGATCCTTGAGAAAGTGGTATTTGATATCAATGTGTTTGGTCTTGGAATGCATGACAGGGTTGTTGGAGACGGCAATGATAGATGTATTGTCACAAAAGATTGGACAATTTTCTTCTTTGATTCTGTAGTCAACCAATTGTTGCTTCATCCACAGCACTTGGCAGCAGCAGCTTCAGCAGCTATATATTCAGCTTCTGTGGTCGATACAGAGACTGAGGCTTGTTTCTTGCTTGCCCATGAAACTAGTCGATTTCCAAGGAAATGACAAGTTCCACTCGTGCTTTTCCTGTCGATGGTACATGCTGCATAATATGCATCTGAGTAACCTATTGTTGGGTTTTGAGCAAACATGCACAGCGGAATAAACCTAAAAGCCTAGATCCGATCACCATGATTAGATTAATATGGAGATGAATTTAGAACACTAACCGTGACAGAGCTTTAAAATTCTGAGATCTTCAATCTTTGTTCTTCGCGCTTCTTCGAATCACGAACGTAGGAACGACCGCAAAACTTGGATCACGAACTTTGAAGGAGTTGATGCCAACGCCCTCTATGTTTATCCACACGCGAACGAATTTCAAGAACGATTCTTGTACCGGATTGCTAGACCCAATAGAAACTCTTTCTACTTTGAAGGCTATGTGAAAAATCAATGTTCTTGTTCTTGAGGAAGAAGAAGAACTTGTTTTTCTCTCTCTCGGAGGCTATCTAATTGATATGGATCAATACATACTGATTAGGTCGTTGTTAGAGGTTTATATACTTATTAGTCCTAAACCTTTTAGGAGAAATAGGTTTAAAACCCGTCACAACACGAAATCAGTTTTTTGGGCCCGAACAGGGCCTGCTCGGCCGAGTCCTTTAAGGTGCTCGGCCGAGCACCTTTGCTCTAGAAAATCTGACCTTCTGATTTCCCATGCTCGGCCGAGTCATATGAGGTGCTCGGCCGAGCACCACCAGAATTCCGATTTTAGCCTTTTAAACAATTCGTCCTTTTGTGTGTGACCCCATAGGATTATATTAAGTTGGCAATGAGCCCAAACACATTTGTGCTCATAGATCATGAGCGGACTCTAGCAAGCCATCATGACTACCCAATTAATATAACTTGTATAAGTTCGTGAATCCTTTATAGAACATATTACAATCTCTTTGTTTCACGATGTCTATTGAACGTAAGCCATGGTCAATGGTCAACTTACAATGTTCAATGCTTTCTCGATCCAGAATGTATTGATAGTACAAATCTTATTTGAGCACGGCCATGCATTTCATCAACACCATTCTTCGAGTGGCCAAAGCTTGACATCTTCTCTTACGAGGAACAAATCCCTTCTTGATTTATTACCTTTCCCTACATGAATCCGATTATGCCAATCACATTCTTTATAGCTACCCTATTAGGGGTAACGTTTGAATATGTCAAACGTAATGTTCATCGAGTGGAAGACTGTGATAATCTCAGGTCTAAAGATTCCAGTAATATAACTATATGAGACTTAATTATGACATTGTGACCATGACATAAATCTCATATGGGTCAGTCCAGTATTTGGTCTCCAACAAATACCCATAAGTTTAATTGTATCCCATACACCATAATCATCATATGATTATCCATTAAACTTATACTAACAATTAATCATAATTATCAGGGACGGGGATTATTATAATAAACATGCAAAGGATATAATAATCAAACATTCAATATCTTTATTAAAACATAATAAACAGATAACATTAATCGTTCTCATAACGTGCCTAGAGCATACAACACCAACAATCTCCCACTTGCACTAGGCCTAATTAATGTATCGAATACCCATAGACCTCACATGACCATCATGCTTTGCTTGCGGAAGACCCTTTGTCAATGGGTCGGCAATGTTATCGTCAGTTGGTACTCTGCATATATTTATGTCACCTCTACCAATGATTTCTCGAATGATATGGTAACGCCTAAGTATGTGTTTGGATTTCTGATGTGATCTTGGTTCCCTTGCTTGAGCAATAGCACCATTATTATCACAATAAAGGTCTATTGGATTAGCAATGCTAGGAACCACCTCTAGTTCAGTAATGAACTTCTTAATCCAAACAGCTTCTTTAGCAGCATCGGATGCAGCAATATACTCAGCTTCAGTTGTAGAATCAGCGACGGTACTTTGCTTAGAACTCTTCCAACTAATAGCACCTCCATTAAGCATAAATACAAAACCAGATTGCGATCTAGAATCATCCTTGTCAGTTTGGAAGCTTGCATCTGTGTAACCACTTACGACAAGATCATCTTCCATACCTCCATACACCAAGAACGAATCTTTAGTCCTTCGCAAGTACTTAAGAATCGTCTTGACTGCAATCCAGTGACTTTCACCGGGATCAGATTGGTATCTGCTCGTCATGCTCAAAGCATACGAGACATCAGGTCTAGTACATATCATGGCATACATGATAGATCCAATAGCAGAAGCATATGGAATCCCAATCATTCTCTCACGCTCATCAGTCGTCTTAGGACACTGATTCCTGCTTAGAGATATGCCATGACCTACTGGCAAATTTCCTCTTTTAGAGTTTTCCATGCGGAATCTCTTGAGAACTTTGTCAATATATGTATCTTGACTTAAACCAATCAATTTCTTAGATCTATCACGATAGATCCTAATGCCAAGGATATAAGCGGCTTCTCCCATATCTTTCATTGAGAAACACTTTCCTAACCAAGTCTTTACAGACTGTAGTGCAGGAATGTCGTTTCCAATGAGCAATATGTCATCAACATATAGTACTAGAAATAATACTACGCTCCCACTAATCTTCTTGTATACACAAGGTTCATCTTCGTTCTTGATGAAGCCAAACTCTTTGACCGATTCATCAAACCGAAGATTCCAACTCCTAGAGGTTTGCTTCAATCCATAAATGGATCGTTGCAATTTGCATACTTTATTAGAATTTTCTGGAATTACAAAACCTTCAGGTTGTGTCATATAAACATCCTCAAGTAAGTTCCCGTTAAGGAACGCTGTTTTGACATCCATTTGCCATATCTCATAGTCAAAATATGCGGCTATGGCAAGTAAAATTCTTATAGACTTGATCATTGCTACGGGTGAAAAGGTTTCATCATAGTCGATTCCATGAATCTGCCTATAGCCTTTCGCTACAAGTCTAGCTTTATGAGTATGCACCTTTCCATCCATGTCAGTTTTTTTTTTGAAAACCCACTTGCATCCTATGGTTTTTACACCTTCGGGCGCATCAATCAAGTTCCAAACTTGATTGTCATACATGGACTTAATTTCAGATTCCATGGCTCCAAGCCATTTATCTGAATCAGGAGCGGACATCGCTTCTTGGTAGGAAGTAGGTTCGTCATCAACTATGACTTCTACTTCATTGCTATCCGTCATGAGAAATCCATATCTCTTAGGTTCGGATCGCACCCTACCAGTTCTGCGAGGAACTTGAGTACTCTGAACCGGTTCCACAACTCCTTGTGAAGCTTGCTCAGATCCAACATTTTGTTCCATGTAATTTTCAGGTTCTCGAATCTCTTTGAGATTAATTTTACTCCCACTAATTCCTTTGGAGAGAAACTCTTTCTCTAGAAAGGTACCATTTCGAGCAACAAACACTTTGTTGTCCGTGCGGTTGTAAAAATAATATCCCTTAGTTTCCTTAGGGTAACCTACAAAATTACATTTATCAGATTTGGTGCAAGTTTGTCAGAGATCATTCTCTTAACATAGGCCTCACAACCCCAAATCTTTATGAAAGACAAACTAGGTTTTCTTCCAGTCCACATCTCATATGGAGTCTTTGGAACAGATTTAGTTGGAACTCTATTTAGTGTAAGAGCAGCAGTTTCTAGTGCATGTCCCCAAAAGGATAAAGGAAGATCAACTTGACTCATCATGGAGCGGACCATATCCAATAAGGTCCTATTTCTCCGCTCAGACACACCATTCCATTGTGGTGTTCCAGGTGGAGTTAATTGTGAAACAATTCCACACTCTTTAAGATGATTGTCAAATTCTTGGCTTAAATATTCTCCACCACGATCAGATCGTAGTGCTTTAATAGTTTTGCCAAGTTGATTTTGTACTTCATTTGAAATATTCTAAATATCTCAAAAGATTCACTTTTATGCTTCATTAAGTAGACATAACCATATCTACTAAAATCATCAGTAAAAGTTATGAAGTATTGATATCCTCCCCTAGCACTGCTGCTCATTGGTCCACAAACATCAGTATGTATGAGTCCCAATAAGTCACTAGCTCTTTCACTACTCTTAGTAAAAGGTGTCTTAGTCATCTTTCCAAGTAAACAAGACTCACAAGTTTCATATGATTCTAAATCATGTGAATCTAAAAGTCCGTCCCCATGGAGTTTTGAGATACGCTTCTCATTAATATGACCAAGACGGCAATGCCACAAATAAGTATGATTTACATCATTAGGTTTGGATTTCTTATTTATATTATAGATATTATCATTATTTTCACTTTCAACATCAAGAACATAAAGGCCATTAAATGAACATGCAGTACAATAAAGCATATCATTTAAATAAATAGAAAACTTCTTATTCTTAATAAGAAAACTATAACCTTCATTATCCAAACAAGAAACTGAAATAATATTCCTACTCAAATCTGGAACGTAATAACAATTGTTCAAAACAAGAATTAATCCGCTAGGTAAAATGACATCATATGTTCCTACGGCTAATGCAGCAACTCTTGCTCCATTTCCCACACGTAGGTCCACTTCACCATCTTTGAGTAGCCTTCTATTCCTTAGTCCCTGCACATTTAAACAAATGTGAGATCCACATCCGGTATCTAATACCCAGGAGCTAGAAGTAGAAAGAAAAATATCTATAACATAGATACCTGAAGTAGACGCAGTCCCACTGCTCTTCTTCTTCTTTAACTCTTCCTTGTAAACCTTGCAATTGCGTTTCCAATGACCAATCTCATTGCAGTGGAAACAAATTGCATCCTTTTGGGAAGCAGGTTTAGCCACAGTAGCATTGGCAACATTTGCCTTGCTAATCTTGGGTTTGACAACTTTTGCCTTACCCTTTCCTTTGCCTTTCTTTCCTTCCTTTGACACTATGAGCACAGGAGCGGCTTCTTTACCGATTTTCTTTTCTGCCTGCTTAAGCATCCCATGCAATTCAGACATAGTCTTATCCATCCCTTGCATATTAAAGTTCATGACGAACTGATTATAGCTTTTGGGCAATGAATTAAGAATAAAATAGGTAGCCAACTCAATCTCAATTGGATGGCCAAGCCTCTCTAGTTTCTCAAAGTAAGCCTTCATTTTCAAAACATGAGGGCTCACAGACTGTCCTTCGCTCATCTTGCATGAGACTAGGGCAGCTATGGTGTCGAACCTCTCTTGCCTTGCTTGTTCTTGGAACATATCTTTCAATGTAGCAGCAAGGTCAAATGCTTCCAATTGTTCAAGAATCTTCTGAAGTTCTGAACACATGGCCGCAAGCATAAGAAACCCACCTCACGAGAATCATTCACATGTTTCTTGTAGGCGTTTCTCTCATCCTTGGGTGCATTAGAAGCAGGTTCTTCTTCAGGAACGGGCTCATCAAGAATATAGAGCTTATCCTCATGCTTTAGAACAATTCTAAGGCTACGGATCCAATCCGTATAGTTAGCTCCATCTTCTTGAAGTTTCTCCTTCTCAAGGATAGATCGCAGTGATAAGTTTGTATTTTGAGCCATTATCTACAATTATGCAAACATATAATTAAATATAAGTACCAACTTTATTAAAGATATTAAATATTAGTATTTCACAAATACTCCCACTAAATTATATAACCTTCAAATACATCCAATGCATCATATAATTTAAATGGGCTAATATCCATCTTTAATTTAATTTCAAGTCCGCTTTGGCGATACTGCTCAAAATTAAATTAATTAGGTAGACAACTCTTTGTCAATCATATCAAATATGACTCTTAGATCCTTTATGAGATTTTTAGACATCATATGTCTAACATGTTTTAATCTCATCTGTGCCTTAGGCCCAAAACTTTGTCTTTTGATAGCCTAATTAAGTCAAACCATTTTAAACGTATAGGAATCACTCTTTCCTCATCTTGCTCATAAATGAATAGAATTAATGCACCTCGCTTTGGCAGAGCCCACATAAAACTATCCACGTACTCGCAAGTGTTTTAATCATGGATTGGCACAAAACTTAAGTTTTAAAGAAGGTTCATGACATATAGCATGGTCAATGTTTATAGTCACATAATATAAACACATAAAGCAACGGTTAATAATTTAACTAATCTCATTAATTAAATTAAGATTTCATGTGATTGATTTATGGGGATAAATTCTTTAACATATTATTGAGAGCACGATTGTACGGTCGAAACTAAGCCAGAAGGCATCCACAATCCCGTACCAAATTTAGAAACTAGAAGGAACAACTATGTAAGGTCGAAACTAAGCCAATAGGCATCCACAATCCCTTACATAAAGTAACTCGATTCTAAATTCTTTTGTCCCATCAATTCATTACTTTGACCTTGATGTTTGTTTTCAGGAAACACGGTTTCTCAAACCAGCCATCTGACAAACAAATTCAATCCAAAGTGATTTTAAACAAGCCATTTAATTTCAGGAAACATGGTTTCTAAACCAGCCATCTGAAAAAAAATTATGTCCAAAATCAACCTGCTCGGCCGAGTCCTCTAAGGTGCTCGGCCGAGCGCCTCTGTGTTCCAGAAAACCTTTGCTTCTGACGACTCTGCTCGGCGAGTCTTATAGACTGCTCGGCCGAGCACCACGAACAGAACAGATTTTCTTGTCGAATTTTAATTCTAAGATTGCTTTCCCGATTCATTTAGGATTTGGTGTTCATAATTATCATATCATCATGTTCATCAAAACCTTGAATAAACGATTTATTCATGAATCAAAGATCATTAACAAATCAATCCAATTAATTTTGATAATCTAAAGGAACATAATAATCAAATTATTATTGCAATCGTAGATTCCACATAACGTATTTAAACGGTGCGATTTTATGATTTCAATATATCTCATATATAAACATAAAACTCAGATCACATAAACATCTTGAATCCAAATTCACATAGCATGCCAAAACATATAATCCAATTATATCATTAACATGTTATTATTAAAATAATCATGATGAACGGGGCTCTGATACCACTGTTGGGTTTTGAGCAAACATGCACAGCGGAATAAACCCAAAAGACTAGATCCGATCACCATGATTAGATTAATATGGAGATGAATTTAGAACACTAACCGTGACGGAGCTTTAAAATTCTGAGATCTTCAATCTTTGTTCTTCGCGCTTCTTCGAATCACGAACGTAGGAACGACCGCAAAACTTGGATCACGAACTTTGAAGGAGTTGATGCCAACGCCCTCTATGTTTATCCACACGCGAACGAATTTCAAGAACGATTCTTGAACCGGATTGCTAGACCCAATAGAAACTCTTTCTATTTGAAGGCTATGTGAAAAATCAATGTTCTTGTTCTTGAGGAAGAAGAAGAACTTGTTTTTCTCTCTCTCGGAGGCTATCTAATTGATATGGATCAATACATACTGATTAGGTCGTTGTTAGAGGTTTATATACTTATTAGTCCTAAACCTTTTAGGAGAAATAGGTTAAAACCCGTCACAACACGAAATCAGTTTTTGGGCCCGAACAGGGCCTGCTCGGCCGAGTCCTTTAAGGTGCTCGGCCGAGCACCTTTGCTCTAGAAAATCTGACCTTCTGATTTCCCATGCTCGGCCGAGTCATATGAGGTGCTCGGCCGAGCACCACCAGAATTCCGATTTTAGCCTTTTAAACAATTCGTCCTTTTGTGTGTGACCCCATAGGATTATATTAAGTTGGCAATGAGCCCAAACACATTTGTGCTCATAGATCATGAGCGGACTCTAGCAAGCCATCATGACTACCCAATTAATATAACTTGTATAAGTTCGTGAATCCTTTATAGAACATATTACAATCTCTTTGTTTCACGATGTCTATTGAACGTAAGCCATGGTCAATGGTCAACTTACAATGTTCAATGCTTTCTCGATCCAGAATGTATTGATAGTACAAATCTTATTTGAGCACGGCCATGCATTTCATCAACACCATTCTTCGAGTGGCCAAAGCTTGACATCTTTCTCTTACGAGGAACAAATCCCTTCTTGATTTATTACCTTTCCCTACATGAATCCGATTATGCCAATCACATTCTTTATAGCTACCCTATTAGGGGTAACGTTTGAATATGTCAAACGTAATGTTCATCGAGTGGAAGACTGTGATAATCTCAGGTCTAAAGATTCCAGTAATATAACTATATGAGACTTAATTATGACATTGTGACCATGACATAAATCTCATATGGGTCAGTCCAGTATTTGGTCTCCAACAAATACCCATAAGTTTAATTGTATCCCATACACCATAATCATCATATGATTATCCATTAAACTTATACTAACAATTAATCATAATTATCAGGGACGGGGATTATTATAATAAACATGCAAAGGATATAATAATCAAACATTCAATATCTTTATTAAAACATAATAAACAGATAACATTAATCGTTCTCATAACGTGCCTAGAGCATACAACACCAACACCTATAAGATCTAAAGTTGAATCTTTGGAGTACCAGATAGATATCGAATAATACGTTTAACAGCAACAAGATGTGCTTCTCTAGGATCAGCTTGATAACGAGCACAAACGCAAACACTAAACATGATATCTGGCCTACTAGCAGTTAAGTATAGGAGAGAGCCAATCATACCTCGATATAAGGTTTGATCAACCTTCTTACCTTTCAAGTCTTTATCTAGCTTGTTACCAGTAGCCATAGGAGTGTCGTATGCCTTTGCATTTTCAAGTCCAAATTTCTCGATGAGATCTCTTGTATACTTAGCTTGGTTGAGGAAGATGCCTTCAGCACATTGTTTGATTTGAAGTCCAAGGAAGAATGTTAATTCTCCCATCATGCTTATCTCAAATTTGCTTTTCATGAGTTTCTCAAAACCCTTACACAACAATTCATTAGTAGAACCAAAAATAATATCATCTACATATATTTGAACAAGTAAAGTATGATCATTATATTTAGCAATAAATAAAGTTGTGTCGATCTTACCACGCTTGAATCCCTTTTCAAGGAGAAACTTAGATAGAGTATCATACCATGCTCGTGGAGCTTGTTTGAGTCCATACAAAGCTTTACGGAGTTTGTAGACATGATTTGGAAATTTGGGATCTTCAAATCTGGGCGGTTGAGCAACAAAGACGGTTTCTTGAAGTTCTCCGTTGACAAATGCACTCTTCACATCCATTTGATATAGCTTGAATCTTTTGTAAGAGGCATAAGCTAAGAATATCCTTATAGCTTCGAGTCTTGCAACGGGGGCAAATGTTTCATCATAATCAATGCCTTCTTCTTGTCTATATCCTTGTGCAACCAACCTAGCTTTGTTCCTTGTGATGCTTCCATTCTCATCCATCTTGTTTCGGAACACCCACTTTGTACCAATCACTCCTTGATCTTGTGGCCTTGGAACCAAGGTCCAAACTTTACATCTTTCAAATTGGTTGAGTTCTTCTTGCATGGCAACAACCCAACTTGATTCCTGGAGTGTCACGCCCTGGAAATTCCAAAAATCCATAAACATAAAATTTACATAATGTACATCTCCAAAATGCAAAATACCAAACCGGGCGCGTGAATTCAACTATAAACCAATACCAACAAACAATACCTCAACGAGATTATAACTCGGAGACTAGAAACAAACGCGGAAGCAAGAACAACTGTTAATAATATAAATTCCCAAAGGACAACAGTATATACATTACCCTGGACGACCACGACCTTTCAACCATATACAAAGAGGCTCTGAAGAGCAACTACCCCAAAGGCGATCAACCTGCTCAGAAGACTCCCGATACAACGGACCTCAAACGATACCACTTGCTTTCCTGGGGGGGGTTAAGGAAACACAATTGGAAACAAATAAACGGGGTGAGAAAAATCTCAGTAAGCTACTAATGCAACTATATTTCATGCCAACATGATAATCACAAAAAGAACAATATCAATAAGCATTCACAATTTCATATAACATGAAAGATATGGTCCACTCATCATATAACACATAATGCGGAAATAAACACTCATAAGTGGATACTGAGCCAAGGTTCTAGAGACGGAACACAATCCCTCGAAAAGAGTCCGTTGAGCAGCATGAAAGAGCTGAAGCCGGTTCCAGAACCAAGTAACAACAACAACCAGAAGTGGGGAAATAACACATAGTCATACCCCCAAGCGTGTAGCTAGAATACTCACCATAAGAGCTAGCTCATCCCAACCACGATCACGGGAAGGGGCATCCCACTCAAGGCCACTGAACATGGGGAAACTGGGTTACCAGTGAAGTACATTATACTGGACTTGGCCCGTGCCATTATAATATACATCACTGCCCAAAACAAACACAACAATGCCAGCTGGACTCTATAAAAGCACACAGTAATAAATACTCGCTTGAAACAACAACGGGCAATGATTCCAAAGTAGGGAACCAAGCCAAAATCATCACAAAGGATGCAAACCATTTCTCATGAAGAGATCAACAACAACATCAACACATGAAGCTACTAAAAAAGAGTCAAACGGTTATCCACATTCATACATTGCAAACATGGTCACAAACGGACCAAGCCCAACACTCTCAAACAATACTTAGTCAAATACCATAACACGTTTGCTCACAAAGGAACCATACCCAATAATTACCATAAGGATGCAACTATACTCAAGAAGAGTCAACAACAACGACAACGGGAAGTCTTTTATAAAAGAGTTCAACCACGATAAACAGAATTGCTCATAAGGAGCCCAACAACATTGATCATTAAAACAAATGATTCCAAGACAAGGTTCCATACCAAACACATCCTAAAGATGATACCCATAAGTTACTCATTAAGAGCACAACCCAAACGGTCACTCACAAATAGTACCACGACCATTACCAAGATGACCCTAAAAGCCTACTCATAGAGATATACTAGGACTATGAACTCAACCATCTCATCACACCTGGAATTCCAAAGTAGGAATCAGAATGAATACACCTTAAGGTTAATCAAACCGTAAGTACCCAATTGCCAATTCACGCTTTACCTCCGTTCATAACGAACCAATTCTAAACACCCCAAACGAATACAAAAGGTTACACTTATTTGAACATGATCACGACCGGACTAAACCCTACACTTTGGTGTTCAATAACAACCCTCTAGGTACTATAGGACATCGCCGAAAACCTAGACCAAGTCTTACTCGAAAATCAATTCGATTGGAACAATCACGAACAGATCATAAGATGCCCAAACATTCCCAAACAATACTTGATCAAATTACATAACACCATTGTTCACAAGGGAACCAATTTTAATTACTAAAGTGTTCCACGGTGCCCAAATAAGTCAACTAGAATAGTACTACGGAACCTAGACCGAGACTACACCTTGATCTTAAACCTCAACGAAAAGACAACCATTCTAATCTGGAACCGTGCGTCCAATAAGACCATTTCATAGCACTCGAAAATAGCTTTCCAATGATAGTTTACACGTCCAAAACGGAGTCCGGACGAAGAAGTTATGGCCTTCGAAAGAAAGGACAAGAAAACAATGATTTTCACAGAAGGTAGAGGGGTGCGCGTGCCTCCCACCGACAGGGTGCGCGCGCCTCCCTGAATCAGATAGGAATGCGCCACAATGGGGAAGAAGGGTGCGCGCGCTTCATCACCAAGGGGTGCGCGCGCCTCCTGAGTTCAGAAGGAAAAAACACCAACATGGAGCTGGAGGGTGCGCGCGCCTCCTGCGCCGGACAGAGAAATCTACAGAAATTTTCCTGGGTTCTTCACATTTCTTTTACCCAATTCAATCCAACCCAAAATCAAAGCTCCCAACAAGAATAATAATGAACCAAAACAACTTCTAAGCCTATAAAAGACTTATCTTGCAACATTTGAACAACCAAACCAATGAATGACTCAAACACCCAAATTTCACAAAATATGAATAATTTACAAATGGGTTCCAAACCAACCAAAGGAGCTATATATAACAACTAGAGCATCAATGGAGTTAATGATGAACCATTTTAGCATAAATGGGGGAAAAGTAACTTACCCAGATTTTCTCAAAGTTGACGGAACTCGAAAATTCTTAGCTCTCTACGATCCTATCGACGATTTAAACATGTTTCATTTTATGAGAAATGAGAAACAATGAGAGGAAGATAGCTAGAATGTAGAGAGAAGGGAGAGAAGAAAACTTACCCAATAACCAAGGAGAGAGAGAGAGAGAACACAGGGAAAATGGTGAGGGGAAAATGAGGGAGGGAGAGAGAGGTGAGGGAGTAGTTGAGGAAATAATTCAAAAGTTACACTTAGACCCCTCTTCCACTACCTACACAACTAACACAATAATTATACTTCCCACTAATAACTAAGATCCAATACTCTACACTAGCACAATTAACCGATTAAATGCTAGGCACGAAATTATTATGAGTCACAAAATGCACACATAATTATTTAAATAAATAAATAATTTAAATAAATAAATAGGCAATAAATAAATAATTTATTATTTATTACTACAAAAATAGAGGCGGGTTTTCGGGTCGTGACAATCTACCCTCCTTAAAAACAATTCGCCCGCGAATTCACTTATCAGAATCGTAACACATTTTAAACACATACTTATCTCAAGTATACTTGATTTAAACATTCTAAAGTCAACTTCCTCTTTCATCCGAAATTTCAAATTCCCACGACTATCACTTGATTACCGATCTTGAAACATAACTGATTTGATTCTGATTAGCATTACGCTCTCAACCAACCCTTAAATCATCAACATCCACAAGTTTTATTTTTCCACTACCCAAATAGTATTTGGAATCAACTCCACACACACGTAGTATACTCTTAATATATATATATCGGTCTCTAAGGTTCCCTAATATTATAACAAGACCCAAATAATTATCCATAACACTCTGAGAAGTCTATTGAGATCAAGATGTACCACAATGGTCCCTATCACATTTTATCTTCACAATTATCCTGCGTAATCATACTATTACTAGAACCCATAAGGAAAGGAATAGCACTAACGATTATAACATAAAAGCACATTTTAGGCAGGTAGACTGGGGTATTCAATCCACTATAACAGAGCACTATTGAGGTGTTATCAAATATATGGCAATCATACCGAAAAATTCATCAGCAATTATTCCTATACCTTTAGAGGTCTCTTAGGGAGATCATCTAAGCATTGATGTGCTACTTCCAAATATTGTCAACCCAACAATTCAAATATACCTAGGGAACTTATCGTCATCAACTATTCGATCAATATAATTCCACTACTAAAATTATCTTCCTTATGATAAAACATATTACAATCATACTCTTTGTATTTTCTCAACCCACTTGCATTAACCAATATTTATCTTTTCGAAGAACATATAACCATTCAACATTGATAACCCATTAACATCATTTCTAAACTTGGTCCCACAAAACAAACTATAATTTGTTAAGGCAATATCAATAAAATCACAATCAATCCCCAGTCATAGATAGTGCTATTTATTAAACGTTAACTCCCCGAGACATATACAAATACTTTATCACTCAAAAATCGTCACATACCTCCATCTCCCTTTGGAGACATCATTATCGATAATGGTTGATCACTTTTCACTAAAATGGAAAACCCGACTTATCTCCAAGAAAACATAACACTGGATATACCTTACGAGATAACAGTGATACTGGCTAGATTCACAAGGCAATATCAATACAGAAATTATCATTAGTCTTTATTTTAAAAAAAAATCGAAAGCTGATTTCACACTTATCGGTTCTTACTAAATCAAGAAATCCCAAAATATGTGTATCTCCTTTTACATAATTGTCTACACTTGCAGAGATCAATTAATACCTGAAGAACTCCATCACAAAACAATAAATCCTCTAACTCATGCTAAAACTTGCGAACCCTTGCTTCTTCCTAAAACTTTTCAAATAAAATCCCAAATGAGTAAAAATTCTCAGCCTACAACTTGGTGAGTATCAATATAACATTAAGTCATTCACTCCCAAAATCAAATTATGATTTAAAAATAACAATCTTCGATAACACTATGCCATTTATCCATCCAAATGATATAACCAAGAATTCAAAATAAATAAACCCAATAATAGAAACTTCCTTCGCTATTTCCTCATTTTCGACCTTTGACAACTATAGCCACTTATCAATCAAACTCTGACTAAACCACTGATCCACTTCAGGAATTTACTAATTCACCAATATAAGAGAACAAGCACTAATTCGTCATAGTGACCTAATTGAACTTTCTGAAAATATCATATTTAGACCCAAATTCACCCAACTCGAAGATCGACGAAATAGATAAGAATCTATTAAAACTCAATCCATACTATTCAATCAAGCTTTCCAACCACTCAGAGACCGGTCGGAATTATTTACAAACTTAGTGACCAAAATGGAATATCCGCTCATACTCATCTTTAAGTATTCTCTCTAATCTTTATTACACTTTTCTCCCATGAAGATTAATATAACTTCTCACTGAAGATGCATCCACTTATAACCCATTATGCCTCTAAGCAAGGTCACACAATCAGTATAGAAATACTCCCCACAAATCAATGACAACCAAGAGATTCGGACCGCATATAAAACTAAACCATACTACTTAACTTGTCAACACTCTATATAAGCGGCATAACCAAATCACTTTACCTTCATCATTAGCAATCACGAAATTTCGTACTCGGGGATACACCTCAACATAAATCACTTAATGAGAACAAACATACGAATATAGCACAAGGCATTTCCACTTTACGAAATAGGTACGCCCAAGTATTCAAAGACTCACACCTTGATTCTCAAACCAGCTAACCCCAATGAAACTAATACTATTAATGTAACGACCCGAATTTTCATAAAGTAAACAAATCCATAAAAACATGGAAATACTAACAGTTGTCTTACAAAATCCAACTTAAATAGCCCAACGGCTAGTCTCAACCATCAATTCAACCATAAATGCGGAAGCGAAATTAAATACTAAGTCTTCAAGTCAGTACAACCACTAGCTAAACAAAATAAACCATAAGGTCTTAATATAACTAACACGGACAGCTTCATCTAGCGATCCGTCTACTTCTTTAAGTCGTTACCTGAAAAAGATTATTAGAGAAAGGGTGAGCGAACAATGCTCAGTAAGTTCATACGGACTTCTCTGATAGCTAAGGAGAAGTGACCGAAAGAACGGACTCAATTGATAATTCTAAAGATCAGATATCAGTTCAAATACTAACTGCATATAACGAATACAGTTAACTACTCAAAGATTAGCGGTCCTATTTCCATTCCGTCAATTCCAAGTTCCAAACACCTTTTCAAGGTGTCACACCTTTTCAGGGTGTTAAGTGAATAAGAGACCTTACACCTTTTCAGGGTGCTCCCTCATTTAGAGTTATCATGATAATCTGGAGTTCCACAAAGTCTAAGTTACACATAGTTAACTAGACTTATTTCCATTAGTCCGTTTCCTAGGACTGTTTCCACATTAGTCCTTTTCAGGGACTAGTTAGTCCTTTTCAGGGACTATACAGCTACACCTGTTGCAATTAGATATAGCATACTTTCCACAATAGTGTTCCCTAAACGAGAGCACATGCAAATTCAAATATTCTAAGATTCCCTACGACCAAAACATGTCATAGGTAAGATATACAAAAGACGTTCATCAACGTAGAGTTCAAGCGCTATGGACCATATAGCATTCATGAAAGAATTATAGAGTTCCAATGAATAAAGAATTCAAGATACTTAGGAACGTAATCCCTTACCTTGCTAGCGTTGACTTCTAGCGGGTTCTTGCGTACAATCTACAATCACGCAAAGATACTACCTTTAGGACAGAACAATATTTATCCCCATCCCCAAATTCCTTTTCTAACTTTAACCTTTTGAGTTTCTTTCTTAAACCCCTTCTTAAGGTTCTTACTTAAAAGTCTACTTTCAATCCATGTGTCTTAAGTTGACTTTATTTTACGAAAACACTATTTACAGTGTTGACTTTTACTATTCCCAGCATTGACTTTCTATTCCAGCATTGACTTTTTATTCCCAGCATTGACTTTCTATTCCCAGTTGACTTTTCACACACTGAAAACACCTTAAACACACACACACAAAACCCTAACTCCCAAACCCTAATTTAGACACACACACAATACACACACACAATACACACACCCACACGACACACACATACACTGCACACACGCGCACGAACACACACACACTGCACACACACGCACACACACACACCAACTGCCGCCGCCGCCGCCAGCCGCCAGCCGCCGCCGTCGGTGGTGCTTGCATGCATACCAATACCATTCCAACTTTTCCATTAAAGAAGTTTTCAAAGATTAACCATAAACCCTAGTTTTCTCAATTTAGGGTTAGGGTTGTAAGTTTCGTTTCATAATTCCTAGGTGATACCCAACCCAAGAATTAAAGTTTAAAAGTACGAGGGAATTACCTTTGAAGGGAAAAGGTTGGATCTTCTTCCTCCTTCTCTCTTTTCTTCTCCCTCCTTCTTCTCTCTCTCTCTCGGCCTCTCTCTCTCTCTCTCTCCGCCTCTTTCTCTCTTTTTCTCTAGGGTTTTAATTAACTCAAAAATAATAGGGAGAGAGTTAAAGAGTTGTTTAAATACTTAGGTTTTCTATTCCAAAAAGGTTTTCCAAAGTTAACTAGATTGGGCCCTTCCTTATTAGCCCAACTCATTAATTAATTAATGAGTCCAATCACAATATTAATATAAAAGCATACTAACAATAATAATAATGGGCCAAAAAGGCCGGTTATTACAATTAACACCAATCTATACTGGATATACCACAAAAGAAGAACACTCTACGCCAATATCACGACTCATAACTCAACCAACTTCTATCTTAACCTCATCTTTCAAGAAAACTTAGTTTTCCAAACCAATCAAAATCATAACACCCCAGTGTTGAAACCTATTCAATATCAGAGTTCTTATTCCCTTGCAAGGTCTTAAACCATCGCTCTGATACCAACTGTCACGCCCCGGAAATTCCAAAAATCCATAAACATAAAATTTACATAATGTACATCTCCAAAATGCAAAATACCAAACCGGGCGCGTGAATTCAACTATAAACCAATACCAACAAACAATACCTCAACGAGATTATAACTCGGAGACTAGAAACAAACGCGGAAGCAAGAACAATTGTTAATAATATAAATTCCCAAAGGACAACAGTATATACATAACCCTGGACGACCACGACCTTTCAACCATATACAAAGAGGCTCTGAAGAGCAACTACCCCAAAGGCGATCAACCTGCTCAGAAGACTCCCGATACAACAGACCTCAAACGATACCACTTGCTTTCCTGGGGGGGGGTTAAGGAAACACAATTGGAAACAAATAAACGGGGTGAGAAAAATCTCAGTAAGCTACTAATGCAACTATATTTCATGCCAACATGATAATCACAAAAGAACAATATCAATAAGCATTCACAATTTCATATAACATGAAAGATATGGTCCACTCATCATATAACACATAATGCGGAAATAAACACTCATAAGTGGATACTGAGCCAAGGTTCTAGAGATGGAACACAATCCCTCGAGAAGAGTCCGTTGAGCAGCATGAAAGAGCTGAAGCCGGTTCCGAAACCAAGTAACAACAGCAACCAGAAGTGGGGGAAATAACACATAGTCATACCCCCAAGCGTGTAGCTAGAATACTCACCATAGGAGCTAGCTCATCCCAACCACGATCACGGGAAGGGGCATCCCACTCAAGGCCACTGAACATGGGGAAACTGGGTTACCAGTGAAGTACATTATACTGGACTTGGCCCGTGCCATTATAATATACATCACTGCCCAAAACAAACACAACAATGCCAGCTGGACTCTATAAAAGCACACAGTAATAAATACTCGCTTGAAACAACAACGGGGCAATGATTCCAAAGTAGGGAACCAAGCCAAAATCATCACAAAGGATGCAAACTATTTCTCATGAAGAGATCAACAACAACATCAACACATGAAGCTACTAAAAAAGAGTCAAACGGTTATCCACATTCATACATTGCAAACATGGTCACAAACGGACCAAGCCCAACACTCTCAAAAAATACTTAGTCAAATACCATAACACGTTTGCTCACAAAGGAACCATACCCAATAATTACCATAAGGATGCAACTATTACTCAAGAAGAGTCAACAACAACGACAACGCGAAGTCTTTCATAAAAGAGTTCAACCACGATAAACAGAATTGCTCATAAGGAGCCCAACAACATTGATCATTAAAACAAATGATTCCAAGACAAGGTTCCATACCAAACACATCCTAAAGATGATACCCATAAGTTACTCATTAAGAGCACAACCCAAACGGTCACTCACAAATAGTACCACGACCATTACCAAGATGACCCTAAAAGCCTACTCATAGAGATATACTAGGACTATGAACTCAACCATCTCATCACACCTAGAATTCCAAAGTAGGAATCAGAATGAATACACCTTAAGGTTAATCAAACCGTAAGTACCCAATTGCCAATTCACGCTTTACCTCCGTTCATAACGAACCAATTCTAAACACCCTAAACGAATCCAAAAGGTTACACTTATTAGAACATGATCACGACCGGACTAAACTCTACACTTTGGTGTTCAATAACAACCCTCTAGGTACTATAGGACATCGCCGAAAACCTAGACCAAGTCTTACTCGAAAATCAATTCGATTGGAACAATCACGAACACATCATAAGATGCCCAAACATTCCCAAACAATACTTGATCAAATAACATAACACCATTGTTCACAAGGGAACCAATTTTAATTACTAAAGTGTTCCACGGTGCCCAACTAAGTCAACTAGAATAGTACTACGGAACCTAGACCGAGACTACACCTTGATCTTAAACCTCAACGAAAAGACAACCATTCTAATCTGGAGCCGTGCGGCCAATAGGACCATTTCATAGCACTGGAAAAGAGCTTTCCAACGATAGTTTACACGTCCAAAACGGAGTCCGGACGAAGAAGTTATGGCCTTCGAAAGAAAGGACAAGAAAACAATGATTTTCACAGAAGGTAGAGGGGTGCGCACGCCTCCCACCGACAGGGTGCGCGCGCCTCCCTGAATCAGATAGGAATGCGCCACAATGGGGAAGAAGGGTGCGCGCGCTTCATCACCAAGGGGTGCACGCGCCTCCTGAGTTCAGAAGGAAAAACACCAACATGGAGCTGGAGGGTGCGCGCGCCTCCAAGAAAAGGGTGCGCGCGCCTCCTGCGCCGGACAGAGAAATCTACAGAAATTTTCCTGGGTTCTTCACATTTCCTTTACCCAATTCAATCCAACCCAAAATCAAAGCTCCCAACAAGAATAATAATGAACCAAAACAACTTCTAAGCCTATAAAAAACTCATCTAGCAACATTTGAACAACCAAACCAATGAATGACTCAAACACCCAAATTTCACAAAATATGAATAATTTACAAATGGGTTCCAAACCAACCAAAGGAGCTATATATAACAACTAGAGCATCAATGGAGTTAATGATGAACCATTTTAGTATAAATGGGGAAAAAGTAACTTACCCGGATTTTCTCAAAGTTGACGGAACTCGAAAATTCTTAGCTCTTTACGATCCTATCGACGATCTAAACATGTTTCATTTATGAGAAATGAGAAACAATGAGAGGAAGATAGCTAGAATGTAGAGAGAAGGGAGAGAAGAAAACTTACCCAATAACCAAGGAGAGAGAGAGAACACAGGGAAAATGGTGAGGGGAAAATGAGGGAAGTAGAGGGAGGTGAGGGAGTAGTTGAAAAAATAATTCAAAAGTTACACTTAGACCCCCTCTTCCACTACTTACATAACTAACACAATAATTATACTTCCCACTAATAACTAAGATCCAATACTCTACACTAGCACAATTAACCGATTAAATGCTAGGCACGAAATTATTATGAGACACAAAATGCACACATAATTATTTAAATAAATAAATAATTTAAATAAATACATAGGCAATAAATAAATAATTTATTATTTATTACCACAATAATAGAAGCGGGTTTTCGGGTCGTGACATGGAGTGTTTCATCAACTTTCTTGGGCTCAACTTGAGATATGAATGCGGTAAGTGCATTATAGTTTGATCTTCTTGTTCTAACACCAGAATGCAAATCACCAATGATATTCTGAATTGGGTGATCTCTGACCTCACGAACTTCTTGAGGTATGTCTGGTTGAGTTGATGGTGGTTGTAAATCTTCTAGTGGTACATCATTTGAGCCATCCCAATCATAAGTAATTTGAGGGATAGGTTCTTCCACATTTATGGGTGTCTCAACTTCAACTCCATTTGAGGTAGCAGCAGATGAGGTAGCTTCTGGTGCTTCATATGAGGTAGATGGAGGTGCAGTTGAGGTAGATGGGTTTCCTTGAGTTGATTGATTTTGCGGTTGAGTTGTACCTGTCTAATTTATCTCAACAAAATCATCAGCAATATTTGGAGCCATATGTGGCTCAAGGAGAGAATGTTCATCAAAGGTAACATGGACAGATTCTACTATCTTAAGAGTGGTTTTATTAAATACACGAAAAGCTTTTGAGTGTTTAGCATACCCAATAAATATACCTTCATCGGCCTTAGGAGCAAATTTATCTCGATGTTCTTTACCGTTGTAGAGTATAAAGCATTTGCATCCAAATATCTTGAAGTGTGCTATGTTGGGGGTTCTTCCTCTCCAAAGTTCATAAGGAGTTTTGTTGTAGGTCTTGTTGATGAGGGATCTATTCTGAGTGAAGCATGCTGTGTTGACGGCTTCAGCCCAAAAGTATTGAGGTAGCTTTGCTTCAGCAATCATTGTCTTTCCGGCCTCTATCAACGTTCTATTCTTTCTTTCCACTACACCGTTTTGTTGTGGAACTCCAGCAGAAGATAAGTTATGGTCAATACCATGATCATCACAGTATTGAGCAACACCGTTGTTCTTGAATTCTGTATCGTTTTCGGATCAAACACTAACGATGTCATCTTCTTTTTGTGTTTGGAGCTGTCTAAAGAGTGCGGTCAAAATGTCATAACAATCATCTTTGGAGCTCATCATCTCGACCCACGTATATCTTGAGTAGTCATCTACCAGAACTAAGGAATATCTATTTCCTCCAATACTTACGGTAGTAACAGGTCCAAACAAGTCCATATGTAATAGTTGCAAACATCTATAAGTTGAAGGTGTCGTCTTGCTGGAGAAAGACGCTTTTGGTTGTTTGCCTAGTTGACATGCTGTGCACTTCTCATCGTGGTGATCAGCTAGTTTGGGTAGACCACGAACTAGATTTTCTCTACCAATCTTGGAGAGATACTTGAAGTTTAACTGACTTAGTCTTTTATGCCACAACCAACTATTCTCACTAACATTCTTTGCTACAAAATAGAGATTAGAAGAAATGCAAGATGAATTAAAATCAACAACATAAACATTTTTCTTACGAATCCCTTTGAGCAAAGTGACGCCGGATATGCCATCTTTGATGAGACAGAAATTTGAAGTGAAGTGGCATTGCAATCCTTTGTCGCAGAACTGAGATATTGAGAGTAGATTGTGTTGTAGTCCAATAACTAGAGAGACTTCTTGGATGATGATTTTTCCTTTACGAATGACTCCATATCCTACAGTCTTTCCTTTGTTATTATCTCCGAAGGTTACTGATGGACCTTTCTCTTCACGGACATCTTCCAATAAGTTGATATCTCCGGTCATGTGCCTTGAACAGCCACTTTCGAGATACCATAAACTTGATCTATCCTTGGAGAGTCCAGCCATTAAGCAGAGAACCTATAAAATAAACATTTAAGAACAAGGTCCTCTTTTATTCAATTGGGTCCAAAGGGTTAGCAACTTTTAACAACCCACACTTGCCTCACAGAAGGGGGTTTAAGCCTTCTGGGATTTGGTGTGAATCTTAAAAGACATTCAGCAGCCTTGTGACCATAATCATCACACACGGAACAATGGTGGAAACCACCCAACTGAGGGTTAACAAACTTCGTTGAAGTCTTGAGCACAACATTGTTTACTGGTATGGATGAGGTCTCCTTAACAAAGTTCATCCTCTTGAACTTTGTTGCCTTGCCGCCACTTGCGGTCGCCGGCTTCCAGGATGCGGTCGCCAGCTTCCTTGGTGTGGTCGATTGACCTCGCGGCAGGATCACGCGGTAGGGAGCACCATCTACCTTGCTAGAGGAAGCCTCTGCGGTAGGTTCATCCATGGCAATACCTTTCAACTTTGCCTTGCCAGTTTGTTTCTTAGGGTAGACATAGTTGAACTCTAGTTTCTTCATTGGTTCTTGTCCTTCACCCTTTGAAACATGATGTTTAGCCTTCGACCCTTCCAAAGTTTGTTGGGTAAATTTCTCATCTCTTTCACAACAAGATGCACATTTAAAGTTGTCACTAGTTTGAAATCCCAAGCCTTCCTTATCACCACTAGACTTTTGAGATTCTAAGATTTGTTCCATAGTGACACGTGAATTGGTCCACTCATTAGTAATCCTTTTAAGATCATTTATCTCAGCAACCAATTCATCGTTTTTAACTTTAAATATAGCATTTTGTTCTTCTAAGAAACGGTTTCGATCAGTAAGAGGAGTCATGCTCTTGATCTGCTCCTTAAGGAGGGTGAGTTCAGATCTTAGTAGAGATTTCTCCGTCTTAAGCTGGGAAATTTCTTCAGTTGAAAGTGCTAAAGCTTCCTTTATGCCAGAAAACTTACTAATTACCTATTCAGCTTTCATGAACATCTTTTCTTGTTCATCAGGGGAAATATCAAACTTGACTTGAGGTGTGGTAGACAGAACTTCCTTTACTTTGGGATTCAGTAGAGCTTTCTTTGCTGGACTCACATCACATCTTGAAAATAGAAGATCACCATTCTTTTGAACCGGAGTTAGGAATCCTTTTTCAGCAAGTTCATCGGCCGTATAACTTATCCGTTTAAGTTTTGCATTTGGTGAGCGACGACTTTTATTATCATCCTCATCATCGGACTGAACGACCAAACAGATGTGACCTTCTTCAGAATCCTCATCGCTTTCATCAGAGTCTAACTCTATCCAAGTAGCTAACTCTTTTGAGGTAGAGTCTTTTTCAGCCATCATTCCTTTTTGCTTTGAATACCTTGGAGTAAAGTTACTTTTCTTCTTCATATACTCATACTTGGGAATTGGACATTCTGATGTGAAGTGACCTGGTTTTCTGCAATTAAAACAAACAAGATCTTCTTTCTTCTTGGAGAAGTTGAAGTTCTCTTTCTTCTTTGAAGGGCTGCTCCTTGAAAACCTTATTGGAGCTTTGCTTGTTGATCCGGGTCTTGCTGTCTTTCTGAACTTTTGGAATCTTTTCACGAACATAGCAAAATCATCATCATCCATATCAAGTAAATCTGATGTGGAGATTTTTGGATCTTCTTCCTCGATCACTTCTTCCTTTTGAGCAACCAACGATAAGCTCTTTGTTTTTCCTTCCATTTCAGCAATGTTGTTAAGCTTGATATCAAAGACCTTGAGGTTGGCATAGAGGCTTCTGAGAGACATGTCATCTAGTAGCTTGGTATCTTCAAGAGTGTTTCCTTTGTGTAGATATTGTGAACCAAGAGCGGCAAGAAAATTAACATTGATTTCTTTCTTGGTAAGCTTCTTTCCGAGTGCTGTATAAGTACTCACGATCTCACAATAACGATCATAAGTGGATCTTAGTGATTCACCGGGGATCTTAGCAAAGTTGTTGAATCTTCTTTGAATTGCAAACTTTTTGCTTTCCTTGCAAGCTTGATCTCCTTCGATGTAATCTTCAATTGCATCCCAAAGTTCTTTAGCTGTAGCACATTCCATGATTTGTCGACGTTGAGACGTACTCAAGGTACTTAGGAGTATGCTCTTTGCTTTCACATCCATTCCAACTAGTCTTTTCTCTTCATCGGTCCATTCAGCTTTTGGTTTCTTGATTGATGGTATGTCTGCATTGGTTTCTGGATTCAGATTAGCTTTCATTGGGAAATATGGTCCAATGGTAAGACAATCACCAAGTTGCTCGTCCATGGAGTAGAACTGAGTTAGAATGCTGTGCTTCCAAACGTCAAAATTATCTTCGTCGAACGCTGGAACGTGAGTGAAGTTAACCGTTGCCATAGTTTTCTGACTTGCCATTTTGAATCGGCACCCAAGCTGTTAAGCTTGAAAAACAGAAGTTTTATAAAGGTGTTTGCTCTGATACCACTTGTTGGTCCCAGAGACACAACAAGGGTATGAAAAGAGGCTAGAGGGGGGGGGGGGTGAATAGCCTATTTAAAATTTCAACCCTTTTTCAAAATTCAACCTTTATGCTTACACTTGAATTTTGCGGTAGATGAAAACCACGCGGTCAAGTATAAAATGCACAGCGGAAGTTTTCGTTGAAACAAATTAAGAGTTGGTTTTGATAAGTTCAATGCGGTAGGTTTGTTTGCGGTAGGTAGATGCGGTAGATGTATATGCGGTAGGTATGAGTGCGGTAGGTTAAAGTGAGGTAGGTTGAGAGATTGAAAACTAGTGTCTTAGAGATTTTTGGCAAATGATAAGTTAGTCAGATTTTAACTTAGGCAATGAGGTAGACAAACAAACATAATTCATAATTGTTCTTAAATCTGAAAGATCAAACACTAAAAAGACAAACAAGATTAATATGAACAAGTGAAGAACAATAGGAACAAGATGAACAAGACTTAAAGTAAATTTGCAGAAAGGTAAAGTGCAGTAAGTAAAGAACACAATGATTTGGAAAGGTTCGATCTGTTAAAAGATCTACGTCCTTTACCAAGATGGTTAGTCTTGGATTTGAATGAGGTATATATTAGATTCACTTGAGTACAGATTACAGAGATGAAGTATTGAATAAGCACCTATTTATATGAAGTTCAAATCCTAGACTTAGACCAGTGTATCCCTAATGATTCAATCTATGTGATTGATCAATCGGGGTGAGTGTGTGTGTTAAGAATCAAAAGCTCTTTGGAATATATATGATTTTAGAGCGTAATGAAACTTGTGTGATGAGGCTTGAGATTTGATCTTGAAGGTTGCTGGATATTTGATGAAGACTTGAAGGTTGAGTGCTTGAAGATTCGAAGGATTCTGGAAATCTTGAGTATGATCTTCAATCACCAAGAATTTCAACAGCAATTTCTCTCTTAGAATCTCAGCGTATCTTCAATGAAGAATTCAAGGTCTATTTATAGCCTTGATGGAGAAACTAGCCGTTTGAATTCTTGGAGGGCAAGTTTGGAGGACAATGAGCTGTTGATTTCTAATTGGAGCTCAGTCTAAGTTGTCCTTTTGTTGCAGAGTCATGGAGGTCCAACTGTACTACGATGACAGTTGTATTCAAATTTGAATTTGAATTTGCAACGTTCTAAACTAACCAAGGTAGAGTACACAAGTGTGACCATGGTTAAGTTTGAATCAACTTGAGTTTTCTTCAACCAAGCTTTCATGCGGTAGGATGAGACATACGGTAGATGTCTTGCATGTGTTAAGTTGATTCTTGCGGCAAGCATGGATCATGCGGTAGATGTCTTCATGCGGTAGGTTGAGTACTTTGCCACATATCTCCAGACTTAGAAAAATTTAGGGTCCTAATCTGCTAAGCCTAACAAACTAAAAAATGGACTATTCTAAATGAAGTACAAGTACTTCTTACAATATATCCTAAAGTCCACAAAGAGTAAAATAAGGTTATGGGATCAATCAAATCTAGGTAATAGGAGTGGTTTATAATAAGCATACCCAACAACAATCATACGTGCAAAAGTTTACAATAGAATTGCTGATGTGGAAATTTTGGGGCATAAAATAGAGTCAATTAAAATGGAAGGGTTAGAATGAAAATATCAAAAACCCTAATACTCTTTTAGTCGTCTCTCTCTCTCTCTCTCGTTTTCCATCCCACTTACCTGCCGTTTTCACCGTTTTTGTCATATCGTTCTTCCGCCCGAACGCTGCCACCGTCGCTCCTCATGCCCATTTCTTCTCCATAATTTCCATTGCCCCATTTGTCTTTCAAGCACTGCCTCTGTTTCTGCCTCATTTTCCCGAGCGATCACTCCCAATCCCGGTGAACACCATAGATTCGGGTCAAGCTCTTCATAATCCGGCGAACTCCATCCCTCCGACAACAGTTTAAATCCGGACGAGCTCCATCTCCCTCAACAAGTTCTGGGCTCAAAAGATAATTTTCAACTTCCATTGATTCTGACCCCGTTCATCTCTTCGCCAGCTCTCGTTTGCAACAATCTTACACTCTAAACTTGGCTACCCCAAATCACTGTAGCTGCAACATTGAAATTGCGGCAAGATCAATATTGTTTTCAGATCTATTTCAAATTTACATAAATTGGGAATTTTTCGTTTCGTTTTTTTTAAATGATCTTAGCTTTGATTTGAGATTTGGAATTTGAAACTTGAGATTTTTCAGATCTGTGTTGGCTTATGATCTATCCTAATATGTCAATTTATTCAATTTTGTGTTGTAATTTTTGGTGGTGGTGTTGATTTTGGTGGTGATGGTGGTGTTGATTTTAGTGGATGATGGTGGTGTTGGTGTTGGAGATGATGAGGATGATTAAACAGGTTTGTGATTTTTTTAACAAACTTGCTTACTAAAGTGACCAAGGAAATGTTATTTCATCAATTACTTAACATATATGTTAACTATTTAACGAACATTAACTTTATGTATCAAAACGACGTAGTTTCGAACTCGTCATACTCAACAACTTCCACTTGGGCAAAAGAAAATTCCACATAGTCAATTTTACTTGCCAACTAGGATGCCTAGTAAGCAATTCTGTTAATATTTGGACGGAAAGTTAACGGAGTCCAAATATCCACTCATTTTTCTTAAGTACGGGGGCTAATATGGCAATTAACTTGTACAAGGGTATATCCGCACCCTTAATCTAAGTACAGGGGCATAATTCTATATTTTCCCCACCAAAAATAGTGTTGGGAATTTGTGCTTTGAATCTGAGCCGAGCTGCAAGAAGCTGGAGTCTAACGAATGCGGCCGCATAGGTTTCGCATGTTATGATATTTTGGCAATTTGGTTTTCCGGAGAATTTGGAGCATATGCTTTCGCATGGACATCAGAGCTGCTATGAGGTCACATGGTGTTATCGATAGGCCTGATAATTTTGTTTTTGGGCTGCGCCTGTGCTAGGATTTCTAGATGATTTGAGTTTGCTAGTATGAATACTAATTATCCCCTATAAACCAACAAAAATTAAAAAGCCAGGAAACTATCGAGATATTCCGAGCTTGAAAGGGAAATCTTTTCTAACCAGTTATTAGTATTTAATCTACGTTTGTTGGTGATCCAAGAACAATCCAAAGTGCTTTGAAGTTCGAGACAAACCTATCAATCTAATTCTTATTGGTGGTCTAGAAACACATCTGAATCTGGTCACTATTGTGTAACTAAGTCTGCTGAGGTGAAGAGAGTATGTGATCCTACTTCTATGTTCACAAAGTCGGTTCTTCTGAATAGCAAGGGCCAACGGCTTGGATTTGCTAAATATATATATATATATATTAAAGTTGGTGAGGAGAGCTAAGGTGTTGCCATGTGGACAAGTCATGGAAGAAGCTTGAATTTGGTGGTGCCACATCAACATTACCCTCTTAAATAAGTGACTTTTCATTTTTTTCTATTAGCTAATAGTATTAGCTAATAATATTAGTTACTATATAGGATAACTATTATAGTTAACTATAGTAGTAACTATTACTAATAATAGTAATAGTTAACTATAGTAGTTAACTACTATAGTTAACTATTACTATTATTAGCAATAGTTAACTATAGTAGTTAAGTATTACTATTATTAGTAATAGTTACCATTATAGTTAACTATAATAGTTACCCTATATAGTAATTATTACTATTATTAGTAATAGTTACTATAATAATTACTTTATATAGTAATTAATATAATTAGTTAATATTGTTAAACAAATAACAATTGACTATTAATAGTTAACTATCATTATAATTAACATTTATATTTAACTATTATAATTAACTATTAAATAAACTAAAAATTACTATTAATAGCAATAGTTAACCATAATAGTTACTATATATATTAATTATTAATATTAATAGTATTATTAGTTAATCATAATAGTTACTATATAAGTTAACTATTATTATTAATAGTATTAGTTAATCATTATACAATAAATGTTGATATTTAATACTAATAGCACTCGCTTCGTTCGAGAGTAAGAGTCCTACTTTCTATTTTGTACGTCCCACTAAAAGTCTATTTCCTAAAAGGACAAATGATGAGAAAGAATGAATAGTGTTTTGAAAAATTATACTCTCAACACACTTGCAATGTTTACCAATTTTTTATTGTGCCTTTAATAAGTGTGCACAAACTGTAACGCCCGTCCTAATTCTTGTTAAATTTTTTACTTGCTTGTTAAATTCTTGACTTGCTTGCTAAATTCTTGACTAGCATATTTATATGTTATTCTATTTGAGTTAATTATTTAACTACTTTAGAAAATTAAGGTGGTTAAATGTCAAAGTTGAAAGCTTAGAGGCCTTTTTGTCAAAGTTAGAACTTAAGGGACCTAGTTGCAATTCTTGGAAAATTGAATGTATATCTTGTGGGTTTGCCTGAGAAAGCATTCCCCAAATCAGTTTCTTCTCGTTCTTTCCTCTGTTTTAAAGTTAGGGTTAGAGTTTTACCCTATTCTCGACTCCTCGAGCTTAATTAACTCTCTGTTCTTGATTCCGATCCCGGATAAATATTCGTGGCGTTGAATAGAGCGTTCCAGGCCGATCAGAAATTAATTTGGGTCAACTTGATTTCGGACTAGGTAATTTATTGACTCCCCCTTACTTGTAATAACATGCCTATGTGTTATTCTTGATATTTGTGCTTGTTAATTTCGTGATTTGAATGAGTTTTGTGATACTTGTAAAATTGGGACGAAGGGAATATTTTTATACTATGTATACAGAGAACATGAACCTAAATCTAAATGGGTTTGCAAATTGTTAAAGAAATTATACTCCTATTCGTGAGACGGTAAAATAGTAACTTGATTTAATATTATTAGAAAAATTGTACTATTATTTGTGGTACGGGGAAATGAATGGAAGTATCCCTAAATGTTTATATTAGTATATTAAAAAATTATACTTATACTTTTGGGACGATGAAATATTGATATGGAATAAAAGAAAATTATTCTATTACTTGTGGGACAGTGATAAAGTAATGAAGTATCCCTATAAAAGTGTTCTGGGAATGTTAAAATGCACTCTTGAATGTTAGAAAGTGTTAGTGGGTTTATACTCCTACGCTTGGGACGGAGAATTCTAAGTCTGGAAAGAAATTTGATGTTTACTGAAAATTGTACCAGGCGCCCGCCTGGTGGTCCTTCGAGCGCCCGCCCATTTCATCAGAAGTTTTGGTTTCAAAAGTGCTTTGATGAGCGGCCGCCCGGTCCCTTGTAGGGGCCCGCCCGGTCCCTTGTTTCAACAAAAGTGTTTTAAATCTAAATTGAAATGAAAGCTTATCCCTCCTAAGGCATAGAGCCTTAGTATAAGATGTCCTAGCAAGTGTTGTGACACCTTAGGGGCATCAGAAGTGAGTCTTGAACATGATTACTCATTAAATTAAAATGAGAACTTGAGTATAAAAGGAAGAACTCTTCTTTATGTCTTGAAAGTGCTATGAACAAGCACTTATGTGTTATGCTTGTCTTGGAACCAATGTTTGTGCACCTTGGGGGCACCAACTAATGTCTTAAGCTTGAATGTCCTAAGAAAGGATTGGAAAATAGTACGTGAAAGATGTATAATTCATCTTCCTAGCTTGAACTTGAGTATAAGATGATAAAACCTTGTATATGTATTGAATGTCTTGAATGTCTTGAATGTCTTAAGTTGAGACAGTAACTTGAAGTATAAGACAATAAAATCTTGTACATGACTTGAACATCCAAATAATTGGATTAAGACTTGAATATAAGATTATAAAATCTTGTACGTGCCTTGACACCAATATATGTGTATGGTAATAAACTTGAAAGATTCTTGATGTGTATATGAAAATCTTGCATATATTTACTTGATAGAATGTTACTTATTGATTACTTGATACATGGTATGAATAACCGAAAGAGTTGGGATATGGGATTAGATAGAGAATAATTAACTCTACTATACATTTGAATTTGATACGTGTATATTGGAAGTGCTATGAATAAGCACTAAAGTGCTAGTGATTGGTTGTAATCGTGTATATACTCAATGAAGTATATAAAGAATAAAGAAGATATCTTGTCTTGAAATGGGTTCCTAAAGAAAATAGGGACTAGTGTAAAATGAAGATAATTCATATAATCGTGAATACTACGATTTAAGTTAATAAGAATAACTACAGAACACAATATGTGTTGGAAAATGTATTCGATTACTAACGATACATATACGTGAGATATGAGTAGGTATGATGTGACATATTCTACTACGTATTTAGAGTCTAAGGTATTGGGCTCTATTTGATAGTAAGGGTATCGTGATAAACACTTTAATGTGTTAAACGTGATATGAATATGTACGTGCAAACTTGGCATGTGACAAAGTGATATAGAATGATATACCCTACTACTTGTTTGAGGTCTGTTATTAATAGACTCTAACTTGGATTGACCGTGTTATATGGACACTCTAGGTGCCATTGTTAGATTGTTATATGGACACTCTACGTGCCATTGTTAGATTGATTTGTCTTCATAATGATTGCGTACGTGTACTTGTATTCTCGTGAGCACATGATACATCATTACATGGTGCATATTCTCGTGAGCACATGATACATGATTACATGGTGCATAACGACTGGTCCACTAATATGGGACTTAGTTCTATTCTCGTAGTTCAAGTAAACATCTACTTGTGCATTCTCGTGTGATTCCAGCTGGCTTATTTGGTGCAGAGGGGTGTATAGGTTCACGCTTATCGCGAGAGCTGAGGCTTAAGTGATAATCGTGGGTCTATGCATTCGGTCTGTTTTTCCCTTACTACCGGCCATAGTAAGGGCTTAGCATCCTGTATTAGAGCAATACGCCTGATATAAGTGAATGCTAAACTCGTGAACACCTCGTGAATCTTGTTCTTGTGAATGACACTGGTTACCGGGTCTTCTTATATACTGCATAGCAGTCTCTTGATCTTGATCGTGGTTGTTATCAGCTATACAAGCATCGACAACAATGGTATTCTTGGGAGAAATAAAGAAGGATTCAGGTAATGATACGTGATAGGCCTATGTGTTTCTTGGTGAGTTGGTCTAGCCTCTCACACTACTTGACTACTTGTTACCTGATCATATCTTGAGCTTGATTACTTGTTGAGTTGGCTTAGCCTCTCCTATACTTGTTACTTTATGATACTTGATATATGATTACTTGAGTATCTATTGGAATTGCGTGATAACATGTCATGTAGTTGCATGTTAATAGCTTACTGAGATTTATCTCACCCTTTATTTGTTTCCCCCCCCCTAGGAAAGCAGGGGATAGTACGCAGTGAGGCTCGACATAGCTGGGAACGTACTCCACAGGATGTTCTTGTTTGAGACTAGCGTCCTTTACACTTTGGTAAGGATGATGTTGTTTGAGTTGTTAAACTCAGGGCTTGTTTGGGGTAGACTTGTGTAGTACTTGTTGTCTCTAGACATCTCCTGATGCCAGATTATGTGCTAGGCATGTCTTCCGCTGTATGTAACCATGTTTGGTTTTAATTTTCTTGGTCTAGAACTCGTTGTGAGCTATCTTAGCTCCTTACTCTTGAGTATATATATCATGTCAGTTTGTTTCTAACAGGTATTGTTCCTGTTTCCCGTTAGTTTCTTGTTCCTTGTTAGTTACGCACACCAGGTTCGAGGTTCTATTAGGGGATCCCGGGACTTGGGGCGTGTCAGTTTGGTATCAGAGCTATGGTTAGCTCTAAGCCTGGATAGGGTCTACGGCATTCGTGGGTTAGCTTATGGGTGTGCTTCTGACATTGAGTGTTCCTTTACTTGTTGTTATACCAGGCATAGGACTAGTGTTGATAGTGTTGATCCAATTGGATTAGATGGTTTGAGAATCGAGAGCGCGAGACTTTAAAGACTTAGGCGTATCTATCTTGTCTAGTGGACATTGTTTCGTGCTATATATGCATGCTTGTCCTTATATCGTGAATTACGTGGAAGTGTATTCTCTAGTAAGAGACTACATGCTTGATATCGTTATGTATAAGAGCTTGATAGAAGTGTGGGTGATAACACCCTATACGTTCTATGTTAACTTGGTCATGTTACCTAGATGGGACATTGATGTGATACGTGTTATGGCTTGGCTCTTACGTGTTATAATTTGGCTTTCTATATGTTATGCCATTCTTGTTTGCCACAATAGATGGTGAATAGTTCTATGCTAGTATGCTTGACTATTTTTATGAGCATGATATAATTATGTATAATATTCATGTTCTGCATTGAAAGTTCGAACATTGTTATCGAGATTGTACTGGGTATTTAACCTATGTGATTAACAGTGGAATTTATACACCAAACCAGATGGATGTATCCATTCTTGATGAGATCTCAGCTATAATTTCTACTGGGTAATACATGTTACTTGATGAGAAACTTGGATTATCTTGAGTTGTTACAGTGCGAATACAGTGCTGACATCTGGATTAATGTTCTTGACCTCGTTTGAGTTAAAAGAGTTGAAGATTCAACTTGAGAAATTTCTTGATAGAGGATATATCTATTTTGAAGTGGGTTTACTTCAGGCATCTTTGTTGACCTATAAGTGGAAACAACCAAGGTACGCGTGTTCTTGAGATTTTCTTGATCTTGTTAGAGATTCATTAATGAATTTCGAAGGCAGCTCTATCGTTAATTATTTGACACCGAGAGCTATACCTTTTCGATGGATTGATAAACGTGAAGTCAATTTTTAAATATTGAAATGATGGATGACCACGACTTCAGTAATTGAGATTGCCTAGTGGATTTGACTAGTATTGCAGTGATCTGGAGGATATGACCAGTTCTATTATTTTTAGTGGATATGTCAAGTTTCACCAATATAGTGGATTGACTAATCGAGTCTGCTTAACTTTATGTGTTTCGATGTTATAATTGATACATCTGGATTGCATAGAATATTTGTGAGCATACGTGTAATATCTATTTGTGAGTATATGTGTATAGTCTTGATGTTCTTGAGTTCTATTTGTTGATTATATATGTTATAATCTTGATCAGTAAAATTCGAGGACAAATTTTCTTTAAGGAGGGGAGGATGTAACGCCCGTCCTAATTCTTGTTAAATTTTTGACTTGCTTGTTAAATTCTTGACTTGCTTGTTAAATTCTTGACTAGCATATTTATATGTTATTTTATTTGAGTTAATTATTTAACTACTTTAGAAAATTAAGATGGTTAAATGTCAAAGTTGAAAGTTTAGGGGCCTTTTTGTCAAAGTTAGAATTTGAGGGGCCTAGTTGCAATTCTTGGAAAATTGAATGTATATCTTGTGGGTTTGCCTGAGAAAGCATTCCCCAAATCAGTTTCTTCTCGTTCTTTCCTCTGTTTCAAAGTTAGGGTTAGAGTTTTACCTTATTCTCGACTCCTAGAGCTTAATTAACTCTCTGTTCTTGATTCCGATCCCGGATAAATATTCGTGGCGTTGAATAGAGCGTTCCAGGCCGATCAGAAATTAATTTGGGTCAACTTGATTTCAGACTAGGTAAGTTATTGACTCCCCTTACTTGTAATAACATGCCTATGTGTTATTCTTGATACTTGTGCTTGTTAATTTCGTGATTTGAATGAGTTTTGTGATACTTGTAAAATTGGGACGAAGAGAGTATTTTTATACTATGTATACAGAGAACATGAACCTAAATCTAAATGGGTTTGCAAATTGTTAAAGGAAATTATACTCCTATTCGTGAGACGGTAAAATAGTAACTTGATTTAAATATTATTAGAAAAATTGTACTATTATTTGTGGTACGGGGAAATGAATGGAAGTATCCCTAAATGTTTATATTAGTATATTAAAAAATTATACTTATACTTTTGGGACGATGAAATATTGATATGGAATAAAAGAAAATTATTCTATTACTTGTGGGACAGTGATAAAGTAATGAAGTATCCCTATAAAAGTGTTCTGGGAATGTTAAAATGCACTCTTGAATGTTAGAAAGTGTTAGTGGGTTTATACTCCTACGCTTGGGACGGAGAATTCTAAGTCTGGAAAGAAATTTGATGTTTACTGAAAATTGTACCAGGCGCCCGCCTGGTGGTCCTTCGAGCGCCCGCCCATTTCATCAGAAGTTTTGGTTTCAAAAGTGCTTTGATGAGCGGGCGCCCGGTCCCTTGTAGGCACCCGCCCGGTCCCTTGTTTCAACAAAAGTATTTTAAATCTAAATTGAAATGAAAGCTTATCCCTCCTAAGGCATAGAGCCTTAGTATAAGATGTCCTAGCAAGTGTTGTGACACCTTAGGGGCATCAGAAGTGAGTCTTGAACATGATTACTCATTAAATTAAAATGAGAACTTGAGTATAAAAGGAAGAACTCTTCTTTATGTCTTGAAAGTACTATGAACAAGCACTTATGTGTTATGCTTGTCTTGGAACCAATGTTTGTGCACCTTGGGGGCACCAACTAATGTCTTGAGCTTGAATGTCCTAAGAAAATGATTGGAAAATAGTACGTGAAAGATGTATAATTCATCTTCCTAGCTTGAACTTGAGTATAAGATGATAAAATCTTGTATATGTATTGAATGTCTTGAATGTCTTAAGTTGAGACAGTAACTTGAAGTATAAGACAATAAAATCTTGTACATGACTTGAACATCCAAATAATTGGATTAAGACTTGAATATAAGATTATAAAATCTTGTACGTGCCTTGACACCAATATATGTGTATGGTAATAAACTTGAAAGATTCTTGATGTGTATATGAAAATCTTGCATATATTTACTTGATAGAATGTTACTTATTGATTACTTGATACATGGTATGAATAACCGAAAGAGTTGGGATATGGGATTAGATAGAGAATAATTAACTCTACTATACATTTGAATTTGATACGTGTATATTGGAAGTGCTATGAATAAGCACTAAAGTGCTAGTGATTGGTTGTAATCGTGTATATACTCAATGAAGTATATAAAGAATAAAGAAGATATCTTGTCTTGAAATGGGTTCCTAAAGAAATAGGGACTAGTGTAAAATGAAGATAATTCATATAATCGTGAATACTACGATTTAAGTTAATAAGAATAACTACAGAACACAATATGTGTTGGAAAATGTATTCGATTACTAACGATACATATACGTGAGATATGACTAGTATGATGTGACCTATTCTACTACATATTTAGAGTCTAAGGTATTGGGATCTATTTGATAGTAAGGGTATCGTGATAGACACTTTAATGTGTTAAACGTGATATGAATATGTACGTGCAAACTTGGCATGTGACAAGTGATATAGAATGATATACCCTACTACTTGTTTGAGGTCTGTTATTAATAGACTCTAACTTGGATTGACCCTGTTATATGGACGTTCTACGTGCCATTGTTAGATTGTTATATGGACACTCTACGTGCCATTGTTAGATTGATATGTCTTCGCAATGATTGGGTACGTGTACTTGTATTCTCGTGAGCACATGATACATGATTACATGGTGCATATTCTTGTGAGCACATGATACATGATTACATGGTGCATATTCTCGTGAGCACATGATACATGATTACATGGTGCATAAGACTGGTCCACTAATATGGGACTTAGTTCTATTCTCGTAGTTCAAGTAAACATCTACTTGTGCATTCTCGTGTGAGTCCAGCTGGCTTATTTGGTGCAGAGGGGTGTATAGGTTCACGCTTATCGCGAGAGCTGGGGCTTAAGTGATAATCGTGGGTCTATGCATTCGATCTGTTTTTCCCTTACTACAGGCCATAGTAAGGACTTAGCATCCTGTATTAGAGTAATACGCCTGATATAAGTGAATGCTAACTCGTGAACACCTCGTGAATCTTGTTCTTGTGAATGACACTGGTTACCGGGTCTTCTTATATACTGCATAGCAGTCTCTTGATCTTGATCGTGGTTGTTATCAGCTATACAAGCATCAACAACAATGGTATTTTGGGAGAAATAAGGAAGGATTCAGGTAATGATACGTGATAGGCCTATGTGCTTCTTGGTGAGTTGGTCTAGCCTCTCACACTACTTGACTACTTGTTACCTGATCATATCTTGAGCTTGATTACTTGTTGAGTTGGCTTAGCCTCTCCTATACTTGTTACTTGATGATACTTGATATATGATTACTTGAGTATCTACTGGAATTGCGTGATAACATGTCATGTAGTTGCATGTTAATAGCTTACTGAGATTTATCTCACCCTTTATTTGTTTCTCCCCCCCCCCCCCAGAAAAGCAGGGGATAGTACGCAGTGAGGCTCGACATAGCTGGGAACGTACTCCGCAGGATGTTCTTGTTTGAGACTAGTGTCCTTTTACACTTTGGTAAGGACGATGTTGTTTGAGTTGTTAAACTCAGGGCTTGTTTGGGGTAGACTTATGTAGTACTTGTTGTCTCTAGACATCTCCTGATGCCAGATTATGTGCTAGGCATGTCTTCCGCTGTATGTAACCATGTTTGGTTTAATTTTCTTGGTCTAGAACTCGTTGTGAGCTATCTTAGCTCCTTACTCTTGAGTATATATATCATGTCAGTTTGTTTCTAACAGGTATTGTTCCTGTTTCCCGTTAGTTTCTTGTTCCTTGTTAGTTACGCGCACTAGGTTCGAGGTTCTATTAGGGGATCCCGGGACTTGGGGAGTGTCACAAACAAGGTAAGAATCTTACTCTAGGGCGTAGGGAGTATTAATTAATATTATATATAGGTTAATTATAACTATTAGTATTATTAGTGAATAATAATAGTTATTATATATGTTAATAGTACAATTAATAATATTAGTTAATTATAATAATTATTTTAATTATTACTAAAAAATTAACACAATTTTCCTAAATTTATAAGCAAATGTTTTAATTCATATACAATATAGTTATATTAAAAAAGTTATTATGTTACATTACTAAATAAAATCATAAAAAAACAAAATACGAAATAATAGTAAATTAGTTTCCCGTGCAAAGCACGGGTTACCCACTAGTTTGAAAATATGTTAATTGCGCGTAGGAGCGAATTTAGTAACTCGTTGGAGAAATCTTTGGAGACAAATCTGGTGCCTTTGGTTGGGGCAAAAATGAGAAGTTTGTTCTATATAGAAGATGTAACTCGAGGTGGAGATGTGCTAATACCGTAATCTGGTTACGTATTTTGGGAATTCAAGTTAAGGTGGAAGTTAGCTGGGAATTTGTGCCTTATATATGAACCGAGTTGCATGCTGGATATGAGGCTATGTGGCTGCATGATACGGTCGTATAGGTTCTAGAGATTTTGATATTTTGGCAATTTGGTTGTCGAGAGGATTTGGTTTGTATGCAGTCACATCATTTGGCCGCATAGACATCAAAGAGGCTATGCGGCTGCATGGTGTAGTCACATAACCCGAAAGTTTTAATTTTGTGCCGCATTTGTGTTAGGGTTTTTTGTTTCCTTAAGGATTAGGGTTAGGTAGTATTAGTAATAGTAATCATCCCGCAACACCCAACAATAATCAGAAAGTCAAGAAAATATCAAAATTGAGAGGGGGCTTTTGTCTAATCTATTCAAATTATTTTATCTGAGTTTGTTGGTAAACCAATGACAATCGTAAACATTTTGAAGTTGAGACGAGTATATTATTTTGCATTTAGGGAATATGGTATTTTAGTCTGCTGCATTTAGAACACATCTGAATCTGATGACTAAGCACATTAAGGCTTCCATCCACCTTGTGTAATCGGTCTCTTTGGTCTATTAATCTAGAAGTTAGGTACACAATCTGAGTTTGTAATCTGTATTCTTATTTGGGCAAATTGCATTTTAGTTACCTGAGTTTGTCGTGATGTTTCAATTGGTTATCCAATCTGTGCTCGTTACAATTTGGTTATCGAATGTGTCTTTTTATTGCAATCAGGTGTAATTTTGAATGGCCCATTAAAAAACTAACGAAAATAGATGAAAAACGTAACAAGCTTCTTTCAAAATTACAATGATCACCCATAAAATTTAAATTATCCCACTACAGCCCTAGCTCGATCATTACGAATGTTAATAAACTAATATAAGGAAAAAATAAATCCTAAAATTAAAATCTAAAGGGCTTTTTCGAGTGGTGGAAGGAGTATATTATATCTTTTAATAAATAATATGATAATTATTTTTTCTCAATAATATTAATATTTTTGAAAGGAATTGATATTATTTTTAATGAATATTTTAAGAACTTAAAAGTGTTGTTAAAAATCTATGTGAAACAATTAACTATTGAGCTAGCAACACCACCATCTACCAAAAGCGCAGTTGGAATACCATCATTACAGCACAGTCGATCGCCGCCAATGAACACCACCACCAGTTAATCACTTCCGTCAACACCCACCAATAAATATAACTAAAACATATAATACTGAGGATTTTTTTAAAAAAAATCTTACAAATTGCAGAACAAACAAATTACTCAAAAGTGTTGAATTAACATTTAAACCCTCTCAAAATCATGGCAAATCCGAGGAGATAAGGAGAAGGGGCAGGAGTAATGTTACGGTCTCAGCTGTTTCAACGGCCATATGGAGTGGGAGAGGGGGTGTTGCCGGTGGTAGGGGAGGAAAGGGGAGGGGCGGTGGCCGGACAAAGAATCGGGACAATTGCATGGTAGGGTGGAGGAGACGAAAGGCGAGGACGACAGTTGGGGGAGGAAGGGATCGATTGCTACTGGGGGTGTAGGAAAGGAAATAGGACGGTAGCCAAGTAGGGGAATGGGAAAGGGAAAGGGAAAGGGAAAAAAGGGTAGGGTGCGGCGGCCATGGAAATGGGTGAGAAGAAGTATCGGCTGCTTCACTTAGGGTTGTTAGATCTTAAGAAAGAAATTGGATGTGGGTGCATGACAGCACTTGGATTTATTAATTTGTTTTGAAAGCTTGAACTTTTCTTTGTATTTAGAGTTTCTATTCGGTAGGAGCTAAGGGGCGCAGTGGAATAATTTAAATTGTAGGGGTGATCATTGCAATTTTAAAAGAAGCTTGTAACTTTCTTCATCCATTTTCGTTAGTTTTATAACAGGCCATCCAAAATTACACCTGATTGCAATAAAAAGACACATTCGATAACCAAATTGTAACAAACACAAATTGGATAAACCGATTGAAATAACTTGACGAACTTAGGTAACTAAATTGCAATTTGCCCTTCTTATTTCTCCATAGTACTAAATATGTTCTCTTTTTGTTTGTCAAATGTAGCTAGCAGGCTGTTGTGAACCAAGTATATCTATGTGCCCTTTGGTTTCAGGTTTATCATCTATTGATATATGTTTGTCTTTTCGTGTTTGTTGTTGTCAAACTAGCATCAAACGTATTCGTTATATAAGAAGGATTGGTTGGGGGATTTTGTAGTTCGATAGACGACGGTTGTAGTTGACGACGCCCTACACGAAGCCCAACAAAAGAAGGTTTGGTAGGGGAACTGTAAGAGAGAAATAAGAGGGAGGGACGCGTGTTCGTGAACGAGGAAGGGAATATATAACCTATTTTTCACACCTTGATTTTAAAGGGTATTTTGACTTCCGACATATATTTTGATAAATTACGCATATACATTGTTTTGATAATTACATCTCTCTTTGGAAGCATATTTTGATTTTGATAAATTACGCATATACATTGTATTTATAATTACATCTCTCTTTGGACGAATATTTTTGATTTTGATTTTGATTTTTATCACGTGCCCTTAGGGCACATGTTAGAAAAACCGTTTTCATTTTCATATATCGAAAGTAACATTTTAAATGTTGTAACGTTCATTTTTTTAAACTATCGTTGATCTATCGTACATTTTAAATGGTTTAAAACTTATAAGATGGTGTAGAATTCCTGCACCATGTTAATGAAAGGTGTTCTATCTCCAGGTGTTAGACTATAATACACAAGAAGTTATTTCTTCCAACATACTCCCTCCGTCCCACCTTACTTGAGACTTAAGAGGTGGTCACAATAACTAAGGAAAAAGAATAAAATAAGAAAAATGTGTGGTAGAAAATGAAGAGAGAGAGAATGAGTGGGGGTTAATAGTAGGTTGGTTGAATAAATTGTGTGGTGGAAAATGAAGAAAGAGAATGGGTCAGTGGGGTAGATTGAATATAAAATTATAAAAAAATTATCATTTTGGGGAGTCTCAATTGAAGTGGGACTAACCAAAATGGAAATAAATATCAAGTAAGGTGGGACGGAGGGAGTATATTTGAAACAGTATGAAATACTCATTTACTTATTTTTGTGTATCTTTGTGATTCTGATAATAATTATTGTATATAATTAATTTAGTGTTATTTTAGGAATTAGTTTTAATTATTTAGGAATAGTTTAATTTGGGTTATTTATTATTTTTATGATTTACTTGACTAACCTACTAATGTTTATCTTTGGTAGTTAGTGTTTTGTATTTTAGGTAAAGATAGACTCTCTTCTTGGAAGGTGATTGGATGAGTATTGATCAAGAATATCTTCACCTCAAAGAAGAGCATTATGCCGCATCTATAAATGAGACGATCCCATTCAGTTCATAGCACCGATTCCGTGCATTCATTCAGAGAATTTCGTTTTTGTGAGAGAGTCATTTGTTTTCTTAAAGTTCTTATTCATAAAGACTTTAAGTGTTTTAGTGTTTGGTTTATTCTAGAGATCTAGAATAGGTTTGATCTGTTCGTTGTTTTTGTTTCTTTCATTGTCTTGTATTCTGCAAGACCTTTTTATTAATGAAAGTTTTTCAGCAAGTAATTCTTGCTGAAGTGTTTAAATCTCTGTTTTAATTATTCCGCTGCGTTTCTGTGTTTTTTGAAATTCTGTCCGTTGACAGTTGACAGGACAACTGTCTTGACACTTGTGAGCACAACTGTCCTCTCAAAATGAAAATAAGTCTCAAGTAAGGTGGGACGGAGGGAGTATATTATATCACGTGTGCATTTTGTGATATGATATTTAAAGAGTGTCAATATAAGTGTTACGGAGTTTCCGTGTTTAGACTATCAGTGCAAGTGTCTAAGACTTTCGGTGCACATGTTTAAATTTTTAAACGTATGTATTAAAGGTGTCCGTAAGAATGTTAAAAGAGGGATAGTGTTAGGCCCTTTTTGATAAAGCTTAAAATTAATACCTGAAAATGTAGAACTGAAATTGTAGCTGAAATAATTAAGTTGCTAAATGTTGAGACTTGAGTTTGTTTGATAACGACAAAATCTTTTACATCTGAATTTAATCAATATTTTAACTCAATGAGAAAAATTATTTGAATAATCTCAATGATTATATAATAAAATAAAGTCACGATTGACATGTTCTTCGTCGTTATATAATTAGATTTAAAAAAATAAAATCCACCCTTACTAGCACAGTACTAAATAATTTGTTATTATTCTAATTGAAGTCATTACAAAAACTTGACATTTACAATTTGAAATGAGTTTCTTTTGAAGCCAGAAAACTTCCAGTAATTTGAAATGAGTTTATAACATAGTTTTATATAAGACGAACTTAAAAATACTTAAATATTTCTTATTGGCACTCCATGTGTCCCATAATAAATTTATTTTGACTATTTTGGTCAACTTGACTATATTTTACTAAAAAGGTAAAAAAAAATGAAGAAAATTTAAATACGATACTTGTCGTAAATATTTTTAATATGAGAATAATTACACTTTTTAATAACTATTTGGTCAAATATATTTTAATGAGAAAATTAAACATTTCACCAAAAGAAAAAAAATAAATAAAATATGTTGATGGATAGATATGAACCCATTTCCTCACTTTCTTTTTCCTCCTCTTACATGGTTAAAACTCCCCTTTCCAACATAAAATTAATGGCCTTTTTAAAAGACAATCTTAATTAGTTAAGTGATTTATTTTTTTTCCTTACCAAACAAGCTTAATTTTTTAACCTCTTAAAATATTCCAAATTAAGAGCTTAATTGAACGGACCCTTATAAAGTGTCATTGTTAGTGTTAAAATTAAAATCTTTTAAGTAGACGAAGTAAAATAATCATGTAGAACGACATTAGTGTTAAGATTTAAAATCTTTTAGAGAGACAAAGTAATATAATCGTGTAGTACGACCTGATTCCCACCAAACTTGTGAAATTTATATCTTTATTCATCACAAAAAACTGAAAACACCAAATCAAAATATTTATATTATAACTGAATAATTTCACAAGAAAACCATTAGTAAATTTGTAGAGATATGGGTACTATCATAATCCTCAATCAGAAACTTCACTGTAAGACCAAAGTTATCTAAATTGTATAAATCAGATGTTTTCAGTAAAGCGAAGAATTGAATTTGATTTGACACCTAATACAAAGAAACTCCCTGTGATAGAGTAAGAGGGTTAAGTTGTATACTCCCTCCGTTTCATTTCATGTGAATTGAGACTTATTTCCCTTTTCGTCCGTTTCATCTCAATTGAGACTGCCCAAAATGACAAACTTTTTAATATTTTATATTCATCCAACCCCACTCATTTAACCCCACTAATTCTCCCTCTTCATTTTCCACCACTCATTTTATCCAACCAACACTACTATTTACCCCACTCATTCTCTCTCTTCATTTTCCACCACACATTCACTACTTTCTCTTAATTATTGTGCCCATTTTTTTTGTTTCAATTCACATGAAACGGAGGGAGTATAATGTTAAAAACTTTGTCATCAACAGTGTACTCCCTCCGTCCCAGCTCACTTGAGACTTTTTGACCAAAAATGGTCAACTTAAGGTCGGTTTGACCAACACTTTATAAAAATATTTATGATCCGAACAAAAATTAAAAAAATGTAAAATGACCACCATTAAAAATCCTCTCAATAACAATTTTTAAAAAGTTTTTTGGAACATAAATATTTCTATAAAGTGTTGGTCAAACCGACCTTAAGTTGACCATTTTTGGTCAAAAAGTCTCAAGTGAGCTGGGACGGAGGGAGTATAGTTTAGTGGTTAAAATGCTAGGATTAAACTTTGAGGATATGGTTTCACTTCCCATTTAATGGAATGTGAAATTATTTGAGGGAAAAAGCTTGGATGGGAAGTGTAAACATGTTTGTATGATCTAGACTAAAACATGAGGCATAAAGAGGCGTGAAAGGAGGAGATTCAAATTCGTATTACAAATAAAATATCTCCCTTATTATCAAATCAAGTACAATAATTATTATGAGACGTAGAAAGTAACATTATTGTCAGAAATATTTCCTTTCTTATAGATCTTCATTAAAAACTAACTTGATTAGGGAAAAATAATTGAGTGAAATTTAATTATCTCAATGTATGATTGTGACTTTACAAGGAGTTCTCCTTTGACTGTTGTACTTTTTTATTTTAGGCATTTTGAACTTCTTGGGTAACCTAAACATACATTGTGGATTAAGGATGGCGCTGGTGGCATTTACTTTGTCTAACTTCTCGACATGTTGGTTCATGTCCTTGATCATTTTCAGGATAAGTGCTTCAGTTGGAGACCTAAAACCAGGAAAGTCTATTTGAGCAGGCATGTCGACTCTTGCGACCGTACGTAGAACACCACCGAGAGTCCCATAACATTATCCCCATATTAAGACGTGATTTGAGTATAAGCTTGCTCTAGACGGTCGGGAGCCCCAACTAAAAAATTATACGTGGTAGACTAGTAGAGAGGGGTGGTGGCACAACGTCGTAGTTCTGAGCTAGCATATATAGTCTGGCAGGCAGTGAGGTTCGCGGGAGACCTCCTAGCCCTAGACTATTGAGGTGGTTCTGAGTTCCTTACAACTCAGCAGAGTTAGACAAATGCATGGTTGGTTAGGAGCAAATATTGCAAGAGTGAGGAGCAAGTTGCAGGCATTTTTACAAGCCGCTTCCTAAATAGAAGTTCAAGCAATAGTAAAGGGAGTATCTTGGGATTGTGTTAAGCATATATTAGGGGGGAGTAAGTTGACTAATGTGCATGCTTGAAATATCAAAAGTATTGGTTAGTCTATGGAATAGTCTAGTACATGAATAAGTTAGTGCTTGAATCTCTTTATGAAAGAGTAGGAATAATGAAATGTTATTCTACAATCTTCTTATGTCTTTGTATAAATTGACATGTAATGGATATTGCAAAATATGAATTCATAAATACAAAAATATATTATACTCTTTTACATCTCTATTTCAATTTCTCTACAATTTTTAGCACATATCCTCTCATTAAATCCATATTACTACCTTCCGATTTTAACAATAAATATTCTACATAAAATATAACACTCTTCTACTTTCACATTTTTTTTTTTTTATTTTTTTTTTTTAACTATTATCCAATTAAACAAACCAAGCAATTTTCTCTCCATGACTACGGTGATCCAAATTTGGGGCTTTTGGGCCGATTAATTATGGGTTTATAGGTTTAAGGCCCATGTTATAAAGTTGGAGTGTGTATAAAAGGAAAAGCTAATAGTGTTGCCCAAGAGGAAACACTCAAAACCCTAGCTCGTTACCCTATATATGTGTGTGTATACATATACACACATACTCCCTCCGTTTTATGAGAATTAAGACTAAAGGAAATGGTACAAGAACTAAGGAATACTAATAAAATAAGGAAAATGTGTGTTAGAAAATGAAGAGAGAGAATTAGTGGGGTAAATAGTAGTGTTGGTTGAATAAAATGAGTGTGGAGAATGAAAAGAGAGAATGAGTGGTGGGGTTGGGTGAATATAAAATATTAAAAAGTTTGCCATTTTGGGCAGTTTTAATTGAGGTAAAACGGACGAAAAGGGAAATAAGTCTCAGTTCTCATGAAACGGAGAGAGTATATTTTAAGATACACACACATATATATGAATTCATACATACTCCCTCCGTCCCATCCCATCCCATCCCATAACTATGTGCACAAATTTTCTTTTTGGGTGTCTTCTTAAAAAGCTACCCTTTCCTAAAATAACAAAGAATCTTTATTATTATTCCCTCCACTCACCTAAAATGACAAAGAATCTTTATTATTATTCCCTCCACTCATTCTCTCTCATACTTTACTTTTATACCCACAACACCAATCAACCTACTATTCCCTACCCCATTTTCTCTCTCTTACCTCACTTTTCACACTCCCAAATATAATTTTGACTAAAATTGTCAATGCAATTATATTTTGACCAAGAATATGTGAAAATTGAATAATTATAATAAAAAATTAAAATTTGTTATAGATACTACTCTTAATGGTGAATCAATAATAATTTTTACATTTTCTATAGATTATTGGTCAAATGAAATTAAGTTGACAAATTTTGTCTAACATTTTGCAATTTCAAATAGGACGGAGGGAGTATATGTTTACACACATGCATGTAGGGGTGTTCACGGGTGTCAAAATTTCACAAAACCGGGACCGGACCAATTGTTCGGTTCTGTATAAAATTAGAACCAGGACCAAACCAATATATTTCAGAACCGGATTCATTGGTCCGGTTCTATTGGTCCGGTTCCGGTCCGGTTCTACATATTACATATCATACAATTTTTTTGGCATTTAATACAAGTTTATGTAATCGGGGTTGTAATATTAACATTTCATGAAGCATTAATGTACCAACCCATAGGCCTGTGGAGATTGGTGCATTTAACATTGATGATAGGGAATAAAGATTTTGTTTTTATAACAGAAACATAAAATATAAATCTCTTGTATTGATTCTGTATTAATTCGAAGATGTCTACAATTAGGATAGTCAGAATTTTGTTTTTATATTTTGGTGTAAAATCAGATATATATATAATATATAATAGCATATTAGTAATATATATACATGTAAATATGATTGGTCCGGTCCAGTCCAGAACCGTGTATATATTTTTCAAAACCGGAACCGGACCAATTTACTGATTCTAAAGGAATTTGGAACCAGAACCAAACCAATACCATTGGTTTGGTCCGGTTTTTATTGGTCCGGTCCGGTTTTGTTGGTCTGGTCCGGTTCCAATATTTTTTGCACAGCCCTACATACATGTGCATATTAAGAAATCATAAATAAAATAACAAACGAAATGTTTAAACTAAATACGTGAAATAACGTATGGAAGTGAATTTAGCAGACAAGAGAAGCGAATTTTAATATCCTGCTTTTGAAATATTTTTACATGAATTTTTGTTGAGTGATGCACCCTTTCTTATCCCAATACTTAGATTATAAGATGAATGAATAAATTTTCAAGTATCCATCTTCTTTTTGAAGAAAGAGATATTGTTTTTTTAAATGCCTATTGCATCATATAATGTAAAAAATAATAATAATTAAAAATCATGCTTCTTTGATTGGATACTAATTGAGTAGAATGATAATCTATCATTGATGTCTACCTATCTTGACATATCACTACGGCCTGCATCAATTAGACCAAATAAATATCTATATATCTATCATTGATTTCTTTTCGTGAACTTTTTATGACTAATCTAGTATTTGATGTCATTATGTAGGTTGACATATTACAAAACAATGATGATTATAAAAAAGATCGTTGTTCATGACATTTCAAATTTCACTCTTACTATCAAGGTTCGAAACACATACCATTGTTGTCTTATTCTTGTTTTATTCATTTCATGTGTAACCAACCATAATGCGTAAAAGTTTATCACTACAACCTCATTCTCCATTCACTTGTTTGCATTTCCAATAATTCCAGTATGGTACTGCCCTACTTGCTCCGATCACCCTCATTTCTCGCAACAAGAATTTTGGATTTCTTCTGAATCCAAAAAGACAGATGTGCTTCTTTGGTGAAACGCACCTCTCCATATGCTAGAAGATGTCGAAAACGACCTCCTTGAGAAAGGAGGGATGCAAGTACTTTCAAAAGAAGATACAAAAACATTGGAACTGTATAGAGCTATGTACTCTTGAGGCGAATGTCGTAACTCCCCTTCTTGTTATTTGCCTTGATAAATGTGAAAACGTTGTTCGAATTATCAATGAGATAAATAATCCTACACCAGAAGGTAGGATATGCGTTGTTAGGTACAATGTAAATGGAGAATGCCAAGTTTTTTTGGTTGCAACTCATTGGGGTTAATTATTCTTGTATTGTCCATCTAAACAATCTTGGAATGCATGAATTTATGCATATTATTAAATATCAACCTTGCTACTTAATGCGTTATGTATTGTATAATTGAGATTCTAGCTAGCATTTGTTGATTGAGTGTATACTTGATATGGTTGATTAAATATTACTCCCTCCGTCCCTAAATGAGTGTCCATTTTCAAAAAATCTTTGTCCCAAAATGAGTGTCTTTTTTAGCATAACTTTGTCCCTAAATGTTTATTTCGAATTTTTTCACCGATCTCTTTATACGTGCAAAACTAAATGTTTGGAAAGGAAATTACGAGATTATATATGAATCTTTGCCACCAAAGTGTACAAATAGTTGACATTTTCAAATGTTCCTTAAAATGAAATTTGGACACTCATTTAGGGACATAGGTAGTATCACATTTAATTTAAGCTTGTAATTGGATGGACAATCAAGGAACCTAATAGAGAAGGGTGTTAGAGATGAATTTAAAAGTAGTGTGATTTTTTTTTTTATAAATTTGACTTAATCACCATTTTAGGGGGAGACACCAACAAACATCCTACTCAGAGGAAAAATTCTAATTATCTTTATCTCTTGTGTTTTGATTTTATTGGATATATGGTTTTGATAAAAAGCTAAAAATAAGGGAAGATTGAAAGAATTGAGAGTGTTAAAAAGAACTTTTTAAATTTCTTTAAATTTCAGTTATAACAATCCTTATCGATCAGGTCTTGTGAAAGGAGCATCGTAAATGACGAGTGTTAATATTACAAAGTGTCAGACGTTTATAAACATTGGAATTGACACTTTTCATAAGTGCCAGCGTTAGTGTTTAAAAGTGACAGGCATTACACTGACACTTATAAACGTGATAATGGCACTTATTAAAAGTGCCGGTGGTAGTGTAAATAAGTACCAGTGTACATAGCTGGCACTTTTTTACACTATCGCGGGCACTTACGATCGGTGCTAAACAACTTCCCGTTAATTACGAAAATGCCACCGCATCATTTTAAAAACATGTTGTACGAGAACCTTAGGGAAAAACACGTTTTTTCCTGAGTGCAAATCCTCTGTGCCACTTTGTGTGCCATTTCATGTACCACAAGTGATCTAATGGCTCACAATTATTGAGATTAATATTATTGTAATATTATGCAAGCATATGAACAGTTTGATCACAAGTGATACATGGAGTGGCACACAAAAATGGTACAAGAGATCTCAACTCTTTTTTCCTAGTTTCTCACTCCTTATAGATTAGATTTTGGATTTTATTAGATTTATATTAGATCTTGATATATACTGGGTAGTTTAGGTTATCACTTATCACTTGTGCTATTATTTAGGAGTTAGGGCTTGTTTGGTAGAGCGGCGTGTTTAAAAAGAAGTAGAGAAAAGCCAGCTTTATTCTAATTAAGCGTGTCAATGGAGAGTTTTCAACCGGAGATTTTTTAAAATCTTGGTTAATTTTGGCCGCTCAAAATAGTAGCGTCCAAAAAGAAGCTCCGTTTTAAAAAATCCCCGTTTTTAATATTGTGCACCAGACGAGCCCTTAGATATACTCTAGCTATCTAGCATTACTACCGCTAACCTTTTGTGTTTAGTCTTTATCTCCTTTTTTCATGTGAATCCGAAGACTATAAAAGCTAAGGATACTACGAGATGAGATCCTTTGTATCATTTTTTTATGTATCATTTGTGTACTACAAATGATCCAACGGTTATAAGCTATTTAGTCTAAAATCATTATGGTTTTAAAAATAATGCATAGTTGTTGGATAAATGATAATCAATTACGTTAGGCCAATAAACATTTTTAACACTCCTATTTGAGTAAGTCTCTTGTAAAACGCGTTTTACACTAGGCTTAGTGTAAAACGTGTTTTATTAATAACGGCAAGTAGACGCGGTGGCATAAGTGTAAATATTTGAAACTTACGAAATCTCAGGAGGCATATTTTAAAACTGCAGGAGGCATATTATGAAACTGAAGGAGGCATATTTTTGAACTCCACATCAGGCACTTTGTAAAACTATAACAGGCATTTTTTTCAAAGAGGCACTTCTAAATTTTAAAGCAAGCATGTTTTAAAATTGGAGGAGGCATATTTTCATACTGCAGGAGGCACATTTTTAAACTAGAGCAGGCATTTGTTTTCTTTAAAAAAGACAATGTTAAAAGTTCAAAAAAATCTCAGGAGGCATGTTTTGAAACTGCAGGAGACACATTTTTTAACTAGAGCATGCACTTATTTTTTCTCAAAAAAGGCACTGTTAAAAGTTCAAAAAAAATGCCTCCTCTAGAGTTAAAACATGCCTGCTCTAAAAAAGTGCCTCCTCTAGAGTTAAAATATGCTTGCTGTGAAGTATTGAAAAATGTCTCCTCTTGTTTTAAAATGTGCCTGCTGAGATTTTCATGAGTTCCACTTATTTACAAAATTGCCACCGCGTCTTTTAATCCCTCTTAAGCCGTTATTTGAAAAACACGTTTTACACATAGTTACTGTAAAACACGTTTTTTACAAGATTTTGTGCTCCTATTTTGCTTAAACTTTAATTTTAACTTCTCTTTTTCCTAAGCAGTTAACCCTTTTCCTTTAAATAAGCACTCATTCCCCCACACACCCCCCCCCCCCCACCCAAAAAAAAAAAAAAAAAAAAACCCCAAAGTACCAGGGTTAAAATGCTATAAAAAAGTTTAATTTCATCACTTTTGGAAAAAAATGAGTTAGTATCTGAAATACAAAAGTTAAAATCTATCTATCTATATATATATAATATAGGAGAGTAAAATGCCATTCATAGAGAGCGCCACGTGGATTTATGACGTGGAATTCCACGTGGCGCAATGGTGAAACATGTTACTCATTTTGGTATGTTTAGATTATTTGAAATATAAAATTCAAATTTTGAAACTTTAACCATCAAAATTATATATAATGTTATAAAAAAAATTTATCCATAAACATAGATAATAAGATGATGATACAAAATATTGCATGATCCAATGATTTATACTCCCTCCGTCCCAGCTCAATTGACACTTATTTCCATTTTGGTCCGTCCCAGCTCACTTGACACTTTCCAAAATAGACTACTTTTTATAATTTTATATTCACTCCACCCCACCAGTCATTCTCTCTCTTTATTTTCCACCACTCAATTTATTCAATCAACACTACTATTTACTCCACTAATTCTCTCTCTTCATTTTTTACCACACATTTTCCTTATTTTATTCTTTTTCCTTAGTTATTATGCACACCTCTTGAGTGTCAAGTGAGGTGGGACGGAGAGAGTATATCTTATTTTATTATTTGCTTAGATTGAATGTTTTACAAAATTTGTAATCCTTGGTTTCAGTTAGAGACATGGGTATTCCTGTTGTAGCATTTCAAATTCTCATTTTTTTTTTTCAAAAGACGGTCTTTTCTTACTATATATATATATATATTCTTAGCTTAAATGAATTTTGATCATGAATTTATAGAATTTAAGTTATCCTCTCTTTGATTTCTACAATTATAAACATTTACTTACATCACTTTTTAATGAAGTCAAATATTTATTGCGTTTTTTTTTTCAAAAGACGGTCTTTTCTCACATTTTTGTCTATTGAAACAAAAGTTCTTTGAACAAAAAAAACAACAATGCAGGCACACAACATAAAATAATTTTTCTATTTAGAGTGAATTGAAACAAAAGTTCTTTGAACAAAAAAACAACAATGCAGGCACACAACATAAAATAATTTTTCTATTTAGAGTGAATTAAATTTAGATTAATGAGCACTGAAAAATATTTGAGACTTTTTTGCAGTTGATTAATTGATTCAGGTAATTTTTTGGACATGTAATATAGATTTACTGAGTTAAATTTGATAGTTGATTTAGTATGCTCCGTCGAGTATCGACGGGTCACTAACTAGTTGTTAAAGAAAACAAGAAAGGTTAAACCGAAGCTTAAGGCTTAAGTAGGAGAGTTAAAAATATCAATAGCTTTTTCTCTCTTTTTTTAGCGATTTAGGGCATGTATTGCTATTTTTTGCCCAAATTAGGGCTTTTGACGATTTTCATCCAAAAACACCGTTAAGTGAACACGTGCGTTGCATGTGACATGGAGTGAGGGTATTTTGGTCATTTCTGATGGAAATTGTCAAAAAGTTAGGCCCCGATTGGGGACCTTGCTGAGACTTCAGGCTCTAATTTGTAATTAACCCTTGTTTTTGTTCAAAACTCAAAAATTCTAAATTATTTTGTTGTGTCTAATTACTCCCTTCCGCCTCCATCCTAAAAAAGATCATTAAACCTTCACCTTATTATTACGAATAAATTTTAAATAATATTTGTAGTTTAGTTTATTTATTTTAATAAAAATTTAAGTATTTTTATTGATAGTATTATTGATGGTTTATCAATTACAAATAAACTACAAATTTTCATTAGTATGATTGAATCAATCTAAAATTATTATTCAAATTTTCATTAGTCTGATTGAATCAATCTAAAATTACACCTTCCCCTTAATTACTACAAATAAATGTTTGAATAATTATTTCGGTTTAGCTTACTTATAAAAAAGTAAGTTTTAAAAATGTGGGGTGATAATTTAAAAAAAAAAAAAAACAGAATTTTCATATGACAGACTCTTGTCAATTATTTACAAAAATACATTTGTGCCTTTTTAAACAGAATTTTCATCTGACAGACTCTTGATAGCTATTTATCCCCACCCCCAACCCCAACCCCAACCCCAACCCCAATAGTATGTATGGCATTACGACATAATTTAACAGTAGATCTGAAAAAGGATTCATGCAACATCAATAGCCATTTATAAGAGCATCAACTAATCAAAGGCAAATAAATAAATCAACTTGCATTTGGGTTCTGTTTCTTCACCTTAACTCGAAATGGATCAGGACTGACTCAGGAGGGGCAAGGTTCGGTTTCTTAGGGTATATCCGGGAACAGATCCAGTGGAGGCAGGGTGGTGTGTACGCATGTACCATGAGGATATGAACCAAGGTGGTGGTGTAAGAGGTTTCAAATCCCTTCCCGCCCATAACCTCCCCAAACAGGAAGCTCTTCCCTATATTCCAGACTAGCAAACCAGGACCAAAAGCTATGTAACTTGGAAAGTGGTAAGCAATCACCTAATAGAGAACCGAAAACACCAGGAAAAAAAAAAACAAAAAAACTTGTACTTTTGTAAGACAGAAAAAAAGAACCAAGAAACTAGTTCATGAATATACGGTCTTAGCTTGGAAACAACAAGCTCACAATTTCTCAATGTAAGTTTCTGAGTCTTGAGAATCAAAAGTCAAAACTCGGTTGCAATAGTTTGGAGTAGTTGACTAGTATCAACTACTCATTAATGCTGGAAAAAAAAAAAGGTGACGGACAAACAGCTGAACAAGAGTTCAGTAAAGTGCAGCGAAGAACAGGAAGTACATATTCTGAATATCATATCATGCTTTTGACATGATTGGATTGATGTATGGATTAGTATGTGGATGTACGAGTGCTTTCCTAGTAACTGTCTTCATCGGTTTCTGGCCTCCTGAGGTAATAACGCAGGCAGTTCATCAACACCTGCACATTCAACCAACAAATTAGACATTAAGGGGTTGCGTTTGTTAATTAAATAATGACAAACTCCCACATAATTCAACATGAAATTAGTAACTGAACTTTATGTGAATGAAACCCTTTTGATTTACTCTCTCCATCCCAAAACTATAGTCTCATTTGACAAGTTAAACTTTATATGGATGATGCTTTACTACTAGTACATTTTTCAGATTGTACTATATTTTGTCTTTTTTTAAAATGAGACTATAGATTGGGATGAACCACGAAGTTAAACTTTTTATTTGGAAAGATGGAAAATACATCAAATAGGAGAAAGAGAAGCTCGGTCAGGATTTTTTTTTTTTTTTTTTTTTTTTGGATGGGGGCGGGGGAAGGAATACAAATTGACAAGTATAATCACAATAACGAAATTATTTAGATATGTCCGGTTCATGGGTGATTGTGCGTAAATATTTTCCATTTTCACAGGTAATGTTACCCTAAATGGGTCATGATCTGTGCTCAGGTAGTTCTTTCGTCCATTGAGCACCGACATTGGTATATATCTGATTAGCCACAACCTATTTTACACTTATAAATGGAGTTGCATGGTTGCAAACCATGGATTTGTTTCCGTTTTCTTGTTGTTCACCTATAAATATTCCATGAATAAAAGTTTCTCAACTATTGTGAGGGGAAGAGTTGGAAAATAATGAAGATAATAAGCTTAAGTTTTTAACGGGTAAACTCTTTAAGAGGCAATTCATAAGGCAACAACGGTGAAGTATCCCAGAGTGAAAGCCAGTAGGATGTTGTAGCAAGCAGATTAACGATAACATGCAATTTCCAATGTGATAAATTTTCAATCATGGGATACTATTATGTGTCATACGGGAAATTCTAAGCAAAACCCATATTACTATACTAACAAGATGAGTATCAATATTGATCAACTGCCACTTGCAAAAAAACTAGCTATTACCATAACTCTTGTCATGAACAGAAACCAAAAGAAAAGGAGAGAGAGAAAGTATATCAGCAAGTAAAATGGAGAAGGTAGGTAATGGTTGAAAATGCATCAGTTACCTCAGACATGGAATCGTTTAATGCTGCCTCTCTGTAGCTGACATGAAAAGTGTCCTTCGCGATCAAGCCCTGAACCATAACGTAAGAGTATTAAACGATCAATCAAGCAACTTTGTTTGTGTGTGTGTGTACGTGAGAGAGAGAGAGAGAGAGAGAGAGAGTATACTTCTGTATCAACTTCGGCTGATTCCACACTGATATTGATATCAGCTATGATTTTGACTACTTCCAATAGCAACCCAGGACGATCCGCTGTCTCAATATACAGCAAGCTTAACCAAGAAACCATAATGAAGACATCAGTGCACAATAGAGTGAATCCACAAATAAGTTATTGTTCAAGGAACACCCTATTCCCTGTAATGTCACATCAATATAATACTCCCTCTGTCCTGAAAGATAGTCCTAGTTGGTTTTTGATGGTCAACACAAGTGACCTTCGACCAAAAATTAATATCATTATAATCATACCAATTAAAAAAATTGTTATTGATAAATTACTTCATGTTTTACCAGTAACAGTTTTTGAATTTCACAGTGATGAATAGATAGACATTAATATTTGGTCGAATTCAATTATGTTGACCATCAGAAACTAAATGTGATTATCTTTATGGGACGGAGATATTACTAAAGGAGATTGTCCCATCTCAGTAGTGGCTAACCTTCTTTTAGGTCCATCATTCTTGATGTGTATATGAGTTGCAATATCGACATCAAGCTGTCATTAACAAGACAAAAGTTTGATAAGTAAAGTTCAAAATATTGAACATTCTGGAAATGCTCAAAAAAGCTATCTCAAACAAATTCATAAACTATAAGGAAAACACAAGTGCACATAACACACACACATAGAGAATGAAATAGGAAAAAGCTTTTAGCTGCTCTGCTTTCTCTCATCATTGCGCTTACTAGAATTTGAAGGCAATGTCATTCTCTTGATTTTTAGATGACTTTAAGCCAATTATTTTACATCGCAAAAATGCCTAACATAACTTTTGATTTGAAATGTGCGTGAGAGGAGGGACCAACTCTTGAGAGTGACCTTTAATTTTTTGCCTAATAATCAATATGGGCGTGATAGTGATGCACAGAAGAATATATAAATCTCAAGAACAAGAAAGCAAGACAAATTACTTTTGAAATGTGGTTCACTATTACATAATCTGCAAATGGTAAAAACGGTCATAAGATTGTTCAGACTTGTTACCTTCTTTTCTGGAGCTTTGACACCAAAAGCCTCACCCATTGCAAGTCGCTCACTGGACTCCTTCATCATTCAAGACAGAATGAAAAAGATGCATCAGACTACAAACGAGGGAAAACATATTGATTAATACTACCCCCTCCGTCCCAGAGTATATGTCCACTTCCTTAAATGACAAAGAATCTTTACTATTCCTCCCACTCATTCTCTCTCCTACTTACTTTTACACTCACAACAGCAATCAACTTACTATTCCCTCCCACTCATTCTCTCTCCTACTTTACTTTTATACTCACAACACTTACATCACATCCACCATTTTTTAATCTCCGTGTAAATGGGAGGGTGGACATATACTCTGGGACGGAGGGAGTATGAAAATACAAATAAGAATTTGCTCAAGAACTGGTGCATTAGCACATGAGACATACTGGATGATACTTTAAGAGATTGTTGATAATGGTCAATCTGATTCTCTCCAACAAATCGGGATCTTCAACTTTGCGCCCAGTTAACCTTAAAAAAATAATCAGAATCAACCCATAAATGATGATCTTATGAAAAACAGGCAGATCAAAACAAACACAAAAAAAAATCAACTGGAGAAGAACAAAATGATGGATATTAAGAGAGTTTTTTTGTTGGGGCACAATCCAGTTATGGGTTCCTTATTCCTAATCATGTTTTAGATTTTCATTAAGACAAAACGAACATAGAACAATTTCAACTGGCGAATGAACTTGAGCAATAATTATAAGTTAATTCAATTATCCTATGAAAATCTAAAATCTATAATTGATACACCGTCATCAATGCTATCAATAATTTTCACTAGGATGATTAAATCAACCTAACATTATTGCTCAAAATTCATTCGTAGTGGGACGGAGAGAGTCTTATAGATATACCATGAGAAAACAGCTGCTAGGTTATAAAAGTAGTATTACTGAAAGCGTGTTTCACGTAATTACAAAAACAAATATACTTGTACTAAACTTTTGTGAACTGAACAGCCAATTTGTCAAGCCATTTTAAAACTCCGTAAAAGATCAGGAATTCATTTACTGCCAAATTTAGTAGACCAAAGAAAATAATGCAGAGGAAATTTCTCACAATCGTTTAATGAAGAACTTTGTTTTCGTGACTGATCCCTCAGTCGTGACAGTTCCCTTCGCCACATCCAATCCCAAGTCTTTCAGTGCTTTCATCTGCCCAGCAAAACAAGATTCTACTAAATTAATCAACAAATGAACTGTACCAAGTGCCAATTCATTTTCAGTTAGCCCCATTCAGAACCAAAATCCAGCTACTTACGAAAAAGACTTAACAATCCAAGATAAATCAGTAACCAAAATCCAGCTACTTTATTTATTCTTTTTATGTGCATTACTTTTCAGCTCAGCTAATTTCTTGTTCTATATGTCCAAATTGGACATCTAGCAATCTGGATACTGATCCCCAATGCTAGCTCATCGAAAATGTTTTTGATTGTTGGACAGTAAGAAATCTCAAAATAATATAGGAAACCGAGGTTGATTTCTAGAGTATTCTTTCTATCAGTCCAAAGAAGACGAAAATAATCTAATTTATTCGGAAAATACAATTTGGAACAGTTAAGTAATGAGTAGTTTGAGTCACTTCACCGTGTCAATAAGAGCACCAAGGCGATCTCCAAAGCTAACTTCTACAATAGTCGCCTCTGAATCTGAATCTTGATCAATCAAAACAATAGGCATTGGAACATCATCAGCATCCTGCTCAGACTTCTGAAATGAAAACAAAGTGTCAATATTACTGAAATAACATGAAACATACTCTACTGCGTGCACAGACGGACATTCTATTTATTGGAAAATATGTTTATATAAATTAATTAAGATGGTGGGAAAAAAAAAAGTACTTTCAATGATGCTGAGCTAAGTTAACTTTCTTCAAGAAAACTTCAAGTGCAGTGGCACAACGAAAAATTTATAGTCGACTATACGCCACAACAAGGTGAAGTCGCCAAAAGGAAGAATAGAACAAATGACGAAATGGAAAATCAATGCTTCATGATAAGAGGCCGTCCTACAAGTTTTGGGAAACCATATGTGTACTTGATCAATAGAATCCTACAATGCAGACATATCAAAAACTGTACAAGTGGACTGACCATGACTCACAAAACTGTCCTTGTGTTGTGCCTAAACAAGAGAAATACACTTGTATGAACATCATGAATTCCGATACCTAGTTTTTGGCACTTACAAGCGAAATTCCAATTTGGATATAGACCCAATTTTCCATCTGCCCAACATCAAGTCTAATACAAAATCTTGTTCTAATGTCCCTTGTGATTGTCTCATAAAGCTCCTAGAAATTGTAAATGCTTCTTATATAAAAGGATATCTTCTGCTGAGGGTGAGAGATTTGTGATAACAGGAGCCAGCATTGAGCCCCTGCAGGCGCATGCCCCCACTAGAATTCTCTAATTTGGAAGTGTAATTTGGTATCAACAAGAGAATAGGTGTTTATTACCTATCACAACTTTGAGGAGAACTAACATACAGAAAGAAGGCAAGGCTGGAACGCAAGTCTATGGCTTCTACTCGTAAAATAATTGAATTAATCCAGCTTTCTCAAAATCTTTGGTTGCAGATTTTAAGCAGTTAACTAAAATAATTATACCAAATACAGAGTGTGTAATTTGATTTAGTTAGTTACACAATATTTTACAGAAACAAATATTTCTTTGCTCCACACACGTAAGGCATTCATAGGTGGAACAAATAAAGGAAGGAATAGGAGAGGAAGTAATCATTTGACTGACCAATGAGGCTGCAGGCACTGGGTCTACATCAGCAATAGAAGCATGCACCATGTTCCTACATAACCGTTAAATCAGTATAAACACGCTTACAAGTAGCTGTTTTTGTCAGAATTAAAGACAGATATATAGATGCATCAATACCAGAAAAATGTCAATAGCTTGAAGAACATTAGGTTTCAAACATGGAACACTTGCATTTACAAGAATAAAAAGTAGCGATTACAGCTATAGTTTGCATATAAACCAACCCCTGGTGACACATTTTCATACTAAACATTCTACTTCATTTTCATACGCTTTACACAACCAAAGCACAGGAACTTCAGGTGTTAGACACTAAACCCTAATTGGGTAAATCAAGCCTTGCAAACAATTTATATAATATCTCGAGCCACACCTCACAAAACCAATTGATTTTGTGATAGACTCGCAGCTTTATATAGCATTGAAGTAGGCATCTATGTCCGCACAATGGCCCACATTCTTGCTTAGTGTAAGCAAACCAATGAAGCAACCTTGTAAGACACTAAGCCCATTGCGTACAAATTCAAGCATTGCAGACAAGCAATAATATTCAGTTAATAAAGATCATTGAACCCTACCTCGAGAAGGAAATTAACTTTGAGAGGATGCCTGACTTGACTCTTGTGTTAGCAATTTTCAGCACAGGCAGTCTGCAGTAACATATTTCTCTTGGGACATAAAACGTTTTTCTCGCCACAGGACAATTTGATTAGATTCATAAAAAAAAGCCACCAGACAGTTACCACTAACAGGAAAACATACTTTTTGGCGTTAGGCACTTTGATTAGATCTTTCAAAAAGAGATGCTACACAATTACCACTTACAGAAAGCATGCTTCTAGACATTGGCACTTTAATTGAATTATTTAATAAGGCTGCTAGTCACTTACCATTTACCACTTACCAAGGCTACTGGGATATACAAAGTCAACTAGAAAATTATGAACTTACTTCAGAAAAAGGTTTCTGTGCTCGGATTCATTCGAATAGATTAATTGCCAATTTCATAATCAACAACTACTTATTTTCCAAAATGCTTGTTTCTTTTTGTTGATGAAGACCACCAACAAAGTGGCACTCATATTAGGACAAATAAGTTTGACGCCTTTGCGGATGTTTTGATGGTTGTAGATAGGCTAGGTGAAGCTATTTGACTTTGGCACTACAGGTGGATGATACGACCACACTTTGGCACTTTGGAAGATTGGGGCAAACATTCGCTAGCACTTTACACTTGTTTTAAATTGCTGAAGAAATAGAGGACATTGAAAAGAGCGTTGTAACTTGTAAAGGTCATCACATATTTCAAGTTAAATAGCTAGGCTCATGTTAGTTACCAGCTAGACTTGTGTTAAATTACCAACTCACATTGATAGGGGTCCAACAATGTATAGGAAGCCTTTTCAATTTGTCACATCAAAATCTCAAATGGGCCGCCTTTCAAGCTGCCACTGGTATACCGAACAGAGGATGACCACCACCAGAGGTGGTGGCCGGAGGTGAAAGGGATAACTATTGCAACGGCTCGTGAGAGATACGAGATATTTTAGAGTAAATTGAAGTTGTTATTAATAACTTTTCTCTTCACATATCCAGTACAAGAGTTATATGCTACCCTAACAATACTAATTAACCACTTGTTGTAACAACTCAACAAGTGAATCTAACAACAAATTAACAGGATGCTAATTAACTTGCACTAACAGACTTCACTAACAGGCTTTACAGTACAACGAATACCTTCTGTTCCTTACTAGATGCATAATCTTCTTCATACCAGAGTAATTACTTGAGAGTGATCAGAACACCGAACAAAACACGTTACGATCGTAAAATTAACTTGATAACAGCATTAACAAACTTAAACTACTGCAACATATCATAAATGATAGATATCATCACAAAATCATCACGCAACTAGAAACAGATATATTGTCAAAACAATCTCAATTTAATCAAACGAAACAAAGCAATTAGTATTTGATGAGAAAATAACGTAGATCGTAAATAAGCCAAGCACAAGTTACTAAAATCGCAACTCGGTCAGAAAATTTCAGTAAACAGAACTTATGAAATTTCAACAACTTAGGAAATCTACTAATTTCGAGCGCGTAACTATGCTCACCTTCTCCAGGAAATACTCGCGCCGGCGTGAAGAAATGCACTAGAAACGGAGGAAAATTTGACGGTAGTGAGCTGAGGAGTGGAACCGAAATCAGGAATGTCAGGGCGACGGCGGGCCGTGAAAGTGGAAGCGAAGAAGGAGCTAGCGATAGCCATGTGCAAAGAAGAATGATCGGAATAGGTAGCAGATTTTACGCCGGAGCTGGTTTCCCGGCGAGTTTGTCGATGATGTTGGAAGAGGGAAAATGATTGAGTGAAGTGACGCAAAGGACAAGGAGAGGTTTAATTGGGTCAAGCGGATCGTAAATTTGGAACCATTGTTGGTCCTTTTCATTTTATATTTAGTGGGCCCCACTTAAGGTGGGGAGCTGCTCACGTCATATTGCACCAGTAACTGCTCTCGTCTGGTTTTGCTAATTATAACCAGTGAGTAACCCGTCGGGATTCGACGGGAGCATAGTAGTAATGCTAAGAATAAAAAAAATACTCCCTCCGTCCCTTAATGATCTTCAAATTTGATATTTTTCATTAATAAACCCCCCATGATCTACATTGCTATATAAAGTCCAACGATGATGTTAACATCAAGATGATGATGAGCTTGACAATGAATGTTGTTTTCTTATAACCCAACTTATTCCAATACACACTGCCCACTATCTTTTCATGTAACCCAAGAGCTCCATGTAAAAAACCATACATACATGAAGCATTCACTTAAAAAATGTAAATATGATATATGAGCATATCATCCCATCCTATTCACACCCACAGCTACACACAAAAAAGAATAAATGAAACGGAAAAAGGAAGATATTTGAAGCCCTCGGACTTACAATGAAAGTGAATCATCCATTAAGACTTCATGGACACAGTGCTAAATTATAATTCATACCCTTTCCTCCCAAATTGAGTTAGCAACGTCCTCCTCTGTCGAGAGAAAACTGCATGTGATGTAAAGAAATAGTGATGAGAAGCATTACACAGAGCCACTGACAAAAGAAATGATTTAGCATCAAAGGTCCATCACAAATGCAAAAGAATTGCAAATGTCCCCCTCCCCAACATCGATGTTTAAATTTGTCCTTGATCATTTTGGGATGGAGTATCAATTTAAGAATATTTCTCATTCATTCTACCCGAAGCGCAACAGCTCCACAGACAACTCCCCAAATCAAGCTCTCGTTTTCCAAATCAATTATGATCTCAGAAATCTGCAGGATGAGACCAAACATTCACTTTAGCAAACCCAATCATATTTGTAGATGTTTCATATGGCATGTTCTGTCTTTGATTCAATAAACCATAAGCAATAATGGACTGCTAAATCTAAGTCAGAAAACATAGTATAGTATATAATAATAAAAAAAACAATTTTGGGGGGGGGGGGGTACAAAAGAGAGAGGGTGACCAGAGTAGGGAAGGGGGAGAAGGTGGAGAAAAATTATTGGACAAAGTAAACATCATGAAATTTTAGCAGCGGAATTACCAGAATCGAAAATTTCTCATACTTTGGTGTGTTTGAGTGACTCAGTGCTTGCTGGAGAGACATCACCAAACGAGATAACTGTTTTCATGATTCTTAGGAAAAAAAATATATGTCTAAGGATGGCTAACAAAGTGGAAGTATTAGCAACCCTAGAATAGTTTGTACTTCTAAAACATTCTACCTCTTTATTTCGTTACAGTTCTCAAATTGAAACTGAAAATTCTGTCATTGCCCAGCTAAGTGTATTAAGTTCTACAAACCTTGTTGACAGCTTAAGCATTTAACAGGGACAACCAACACCATACAATCATTAACTTTTGCTACTTAGATATAAACTCGGTGATCAGGACCACATTCAGGTGATTGACTAAATAAAATTAAAATGAAGTAATAAACTCGGTGATCAGGACCACATTCAGGTGATTGACTAAATAAAATTAAAAGGAAGTAATAAATCACCACCTTCGCCAGTCAGTACCCCGCACTCGGCCTTCAAGTCAAAACACTAACACACTGCACGAAATAAAAGATCATTCAAAATCATGAACATTACATTTGGATAAGCAACTTCGATTTGGAAAATAATCGTAAATGTGCATAGAAACCGAAAACTGGAAACTAAAATAGTTTGATAATAATCTACAACTAATCAATACAAACAAATTATTGCAGCTAACTAAAATTCAACTAACCTCATGAATACATGACTAAATACAAAATTAATAATTCCTATATCACAAACCTTAAGTCTTAGACAAAAGTAACAACATAGTTACAATACAACCCATTTTGCAGCAACCACATTAACTTGAATTTGATACCTACAAACCAATACATACATTAAAGTTATGTCTATTAAATGAATTATTGCAAGTGTAAATGTTTATAAATTTAGAATTATCTCATAATTTGTGAAAAACTTCTTTATAGACCATATTAGTGGTCACATCGCTCGTTTGACCGTCCTTTTCACAAATCAGAACTTTGAGCCTCTTTTTGCTTGTAACTCTCGAGATTGCCACATACAACTGCCCATGACTGAATACAGGTTGAGGAAGGTAAAGCCCTACATGATAAAGAGACTATCTCTGACTCTTATTTATAGTCATAGCGAAGCAAACATTCAATGGGAACTGTCTACGTTGGAATTTAACTGGGAATTTTGTCAAATCGGATGGGCTCAACATCATTCTAGGCACAAACACCTTCATGCCAGTATTCTTTTCAGAGAGCATGCATGCTTCAACTATATGTTTTCCCAGATTTGTAACTATCAGTCTCGTTCCATTGCATAATTCCGAAGCTTGATCAATGTTTCTGAGTAGCATGACTATGCACCCAACCGTCAGACATATGGAATGGTTCGGCAAGCCTGAGCATTTAATCGTATTAAGAAACTCAATAGAAAATACATCTTCGTGGCCAGCAATATCTCCGTCCTCCTTGCTGATGCTATATGAACTCATATACAACACTTCTTCACTGGGCAACAGTGACATCACATAATCATTGATAGTATCTACTATCACATTAGTTGGTGCCAAAATTGCTCTATTCTTAAAAAAACCATCAATACCCATATTATGTAATATGTCAGGATACGTGTTTTGAACAATAGTTACAATAGGATCAGTTGTATCCATTATCAAAATATCATCTGGTAATTTAATGTCAACTTCTCCATCATTTTCTTCACCAACATCACCATCTCCTACCCGTAGTATCCATTCAACAAAATTTTTGATCTCCATAGCATCGGAAGAGGAAGAGGAACCGACCTACATAGATTTAGACAATGAATGAGATAGAAAAATTTAATTACTACAATAGGGAAATGTAAAATATTAAAGTTTAATATAAGATGATTTACCTGCAATCTCATATTTTTTGTCAGTTTTAGAACCTCACACGAATTCTAAAGTTTAGAAGAACTAATGGCAACATGTACAATATCATGTCGGCTTCCTTTAGGCACAACATGCAATATTTGCCTGAAATCTCCTCCAAACTCAACAACTAATTCACCGAATCGACCAGCAGAAGTACGCATAATGTCCCTCAAGCTCCTATCAAGAGCCTCAAAGCAGTGCTTGTGGGTTATTGGAGCCTCATCCCAAATTATGGGCTTCGTTTTCTTTAGGAGACCACACACATCAGAACCAGGTTTAATCTTGCTGCAAGTTAAGCTTTCGTCCACCTGGATAGGTATGCCAAATCTGGAGTGAGCAGTCCTATCCCTTGGAAGAAGCAAGGAAGCAATACCCCTAGAAGCAACCGGAAGAACTATGTCCCTCCTGCTTTGCAATGCCGAGCACAAAGTCTTCCATATGAAGGTCTTCCCCGTGCCACCATACTCATACAAAAAGAACGCTCCACCATCGCCTATATCAACAGCAGTCATAATCGTTTCATAAACCATCATTTGTTCTTCATTCAAACATTTATGTAATCTGGAGTGCTTATCGTGCATCTCCTCAACGTCATATGACATTTCATCTAATATTAGCATATTCTCCGCATCAGAAATGACAGAAGTGCTTGGTTGAGGCATATCTTTAAAATTTCGGAGACCACTGCAATTTGCTGCCAGTAACTTATCAATTTCAGCTAATGCAAAATTTTTTACTTGCTCGTCACTGAGTTTCAACCCTGCAATATGAAAAGATTCACATTAAAAAAATAATCGAAATATAATTAATTTACATCAGTTTAAAAAAAATATAAAAAACGTGACAAATCAAATAAACTTTAATATATTTCATTAAAAAATTAAATCAAACATAACAAAAGATTTACCAGGATTGTTAAAATTCTTCTGATGCTTGTAAATGATATCATCTGACAGTACTTGCCAAGTTTGATTCCAGACATCTTATGGCCTCGAAATACTATTAGATAGTAGAAGCACCGCGAATAGTCTTCTTAAATAATCCGGTGACCCCCATTCACTTGCTTCTTTTATTCCATCCACATATTCTTTATCATCATCTAACAATCCTAGAGCATAACATGCTGCTTTGTAATCATCGTGCACTTTGTTATTTACGGTTTTCAAATCATCATAACATGTAGCACCATGAATATGATTTAACATCAGCCTCAGGTAGTAGATATCTCCAGTATTGATGGGGACATGCTAAATCCGTCCTATTGATGTGCCTTTCTTTCTAGGACGCCATTCTCGCTTTGTCTTATCCCAAACAAAATGATTTGGAAACTCATGATACTTGTAACGTCGAGCCTCTAGATTTTCACGATTGATCTTCATCCACTGTAAAAATTGTGATTGACTAACAGTAGGCTTACCCACAACATCCGGAAGATAATCACCGTCTTTGAAAGGGATGCCCTGGTCTCCTTCTAAATGGAAAGATAAGCGCTCAACAGAGGGCGTCCTGTAATGGAGATAAAATCCAAATATTCTCCACATCGTCTCACATGCAGAAACATATCTGCAATCCATGTAATGTTTCACTTCATCATCGACGCAAAACTTTACCCTTATTCTGTCACTTCCCTTGCTAATATACTTGAATAAGTACTTTATGGATTTGCTTTGATTACAATATTCCACGTTGATGTGAGCCTACTACTTCAACAACAACTCAGTATTATAAGGCACAATATACCTACTATCAAGCAAAACTCGACCTTTTTCTACATTGGCACCGGTGTCTCTCCTCCGATAAACATGATATCCATTCTCATCAATGGATGTTCCTTCATTAAAGGTTTTAGGGAAGTTTTTTTAGCACCTTTTATTTTCCATGCAAGGGGACTTTGGGTTAGCAGCACCACAAGGACCATGTACCATATATTCTTTTACAGCCTCGTACAATTCAGGATTAGTTTCTTTATCGGGAATCTCAGCACATATCCACTTGTCGACATTTTCGTCTGTTCCTTCTTGGTCCTTACTTTTGAGAAAAAGAAGAATATGAGCATGGGGAAGACCTCGCTTTTGAAATTCCACAGTGTAAACAACTATATCAAATAAGCATGGGAAAAATTAAAATTATTGTCACAAAAAATTAAAATTATATATATATATATATATATATATATATATATATATATATATCATCCGTCCTAGTACAACTGAAACTTTTGATAAATTCAATTACACTTTCAATAATTGTTTAAATTTAAAAATAAAAATCTTAATAAAAATTTAAATATTCTTATTGTATCATGCTTGATAATAGTTAGAATAACTGTTTTTAATTTTTATTATGATTATTTTTTAATTTATTGGTATAAGAGTAATCGAGTTAATGACCCTTAGCAAAAAAAAAAAAAAAAAAGTGGACAGAATGACTTACGTGCAGTAGGCTCGGCAAAAATTTTCTTTTCCTTCAAATCCTTTACTAATTCCTCAAGCTTCATTTTAATAACACGGCATATAATATCAGGCCTATCTTCAGGGCGTAGCCCCTCCTTCTGAACAAATCTTGTAATCTCTGGCCACTTTGGATTGCAGGTAAATGTTATAAAGAGTGACGGATATCCTGTCCACCTGCAAATAGCTAATGCATACTGGAAATTTTGAGTCATCCAATGCTGTCCTTCGGTGTACGTTGATGGCAACACAACCCTCCTACCTGCAGATGATGGATCAGTTTTACCTCTTGAAACTGCATCTGATAGTTTCCGGTAAGATTCGACCCGAAGAGCGGGTTGATTGTGACGAATCCACTGAAGCCATTGTGTATCCATCAATATGTATGCATCAACCATAAACTGCTGCAGCAATCTTCCACTTCTCATAAGTTGAGGTCCCTCTGTAGACCTTTCCTGTAGTCGAAATGATAAGAACTCCTTCAAAGAAAGATTGGGTCTCTTTGACATAGGAGGCATATTCCTAGGAATATAGGTATAGTATCCATCTTCCCCATAAACAAACAACAGCGGGTACTGAAGAGGAAGATAACACGGGTTGAACTCGTGTATTTGTTTTAAGTCACCAAACCGTTTCTCAACCATGATGTCTTTCACATCAGGTGCATCTTCAATATCACCCTCGATAAGAGCTGCCACTTCAGAACTTGTTGGCAAATTATACGTTCTTCCATCCTTAGATCGATTTCCTATCAGCCGAAGCCTAACCTCACTCGAATCTCTCAACGAAATACGATCTGCAGCTATTCTGTAAATCTTTGCATACAGGTTGTTTTCATCAACCATGTTTCTTAAGTCCGCTACAATGGAGTTGTCTAATTCTGACGTCCTCTGTTTATTGTTAATTTTAAAATAATTAATTTAAAATTAGTAGATAATCTCACATGGTATATACACAAATAAATGTAATCATTACGAAAGACACATACCTGATAGCTTTTATTATGTTAGAAACTTCGTTTTCAGTGTCGTAAATATATAGCTGATCAAATTGTGGAGGAGCTCCTTCTTTGGGCATCAATGATCCAATTCGATGGAGATTCTGACCTCCCATCTTAAATGCATAAGGGTCTTTTCCTTGATTTACGCTCTTATCAATCGTCCCCCCCATTGATGTAAAAGCTCAATGGGTCATCTGATCTACTTGATTTTAGAGTTGTGTCAATTCCCCTTCCTCCCTCTCCTATAAATTTATAAATATAATATTTGTACCATTAAAATAATATTTTTTTCAATTTTGATCTCCTTAAAATTAGGGAAAAAAGAATATAAAAGCTCATAACTGAATAAATATTTTTCTACAATGTCCTTATTCATGTCTCATTCGCATGATAAAAAGAATATAAAATCCCATAATTAAATAACGTTTTTTTTTCTACAATGTCTTTATTCATGTCCCAACACCTGTTAAGTAAAAGATTAAACAAATTTTTTGGCTTAAGTTATAAGTGTCTTAAAGTTCTCAGTTTAAATAAACACTTGTTACCTAATCATTGATTCGTTTCTTTTATCTTAAATAGATCCAATTGCAGAGATTTGATTAAAGGTTTTGAGAGTCTCTATTACTGTATTTTAGATATTTTGAATTTTAAATTATGATGTAATAATATGTAAATATGAGTGGCATAAGCCTTATGTGCTGCAATGTAGGAACACAACATCATAAATATAATACGTTTGAGAGAAATTCAAATGTGTTACACCAAAGTCAAAAAACCATGAAAGCTTTTTACTCTCTGGTCCCGTTCATCCTTTCAAAATGTTATCTGTAAATTGGAGTCAACTTTTAAATAAAAAATAGTCCTAAATAAATTATCACATTTAACTATCTTTAAATATCATGAAGGTAATACAAAAACAATTAAGTTTAATTGTCAATTTAATTAGGTTGTCCAAAAAAAAATTAATTTTTTTTTAGTGCCAAAAAAACTCAAAATATAATGTTAATTTGGGGATGAAAGTAAAAAATTATTGTCGTATCACTACTATTAGCATCAATTAATAAGATTTCGAACATGTCTTGGAATAATATTATCTATATCTAATTTCAAAATTAAGGAAAATATGTAATATTTATTTTATTCTGATACAACTTAAAGAATAGTTTAATATACATGACATATCCTAATTTAAGATGGAATGCAAAACTATTTCTTCCTTAGTGTCATATCACTACTATTACTCCTAAGCTATTCGTGAATTTATTTTAGAACAATATTACACAAAATCCATTAAGCAATCTCGAAAAGAAGATATGTGCTTGGTTGTGATAGCTTTCTAAGAAAATCATCATTTATTTATGAATGCAAGTGATTTACTCTGTTTCAAAAAAAAACACTAAACTTAAAATAATTAAAGATGATGCAATGGATGAGAAAATGTATAGTGGCAATAGCTTCTCCCTATATTTATAACTAATTTTAAATTTTATGAAGATATATAAATTTATTTTATTTCCATATAACTCGACCAAGTAAATAAAAATATAATATCTTTCGTAAATAAAAAATCTCACTAAATAAAAAATAATGCTCCGATTAAAGAGGAATACTAATAGTTACGTTCAACAATATGTTACAATGATATACTCCCTCTGTCCCCGAATGATAGTCCCCCTATTTTTATGGGTTTTACGAAGGAACTTTGAGTAATAATTAATGTTATTTTTAATTATTCTAGCAATAATTTTTTTTTGAAATTGTTCTTGATACACCATTATAAATACTATTAATATCAATTTTTAGATTCACATTAACATAATTATAAGTAGCATTTATATCTGCTCAAAGTTCCCTCGTAGTAACAACGAAAAAGGTGGACTATCTTTCTGGGACAGAGGGAATATTTTTTTTTAGCAAATGCTAAAGTAATACTCGAAAAAATTAAAAGACAACCCATAAAAGGAACCCATGCCAGTAAATCTTTTTGCGGGTATTAATTCATTCATTCGGATTAACAAAAAATTCAATAATACATCTATTCTTTCAAAAATGGAGTAATTTTTTTTCTAAAATTATATTCTTCAGTTGGATCTGCAAAATGAGAAACAAAGAAACAAAAATCAAAATGGGAGAAGGAATTACTTTTTTCATCGCAGATCAATTGATCCTGATGTAGATCATCAACAAATATCATTAGAGCTTTCCTTTAATATTCAAAATAAATTGAACATAAAGAAATAACTAAGTAGCAAGGTTGATCTAAATCATCTCCAGAAACATTTTTCACAATATTATAATGATATGTACAACAAATTGTAAATGAGAGAATAACCAAATAGCAAAGAGGATTTTAATATTTTCCAATAATATTTAACTAATTGGTCACTCACCATGTATTCAAATTCTCTTCAACTCAAGATTCAACCTGCAACTCGCAAAAATACATAAAGGGATATTAAAAATACACATAGACCGAGAATTAAAAAAAAAACACATTGATGGAGTCGTGAGGAAAAAGAATACAGTGTGTGTATATATAGAGAGAGATATGATTTGAATTAAGATTATCAATGGAAAAAAGTAAATAGTTTGGCCGGATAATTTAGGCTTGAAGATTAGTATTTTTTTTTTATTTTTTTTTTAAGGAAAGATTAAGTATATTGATCAATTTTAAAGTCTAATGAGATAGAATTCTAAAGTCAAACAATTTTAAATTCTTGTGTGCTTAAATTTAGGTAAGAATTAGTAGTTAAATAATTTCCTTAAATAAAATGTATATGAATTTGAATTCTAATTTCAATTTCAATTTCAAATTACAATACAATTATTTCCTTATTTTTTATTTTTTATTTATATAATAAAATCCTTTTCTTAATTACAAATTATACTACAATCCTTTCCTTAATTAACATGTTTTTAATTAATGAAATTCGATTGGAGTTTGATAAGAATTGGTATTCAAATATTTGAATTTCTAGCTAACTTAGGATATGGTTTAATCAATTACAAATATTTGAATTTCTAGCTAACTTAGGATATGGTTTAATCAATTACATCAATTCCTTAATAAGCTTTCAAATTTGATATTTAAATTTCAAATTCACTATATTTTTAGTGCAAGCCAGCCGAATTTTTTATAATTTTTTTTTTTTTTTGAAAGCATCAAAATGTGCTGACCAATAGAATTGAAGAAATGTGCCAAGTGGTATTATGAGTCATCATTATGAGGGGGCACAATGAGAGAGCTCTAAATGTTTCTGCTTTCTAATATTATATAGATAGATTACTGACTCCGGGAGTAAGAGTCCTACCCCTCATTTGCACGCTTATTAATAATTATTGGAAGTGATGTAAATGTTGTGAGTGTAAAAGTAAACTAGGAGAGAGAATGAGTAGGAGAGAATAGTGAATTGATTGGTGTTGTGAGTATAAAAGTAAAATAGGAGAGAGAATGAGTTGGGTGAATAGTAATGATTCTTTGCCATTTTAGGAATATGACTCTTACTCTGGGACGTACCAAAATGGAAAGTAGGACTCTTACTCTGGGACGAAGGGAGTACAAATAATAATTGATTGATTATACTGTAATACTGAGTACAAATAATAATTGATTGATTATACTGTAATACTGTATGATTTGAAAAGGGAGAATAAATTAGTAAACCATAATTCTTAATATAATATTACTTTCGTTTCAACATAAATATTCAATAATTTTTAAAATTTATTTTAAATAAAAAAAATTAAATTATTTTACATATTTATTTTGAGATAAAAGGTACGTAGTTTATTTTTTAGAATTTTTTTGACCCGAATAGATATCATCTTTGTTAAGAAAAAAATGCATCTATGTATGTTTTATATTTTTTAAAAAAATATCACAATTCATTTTATATTTAGTAAAATTAATTATAAAGTAGATAACAAAAATATTCATACATTTATATTTTTAAATTAGACAAAAAACACATTTTTGAAATCCTCCCTAAATAAAAGTTAAACGTTCGTAATGATGGTAATTTTGAACTAAAAAGTACTTCGTTGGTCCTATAACATAGTAACATGAATGTCCTAAATTTTTACTTTAGATTAAAATAAAATTTATATTTTTATAAATATTATTTTGGGGCGGAGTTGTTTTTTAAGAAAGGAGCAGGAAACATTATTCTCTGTATAATTGGAAATTTTCCCTAAGGCTCCGTTTGTTTGGCGGAAAACAACTTCCGGAAAACATTTTCCCCATTTTCCGGTGTTTGTTAAACACCGGAAAATGGGGAAAATGTTTTCCAAGGAAGTGGTTTTCCTCCATTCCTAAGGAAAACGTTTTCCTTACCTCCACCTAAGGAAAACGTTTTCCGGAAAATGCTAACACTTCAATTGAAATTGTTTTTAATATATACTCTAGGTGATCAAAATTAATGTATCTAAAAAAGTTTTCCGGAAAGCATTTTCTTAAAATTCACCAAACAGTGGAAATTACATTTTCCGGAAAACATTTTCCAAGAAATCGTTTTCCGGAAAACATTTTCCAAGAAATCGTTTTCCGGAAGTTATTTTCCGCGAAACAAACGGAGCCTTGATTGGGTCTTTGGCCAGTATTGATTATTGAATACCAAAGTACTTTTCTGTCTGTGAACTTCATTTTTCGTCCGTATCAGTTTAGTGTAAACTGGCCAAAATAACAAAGAATCTTTACTATTCATCTCATTTATTATCTCTCATACTTTACTTTTACACTCATAACACTAATCAACTTACTATTTCTCCCACACATTTTTTCTCATATTTAACTTTTCATACCCACAAACACATTCTTCTGCTATTTACTCCATCCGTTCCAGGTAAGTTGCAACAATTTGCCATTTTGGATATTCCACTTAAGTTGCAACAATGCCAAATAAGGAAACTTTTTATTACTTTTATAATACTCACTCATTCTCTCTCTTTCTCCCAACCACTCATTATTCTCCTTTCTTAATTTTTGTGTTTCCCCTTCCATGTTGCAACTTACTCGGAACGGAGGGAGTATATATTTTTCATTTCTTTAATTTATGTGCCCAATTTTAATTACATGAGTAATTTTTACTACCTATGTCCCTAAATGAGTGTCCAAATTTTATTTTAAGTGACATTGAAAATCTTAACTTTGTTTACAATTTGGTAGCAAAACATTTAGTTTTGCACGAATAAAGAAACCGGTGAAAAAAATTTCGAAAAAAAATATTTAGGGACAAAATTATGTTTAAAAAAAACACTCATTTGAGGACAAAATTTTTTGAAAATGGACACTCATTTATTTAGGGACAGAGGGAGTATTAATCTTTTTCCAATCATCAGGGGCGGACCCAAGAAGGTCCAAGAGGGTGGAAGTGAACCCCCCTAATTTTATGTTGACAGTTAAAAAAAATTATTTTTTATTTTTTTAGTACTAAGTGAACCCCCATTTGCTAGTTTCAGCCCACCCCTTTGCCAAAACAAAATAAAAGAACATAAAAAGAGAGAATTTTGTATATAATTTTTGTCTAAAGTATTTTGTGAACCCCTTGATTTTGGAGCTGGGTCTGCCCCTGCCAATCATGCAGTACATTCGTATCAAGGAGGAGGGAGCTGAGTGTTATCCTCAGATAGATAAAGGATGAACTTGGTAAATTTTGTAACTGACTTTAGTTAGTCGGTTAGTTTGTTGTAACAGAAAGTTGTTAGTCAAAATGTATATATACACGTAATCTGATTGTAAAATTCGTACAATGAATTTCTACAACACTAGCGGGTAACCCGTGCTCTGCACGGAAACCAATACTATGTCTTTTAACTATAGTTAACTGATATAGTAATCATCATTTTAACTAATACTATTAATAATAAAAATTAATCTATATGATTATTATTATTATAATAACTATTGTAATTAATTAATACCGTTGATAGTAATAGTTAATATATATATTAATAGCAATGATTAGTCTATATAATAATAATTATTAATATAATTATTATAATAAAATAATATTATTAATAGTAATAGTTAATTGATATAGTAACTATTATGATTAATTAATATTAAAAATTAATAATCTAACTTATATAATAACTATTATAATCAACTAATACTAATAATAATAATAGTTAATGTATGTAGCCAATTGTAGTTAACCAATACTATTAATAGTAAAAAATAACTTATAAAGTAACTATTATGGTTAACTAATACTATTAATAATAATAATTAGCTATATAGTAACTATTATAGTTAACTAATACTATTAATAGTAATAGTTAACTAATATAGTAGTAACTAATACTATTAGTAGTAATATTTAACTAATATAGTTAACTATAATAGTAACTATTATAGTTAACTAATACTATTAATAGTAATATTTAACTTGTATTGTAACTAATATTGTTAACTAATACTATTAATAGTAATAGTTAACTAATATAGTTAACTATAATTGTAACTATTACTAATAAGAGTAATAGTTAACTATAATGGTTAACTATTATAGTTAACTATTACTAATAATAGTAATAGTTACTATAATAGTTAACTATTATAATTACCTTTTTTAGTAACTATTATTATTAGCTAATGAAAAGAAAATGAAAAGTCACTTATTTATTAGTATGTTGTTGATGTGGCTTCTCCAAATGCAAGCTTTCTCCATTGTTTGTCCACATGTCAATACCATAACTCTTTTGGCCAACTTTAATATATATATATATATATATATATATATATATATATATAGGTTGGTGCTCAAATGAGAACCTAAATATCATGAGAACCATGAGAACCAACAGCATCCATTGGATTAGAAAAAAAGGGACGGCTCAGATCGGCTTGGGAGGGGACAAGACGCGGTGGCATTTTTGAAATAAGTCAGAACTTCAAGGGGATAACAGGGATTTTATCGTATAAGTGAAAGGGAAGTGGTGGCATTTTTGTAATAAGTCGTTAGATACACTTGGTTTTGCCTGAATGTATCCAATAACTGAAAGGGAAGCGGTGGCATTTTTGTAATAATTCGTTAGATACACTAAGACAATAGTTTGTGTATCCAATAACTCAAAGGGAAGCGGTGGCATTTTTGTAATAAATCGTTAGATACACTGAGACCATTATTAGATACACTAAGAGCAGTTATTAGATACACCAAGACCAATAGTTTGTGTATCCAATAACTGGAACATAGTATCATATTTCATTAGATACACCAAGACAATTTATTAGATACAGTATGACCATTATTAGATACACTAAGACCAGTTATTAGATACACTAAGACCAATGGTTTGTGTATCCTATAACTGGAACATAGTACCATGTTTCATTAGATACACGAAGACAATTTATTAGATACACCAAGACCATTCATTAGATACACTAAGACCAGTTATTAGATACACTAAGACCAATAGTTTTGTGTATCCTATAACTGGAACATTTTGTTGGATACACTAAGGCAAGTAACTAGTGTATTGTATGTTTCATTTATTAGATACACTAGGAAATACCTTTTGTATCTAAAGATCTTGCCTTTCCAGACTTCGGGCGTGCGTTTGTGTTTTTAAAGTGATATGACCATTATGCCCCTGCGTCTCCTTTATTTTCAAAATTGCCACCGCTTTTTTTTTTCTTCCCCTCTAATCTGGACCGTTCATCTATTTCTAATCCAAAGGCTATAAGTGGTTCTCATGGTTCTCATATAATTTGGTTCTCACAGGAGCAGGACCCTATATATATATATATATATATATATATATATATATATATATATATATATATATATATATATATATATATATATATATATATATATATATAGATTTCCTCCTTCCGTTGTTCATACAATTTCGTCTTTTACATACTACTCCGTATTTATTTGGACAGAACCTACATTTACTACTACTCCCTTTGTCCCATAGTAAGAGTCATACCTCTCATTTGCACAGAAATTAAGAAATAGTGGAAGTGATTTAAGTGTTATGAGCGTAAAAGTAAAGTAGGAGAGAGAATGGGTGAGAGGGAAGAGTAAGTTGATTGGTGTTGTGAGTATAAAAGTAAAGTAGGAGAGAAAATGAGTGAGATGAATATTAAAGATTCTTTGTCATTTTAGAAAAAAGACTCTTACTCTGGGACGTAGCAAAATAGAAAGTAGGATTCTCACCCTAGGACAAGGGAGTATTATATTATGAGTAATGAATAAATTTGATTTTTTATTGAAAACCAACTATTATGAGAAAATTTTGGGGGAAACTAGTTTCTCCATAAGTTATAAAAAGTCATGTTTTTATAAGGGTTTAGGGTTTAGGGTTTAGGCCATTTAGGGTTTAAGGCTTAGGGTTAAAGGGTTAAAAAGTGAATTTTTTATAAATTATGGAGGAACTAGTTTCCCCCAAAACCAAGTCAACTATTATATGACCGGATTTGAGATTTTTACCGCCACATCATGTGGCGGACCTAGGAATCGTACTCACTGGGTGCCAAAAAAATCTTATTTAATCACAAATTTTAACCAGTATTTCATAAATTGACAACAAAAATGAAAAACAATAATATCTTAAACATAAGTTGTATAAGCATTTTATTACTTTCTATACCACTGTTTTCTTCTTCTTGTAGTAATTTACTTAAAAAGGTAAGCTTATGTCAGAAAAATGTTTTTTTTAATGATTATATTATATTAGAATGCATTGCCTAAATATTCTTAAAAGAGTAATGTTTTCTATGTAATTTGATCTTTTTTATTATGAACATAAATGAAAATAACAATATTGAATAATAAATAAAAATCATTTACTATTAAAGTGATGGTAAACTTTTTATTTAAAACCAATTTATCATAATAGAGGCAAAAAATAATAATTTAAGTGATAAATATAAACGACTTATAATCATATTAGAGTCTTAAAATAACAAGGATTTGGACTTGAAAAAAAAAAATCTTAATACATCCTCAAAAAAAGGAAAAGTTGAAGGTGGGACTTGAACCTTGGACACTTAAATTGAATAGCCCATGCTTTACCACATGCACTACTTCCTAACTTAATTTGCAATGCGCACAGTTTATATATCATCTTAATTGAAGGTAAAAAAAATTATTAAAAATAATAATTAAATATTCAGTGGGTGTTGTCGCCCACGCTCGTACCAAGGTGGGTCCCCCCCTGCACATGTTTGATAAGTATTTGAGACAATAATTTGGATATGTGTCACATTTTTCTTTATTTGCATTAAGCGGTTGAGGATAAAATGTAAATGTAAAATCTAACGGTAGATTTGTTAGTTCCTTAAAAAAAAAACGGTAGATTTGTTAGCGAAATAAATCTTTCAGAGTAGATACTGCTATAAGAGTTAGTGGATAATTGTTGTGAGTATGCCATGTAGAGAAGAGTTAGTGGATAATTGTTAGTGGATTCAAGAATTAAGTAAAAGGTTATGTGTTGTGAGTGTTGATAGTTGGATATGAGAAAGAAAGTGGGGTAGAGAAGAGTTAGTGGATAATTGTTGTGAGTATGCCATGTAGGACCCACTTTCCATTTTAGGTTTTTGACTCAGGGGGACGCCATTTTAAGAAATTTTTGACTCTTAAAATAGGACAGATGGAGTACACTCTTAGTTACTTCCTTGGTCTCATACTTATTGCTATTAAATGGGAGTGCGCGGAGATTAAGAAAACATGTTGAAAAAGTAAATAATGAGAGTGGGTATGAGAGCGAAAGTTGTTGTGAGTGGATAAGACCATCTACAATGGATTAAACGAAATTTCTCATTCAACACCCACTTTATTACTCCACATCAGCTTCTCTCTCTTCCAACCTATCCATTCAACACTCATTCAACAAAACACTCTACAATGGTTTGTTTAATCCCCCATTCAACACTTTTCCCACTCATCATCCTATACCCCACCACTTAAAATTTATTTTTTATTTTTTATTTTTATGATTAGTGTTGAAATAGTTATTATTGGGATCCATTTCAAGAAAAAGATGGGTTTTTTTTTTTGTGTCGAAATACAATGAAACTTACGTCAATTTAAAGAGATTTTTTTTTTTTAGGAATTTTGGTGTAATTTTTTTTTTAAAAAAACATTTTTTGTGAAATAATTGAGCTCAAATAATTGGGATAAAAGAAAATAATTCGTCAGCCAATGAGAAGGTGACACCCGTCCAGTCCAGGAAAAAGAAAAAAAAAAAAACCGCCGACGCAATGACGCGCCGTGTTCTCCGCGTGACCTCCACGCGCCACACGCGGCCCAATGTGTGGCCGCCGCGTGTCTTCTTCGGCTGACACTCTCTGCATTCACCATTGTTGAATGGGTTCAACCAAACCCATTCACACAAACCCATTCACACACCATTGGAGCAATTAAACCATTTTTTCTTTTGTGAATGGGTATTCAACACCCATTTTTTTGGCCATTGTAGATGGTCTAAGAGAGAGAAAATTGAATATTTTGGGTAATTAGCAATAAGTATGAGATGCCCAAAATAAAAATAAGTCTTCAGGCTTGAGTGTACTTTGAACTATTCTGAAAATCAATATTTTAATATTGTTATGGATTTTTTTTTTTCTTCAAAAAAATAAAAAAATACAGTACACCGGTATTCTTTTTGTACAAACAGTTAACGCCTATTATTCCCTCGTCTTAAAAATTATTGAATCTTTTTATTCTAGATTAAGAATAAAACTGAGTGTCATTTTGAGTAATAATATTATATTAATGAATGTGACCATTGGTTTAGGCTAAAGGTTAATGACCAAGTTAAGTGTATTACCTAAGCAACAGGTAAAAGACATACTCTTATATGAATAGCAACAATCAGTTGGGTATTAGTATATACTAATTCTTTCTATATATAAATGGTCTATTACTGCCTATCTCCCAAAATGAACAAATTAAAAAAAAAAAAAAAAAAAAAAACATTTTTGCTCTGGCAAGAGCAATTTGATTTAATTATTTTTTACATGTATTTTGATAAAGTTACTGCTATACTCCCTCCATCTCAAAATAAATATTATAATTTATAAGTTTACAATTTTTTAAATTGTTTTTAATGTTTCCTAAATTGGCTCATTTATTTCAACTTGTTTTTAAAAAAGGCCTTAATGAGTGTTTAAATAACTTGTTGTAAGACAGGCCAATTTAGAAAATGACCAAAATTTTATAGATAATACTCCTTCCGTCCCAAAATGATCTTCTCATTTGCCATTCATTGTCACAAAAAGTTCTTCTCATTTCTACCAATTTAGGCTTAAATGTTGATAAACACAACATGGCTAATGAAGCAAGTGTTCTTATCCTTAAAAAGTTGGAATAATCAAAATTGAAGATCATTTTGAAACGGAGAGAATAGTATATAAAAATATGGAGCACTCCTTGTTTTGGAACATGTTAAAATAGAAACTGCTACATGTATTTGTGGCCGAGGGAGTATCAATCAGTGGATGTGACAATTTATTCATAATGTTGAGTACTTTTTTTTTTTTTTTTTTAAGGAATAAAGTTTATACTTGTTTTTTTGTTGCAATCTGATTACAAAAGTAACTGAATGTTAATTTGCTAACAGATTTTATGTCGTGTGACTAGCACATGTCGCTTTAAGGGACATTTTAAGATATTTTTGAAGGGTTTTAATTCATTTTCAACCATTGTACTTTCACTTTAACCATTACTCTCTCTGTCCCATACCAATGGGCACTTTTGATCAAACCAACTTGAACTTTGACTAACATCTTATGCTAAATTATTAATCTCCATAAAAATTTAAAAAAAGTTACTTAAGTAGTAGTAGAAACATTATCAATAACTATTTTTAAAATTTTATGAAGATAAATTATTTAGCATAAAATATTAGTTAAAGTTCAAGTAGGTTTGACCAAAAGTGCCCATTAGTGTGGGACGGAGGGAGTATACTTTATGTTTTCATGTTTTGCATGAAAACCACTCTACTTTTCAAACCTCCCATCGCAACCACAAATTCGTGTCTAGTCCGTCATTAATCCGTGCCCTAATCCGCGATTTTTGGGTTTGGATGAGATGTACTCCCTCCGTCCCATTTTAAACTTCAAAAAAAAAGTTGGCATAAGAATTAAGATGAGAATCTTTATATTATAAAATATAGGGGTAGAGTGTTGTGAGTATAGAAAGTGAGTAGGAGAGAGAAAGTGGGGTAGGGAATAGTTAGTGGATAGTTGATGTGTGTATGACATGTAGGTCCCACTAAATAAAAAAGTATAAATAACTTTTAGTTTTTGGATTTTGAAGTTTTAAATGGGACACTCAAAAGGGAAATTTTTGAAGTTTAAAATGAGACGGAGGGAGTATTCCAAAGTAGAGTGGTTTTCGTGCAAAAAATAAAGTAGGATGGTTAAAGTGAAAGTCGGGTGAAAGTACGATGGTTGAAAATGAATTTAATCATTTCTGAAGCTACACATATCCGATTGATATGATTCTTTTTATAAATTGAAACTAATATTTAAATTTACAACAAATATTTTTTGGTGACTGGACTATTTTATATTTTATATTAATTTTAAATATTAAAAAAACGTGAAATAATAATCTAAAAAAGATCTTAGCCCCAAATATGTTTCATATGAAGTAAATACTATATGTAGATTATCAATTCCTTAAAATATTTGATAGGAGAAAAATAATGAAGAAGAGGAGGATGAATCGAGGGAAGAGTGTATGTGGAAGGGGTGATGCGGGAACATGGACGAGAGGTGGATGAAAGTAAACGTTAGGAGAGAAGGTATATCATGGTGGAAAGTAGTATTTTTTCAAATATTTTTTTTATGTCCTCTATTTTTTCTTTAATATTTTCATTTATTTAAATTACAAATTAATATAATATAATTAGTTCACAAAAAATCAAAAAAAAATATATGTTGTAAATTTAAAGATTAGCTTCTGTTTAAAAAAATAATCATACCAATCGGATATGTGTCGTTTCACAAACATCTTATAACGTCATATACTGGTCACATGACATAAAATCGGTTAGAAAATTAACACCCAGTTACTTTTGTACTCAGATTGTAACAAAATGACAAAGTGAGTATATCAATTGGTGAAATTGAAAAGACATCATCAACATTGCAAATTTCAGAAAAAGTCAGGAACCAAATTGCAATTAACCCTTATTTCAATAGGTTATCTTCCATAATTTCTCCAACATTTGAGTTCTACATTTCGGGCTTATCTGGTGCACAGTTTCATAAACTGTTTTTTTTTTTTTTTTTAAATGGGGCTTCCTTTTGGACGCTACTATTTGGAGCGGCTAAAACTAGCTAAGATTTTTAAAAGCTCCACTCAAAAACTCTCCATTAAGACGCTTAATTAGCAAAAAAATGATTATTTTTCACTCCGTTTTGAACGCACCGCTCTACCAATCCCTTTTATACGCATTTATTTTGTCCTAATTTTGGTCAGAAACGATTCTACTGAGGCATCATTCAAAACATTAGTTAATAATATTTGAGCTAATGAAATCAAGGGCTCTTAGGCATTCCAAGTAACAAGTAAACTAAATAAAAATGCTAAAACTGCATGCAATTGGAAAAACATTTTTTGGGTAACAGTTGCCTAAAAATTCAATCAATTAAAAAATCTCTAGGGGCCCGTTTGGTTCGGCGGAATTTTATTAAATGAATGGAATGGTAAATGGAATTGGATTCCTAAAGGAATTGGAAAGGAAAAAAATTGGTCAAACCTTGTGTTTGGTTGGCACGGAATGGAATTGAATAACCATACAATTCCTTGGTAATTCATGTTTGGTTTTAAGACAAAACTGTTGGAATGGAATAATTATAATAATAAATAATAATAATAATAATATCAATAATAATAAATTATTATTATTATTATTATTATTATTATTATAGTAATAATAATAATAATAAATATTATTATTATTATTATTTATTATTGTTACTATTATTATAATAATAATAATAATAATAATAATTTATTATTATTATTATTATTTATTATTATTATTACTATTATTATTATTATTATTTATTATTATTAACATTATTATTTCCTATTACTATAATTATTATTTAATTTTATTACTATTATTATTATTTATTTTTATTACTATTATTATTATTATTTATTATTATTAAAATTATTATTTCCTATTACTATTATTATTATTTAATTTTATTACTATTATTATTATTTATTTTTATTACTATTATTATTATTTATTATTATATTGTTGTAATTGTCTACACATTTCTACCATTGAATATGATAATGGACCATTATTTTTTTCTAATACATTTTCTTCTTTCTGTTCATAGGTATCAATAACTTTAGATCTCAATTCTGGGTCTTTTATATATTAGTTATAAATTACCAAAGGCATATGTTTGTATAAATGGACAATGTATTTAAACTAGTTTTTATTATTAAAAAATATGTCAAATCAAGTAATATTAGGATCTCCATTTATAAATAAAATATATCCTTTTCAGAAAGTGAATGAAAAAGGTATAATAGGTACCTATAATAATAAGGCAATTGAATTAAAATTTGTGGAATTAACAATTACAAAAATGTTGCATAATATATATGATATAGTAACAGCTAAAGAGAATCAATTGAACTTTCTTAAACAGGAAATAAGCAGTTTAAATGTTGAAGAAAAACTAAATAACTCTAAATTACAAAATAAAATCAAAGAAATCATTGACCAATTCAGTCTTGAAATATGTAGTGATCACCCTAATGCATTTTGGGATAGGAAAAAACATATTGTTTCTCTTCCATATGAAAAAAATTTTGATGAAAGAAAAATATCTATTAAAGCTAGACCTTGCCAAATGAATTCTGAATATTTAAAAAATAAATTGATACTTTACTCCAGAAAAAGTTAATAACTCCGTCTAAATCTCCATGGTCATGTACAGCTTTTTATGTTAATAAAAATGCAGAACAAGAAAGAGGTGTTCCTAGATTAGTTATCAATTATAAACCTCTTAATAAAGTCTTAAAATGGATTAGATATCCTATACCTAATAAAAAAGACTTATTGGATAGATTGTGTAATGCAATTATATTTTCTAAATTTGATTTAAAATCAGGATATTGGCAGATTTAAATAGATAAATCAGATAGATATAAGACTGCTTTCAATGTCCCTTTTAGTCAATATGAATGGAATGTTATGCCATTTGGATTAAAGAATGCTCCCTCTGAATTTCAAAAAATCTTGAATAATATTATTAGGGTTAATTGCAATTTAGACCTTGAAGTACCATACCACCCTTTCAAGCGAACCCTGATATGTTATTTTTGTCAAATCGGGTCTTCATGTTTTAAAAACTCGCCAAATAAGGTCTTTTTGACGGATTTCGTTAGAAAGTCAGTTATGTAGCATGTGCCATGCACGTGACTAACGGAATTGAGTGACTTTCAATTGATAATTAAGTTTGAAGGGGTTATAAATGACATCTTCAAAAACTAAGGGATGAAAAAAAAAAAAAACTATATCCTTCTTCCTCCTTCGTCACACACACACACACTTGCACACACACATACACACACACTCTCTCCTCTCTCTCTCTCTAACTCAGATCGCCACTTTCTCCCCCACCGGCGAACTCCATCATCTCCGATCTCCCTCACCACTCCCCTCTAAATAACCGCCGGAAACAACCTCCTCGCCGTTCCTGCTCAAAACCCCTAACCCGATCCACCGATATCATCATCAACAGTTGCAGAGTCGTCGGAAGAAGGTATAGCGGAGGCGCCGACGGTTATGAGGATGGAGAAGCATCGCTCTCTCCCTCTCTCTCGCTTTCTCTCTCTCTCTCTCACGTTCGGATTCTTGATTTTTGAATTTTGAATTTTGATTTTTGAAGTTTTGATTTTTGATTTCAGATCTGGAGTGTTTGTATGTGTTTCTTGGTTTGTGTGTATAATCTGTGGCAGTGTTTGGTCGGTGTGCGGTGTGGCTGTCCGATGGTGGTGATCCGGTGTGGTGGTCCGGTCTTCTTGAAAGAGATTTGGGTAGCAGCGAGATTGAGGATTTTTTTAGATTGAGCTAGGGATTTGGAGGTGAGGAATTGAGTTGGGGAGTGTTGAGTTTGGATCAAGGAGGCAACTTTAAGATCAATATGGAGGTCGATTATGTTGTCTGAGCCTTTTCCGGAAATTTGAGACTGGTTTTGATCCATTTTGGCCGGAATTTTGAGACTGGTTTTGATCCATTTTAAACCAGCTACTGCAACTAGCGAGTTTAAGCCAGAAAAAACGAAATAAGCAGCGAGTTTCAAAAATTTGGGTTATTTTGGTAAATAGTTTGACAAGGTTGTCACTTTGGGAATTATTAATTAAAAAAAGAATTATTTGAGAAAAATATCTGGTAGTAATGGTGGAGAGAATGGTGATGATAATTTGGTTGAAATGTAAAATTTGTATTTTGAATTTCATTAACAAATTTGACTGTACTCAAATTTTATATTTGGACAGTTTTTAGGTAAATGATTAGTGCTTAATCATAAATGTTAAATCTCTTAATTCAATTTCATTATCACTTTTCACAATATAATACTATTATTCCTCCCGTGTCGGGAGAGAAAATCCTAATTCGGATGGGACGAGAGAGAGTAATGATTATACGTACCGGTCTATCAAACGAGCAAAAAAAAAATAAAAAAAATAATAGCCAAATAAAAATTATTTTGGGAAGTAAAGAGTAATTAAGAAGTAATAAAAAGGAAACTAAAATAGTTAATTTTTCATTTTTTTATAAATTTTTACTGAAGAAATAAATATAAATTTTAGAACTATAAAAATTTGTGGATATAGATATTAATAAAAAATTGAAAATAAAAATTAATTATATTCCTCACAAAGAAATGCTCCATATTTAATTAAAATATGGTACTATCCCTATATTTTTTTGTTTCATTTTTAAATCATTATAATGTTTTTTAATTGTTATATTCCTCACATAAAATTTGGAAATAAAAATTATTTTACAATATTAATATAATAATTAATGAAGTAATTACTTATTTATATCCAATGAAATATTCTTTTAATAATATTTATTTTAAAAGTTTGATAATTATTTTTATTTCAGCCCTTTTGAATTTAGAATTTTCATTAGGCCCCTTAATAGCTAATATCAATTCAAAGTCACCCAATTCCGTTAGTCACGTGCATGGCACATGATACATAACTGAATTTCTGACGAAATCCGTCAAAAAGGCCTTATTTGGCGAGTTTTTAAAACATGAAGACCCGATTTGACAAAAATAACATATCAGGGTTCGCTTGGAAGGGTGGTATGGTACTTCAGGGTCTAAATTGCAATTAACCCTATTTTTTTTTATCCTTATAGTGATTTTATAATCGTTTATATAGATGATATTCTTGTATTTTCAAGGACATAGAAAATTATTTTAAACATTTAAATATATTTAAGAAGGTTGTTATACAAAATGGTTTAGTAATTTCTAAACCAAAAATGAGTATATTTCAAACAAAAATTAGATTTTTAGGACACAATATTGAAAAAGGGAAAATAATTCCTATCAATAGAAGTATTGAATTTGGATCAAAATTCCCAGATATAATAACTGAAAAAACTCAATTACAAAGATTTTTGGGAAGCTTAAATTATATCTTACATTATTATAAAAATTTAGCAGAAGATACAGCAATCTTATATGATATGCTTAAAAAATCACCTAAACCTTGGACAAATCAGCACACAGAGGCAGTAAGAAAAATAAAAGAAAAAGTAAAACTTTTACCTTTTTTAATGTTAGCAAATCCTAATTGGGAAAAAATAGTAGAAACAGATGCTTCTGACATAGGATTTGGAGGAATTTTAAAACAAATAGACCCTGAATCTAAAAATGAATATTTAGTCAGATTTTATTCACGAAAATAGAGAGAAAGTCAAAAGAATTATGCTACTATAGCAAAAGAAATTTTAGCAATAGTTAAATGTGTTATAAAATTTCAGGATGATTTATATAATAAAAAGTTTATAATAAAAACTGACTGTAAATCAGCTAAATTTATGTTTAATAAAGATTTTAAACATGATGTTTCTAAACAAATGTTTGCAAGATGGCAGGCACACTTAGCCCCATTTGACTATGAAATAATTTATAAAAAAGGAGAAGAAAATAGTCTTCCAGATTTTCTTACTAGAGAATATATTAATGATTAATTGTCTCAATTCTTTGTTACAGGAATGTACCCTCGTGGTAGGGGAACAACCGTTCCTTATTGGGAACGGGGTACTGCTACTAATTTTGGCAGAGGTAAAAGATACTTGGACAATGTCCAATTTCCCCAGCTAATAGTTTCATCATCAACAACAACCTCAGCCAATATGTCAAAAGATTCATTATATGAAGATTTTTTAGCCTATAAGCAACAAAAGGCACAATCAGACAATAATTATGCCAAAATAGTTGGTAATGAAAATAAAGAAAACCCAATTGCTGAATTTACTGAAAATGATATAGAAAGGCTTATAATGATTTTAGAAGAAAAAGATTTAAAGTGGGAAAATGATCCCTATAGATTAATGGAAAGATATTTCCAAGAAAAAAGTGATAAATGTGGAACTTATAAATATCAGCAATTTTATGAGCACTTATTAATGCATAGTGGCTCATGTGAAATTACTCATTTTACTAATGGAGCCAGAAAAGATAGTTATAAAATTAACTTTATATAATGAATGGAAAGAGGTAACTCCTGCAGTTAATAAATGCAAACAATATGATAACAATGTCTAAGAAAAAATGATATGTGGATATTTCTTTATGGAATTTTCAATTCCATGGATATGAAATGGATCCCGAGAGTCGGTAATACCGATGACAATTTTCCTTATTTAAAGAGAATATCTCTTTCAAACTTTTGGGACAAAATGACCAAAATAAATCCAGAGACAGGAAAATCATATTCTGAAGATACAGTGATTCTAATAGAGAAAAAAAATAGTATTTATAAAGCCAAAAATGAATATGAAAAATCATTGGAAAAATCTTCCTTTGTACAAAAATCAAAGAGCATGTGGAGAAAATAAAACAAGCTTTGCTGGATCAAATGGATAGTGATACCAAGAGAAGTGAAACTTCTAATTCCCAAGATGAGTTAATGCAAGACTCACAAGATCCAAATGATTTGGACATAGAAGACTTATTTGGAGCAATAAAAGATGCACTCAAAGAAAAATTGAAAGACTGAGAAAATTTTTTTGGACAAAAACCAGAAAATGATGGAAGCAATGAAGAAAGCAGGCAAATGACGCAGACAATGACGGAAATGGAAGGAATAATTGCGAACATTGTTCACTTTCACTGTTCACTACTGTTCATAAAATAAGTTTTGAAGAATTTTGAAATCCGGATGTTATAAAACCCGGACGAAGGTAGGGAGGAAGGCAGAACCTTCCCTTGTATTCTCTCTTTCTTTTCCCGAAAGCTCATGTGCTGAGCAAACCCTCTGTGTAAAATATTTCTTATAATAAAATCTTGTGTCAAAAAAGTTTGACTAAAAACTTGATGAATGTAGTGGAAAAGTAATTATTGTAGTGGTAATAGTCCTACCCTTTAAAATATCACATTCAAAATTGAATTTGATTTGATGATTTAAAACATGATTATTTGATTTAAAAATAATTTCAAAAGTGAGACTTATCTTTTCACTCTTTGCACATTTGCTTGAGCAATAGGATGATGCCACATAGAATTCCACGTCATAATTCCATGTGGCGCAATGTGGAATGGAATAGATACTCTCTTTTTATATATTTATAGATTTATCTATTAAATAAAATAAAATTATGGACTCTAACTGATTCACCTCAACAGTAAAATCATTACACAATAATATTGAATAAAAAAGAATTTATAAACTTTAATCAATTCATCTTAGAACGGCTAAAAAATAATGATTGTAGGTGGAATTTTTTTATGCAAGATTATATATAATGATATTAATGTTTTATATGAAAAATAAGTAAAAAAAAAAAAAAAGTTGCCACGGCTCCTCCCAATTTTTAAATGGAAGACATTAAAAAGGATGAATTATACACACTAATTATTATAGGCATAAATTATATTTAATTATATTCGGAAATTTGTTTTACATTTTTTTTTGGAATAAGTAACATAATTGTTCAACTATTTCAATCAAATTATTAAAAAATCAGAGTAAACATCAATTTATAACTGTACATTGTCAAACCATTTTTATCTATTTTCTCGCCGTAGTCTTAGCTTTTCTAACAGTAGTAACATTTTTATATTCCTAGCAATTAACATTTTAATCATAATAATTAATCATGAATATTATCTACATCAAAATACTACCACCAATTATTATATACAACAAATATGTTGGCATGTAAATTAGTTAAATTGAATATTTAAGAAATTTTAAAATGAATATTTCTAGTGTGAGGAATTTTGTTTATTAGGGTATGTAAATAACTTTGGATTGAATAATTAAAAAAATAATGAGGAAAGTGTAATCGTAAAAGACCAATAATTAATGCAGGTAATAATGAATTAATTAGTTGTAACTTAATTAATAGAATTAATAAATGATGGCTGATGTCAGCAAGTGGTTTTGGAGGGAAAATTTTGCACCAGAAGAAGCCGCTATATGGCATTGCTGATGTCAGTGGCTTCTGTTTTAGTAATAGTAGATAGATGAAAAAATTAATCATTTAAGACCCATCTCTAATCTTAAGATTATTCAAGCTCTCAATCGAATGCCCTCTGGTAAATCACCTAGTCCAGATGGTTTCCCTTTTTAATACTAGAGCATACACTTGTTTTAAAACTTAGAAAAACTCTCTTGGCACTTAAAAAATCTTACCAGACACTTTTTTACATTGTAGGAGGCATTTTTCAATATTACATGAGACATTTTCTAACACTAGGTCAGGCACTTGTTTTGAAAATTTTAAAAACCTACCAAACACTTGTTGGCAATCAAAGAGACATTTTTCAATAATCCAAGAGCCACTTTGTAATAGTAAGACACGCAGTCTTAAAACAACCACTAAAAGTGCCTCTTTGAATGTATAAAAGTGTCTGCTTGAATATTTATAAGTGTAATATTACAGCAGACACTTTGTAATATTAGAGAAGACACATGATAATATTAGAGAAGGCAATTGGGAAAAACACGTTTCCCATAGTTTAGTATAAAACGCGTTTTTCACAAGACCGACTCGTAAAAGAATATGATTGAATTATTTGTTCAAAATATGAAATTGAAATTTAAACTGAATGAACATGTAATTGTTGATATCTAAACATGATATACATTGTGGGTGACCTCTCTAAGGTTTTAAGGAGTTAGTTACTAAACATGGTATCAGAGCTCTAGGTTTGGCAAGGTATTTGAATCTTCCCGCTTGCATTTATCCTATAAAAAATAAAAAAGGGTACGTATTGGCCCAATTGAAACCCTATACTAAAATCCACGTATACACGTGAGGGGGAGTGTTAATATTAATATCTAAGCAAGATATACATTGTAGGTGTCCTCTCTATCACCTTAAATTTTTAGAGGAGTTAGTTACTTGATGCTGCCAAAAACGTATCGGATCAGCCTTCGTCTAGCGGTTTGGATAAATCCAGCAATAAGAACTTCCCCGTTCGTATCTGCACACAATAACTACGCCGAGGCTTTACCGGCAAAGGCCATACGGCGTGAGAATAAGAATTCGGGTTGTGTATAAATGAAGAGAAATCAATTGACTATAGTTTTGAGATAAAAGAGTTCATTACACGTTTCCTGTGTAGAGGACCTGTTTATATAGGCGTGGGCGAATGAGTCCTGACTTTTCAAGTAAGCCAGAATGCCCGTATTGATCTAGGACTCATATTTCTTAGAGATAGACTCTTGATAAGGATGATGATATCCCAGTTATCTTGTAGGAGATATCCTTGTTTAGATAAGGATTCTTAGTGCTAGAGTTATAATGGAACTCTGAATGTGGACTCCCTAGGAGAATGGGAGGTTTCTGATATAACTCGTCCCGTTATCTAGCCCGGCTCGCTATTGAGGCCGACTAGGGATTAGGCTTCTTGAACTCGGCCTAGGCCTGAGCTTCCTGCTCGGCCTAATTGATGTCGGCCCTAAGTTGTGGGCTTCTTATGAGATATAGGCCCAAAGACTATGGGTCCTATTTAACCAAGTCGGTTTATGTCGTTCAGTGGCCCCCGAGTTTCTATCTCGGCATGCCGAGTAGGAACTGGACTGATCATTTATTGCAGCTTCATTTATTGTTGATTTGATAGTCAGCCGCCAAATCCTTATTCCTTTAGATTTTCTGACCTCATATTGATTTATCTTCAGGTGAAATCACGATTCGCCTTGGAAAACGAAACCCTTCATTAATTGTAATCCCATCATGAATAGTATAAGCCAACCAACCCTTCATATTCCAGAGTATATATAAGGGCATCACCAGTTAAACCCCTTCGTTCTCAACTCCATTAACCTCCTCTTGTCTTCAAGAATATCTCAAGAAAATCAAGATGATGCCAAAAAGGTCGTATGATGATGCCTTTCCAGAGGAAATTGATTCTGACAACCATGACGAGCGTTCTTCAAACGATAACAGCAGTGATTCCAGAGTACCCTCAAAACCACGTTCGTCATTCCCTGATGAAGAATCCCCGACCGATAGCAATAGAGAATACCAATATCCGGATCCCATGGAGGGTGATGATGAAGAATCTTCCGATGGCAGTAACGACAGCGGCGGTGACGACGGCGGAGACGAAGAGGATGAAGATGATGATGATGATGATACCAGGGATGATGCTGATGTGGGTTATGATGGTGATGTTGAATAAGAAGGAAAATAGGGCTTCTTGTTATAATTACTTTTCCTTTTCTTGGCTTTTTGTTCTTGTAAAGAGCCAGGCCCCCAGCCGTGTTGTGGGGGTCCTTTTGCTATACTAATAGAAGTATCTTGCTTCCTCTTAATCGTTGCTCTGACTGTAATTCTGCTTCATGGCTTGAATTTATTGCATCTTGCATGATCTTGATTTATAACTTCATTAACGCAACCTGCTTCACCACGTCGTCTTAACGTAATGCCGATCGCCTGATCTTTATTGACATGTCGGTCTGTAATACACTTGTATCTGATAGCCTTTTTGTAGTTTAGTCAAATCTGGTCAAAACCGAGATGTCGCTGTGCATATGTCGGTCTGTGCTGGCAGTCTCTTGATCGTTCACTGTTTTCCAGGCTCATGATGTAACAAACTTGTGACGTCATCTGTGTCAGGCGGTAAGGGGCAAGTGAAGAGACATTTGTTTTATGGGGAAGCCACAATCCTTAATGTAGGTAATGATGGCTTAGGGTGATGACGTGTGCAACCGCCACTTACCATGAGATTTTCACGAGATCTCTGGCGAATTGGGGTCACATTCTCGGGATATTCCTGAACCAAAAATTTCAAGCGGTTGAAATCCCTAAATCCCTTTCTACTTTTTACTGACCTTGTCAAAACTTTCACAACTTCAAGGTTTTCTTCTTCGACGATTCGATCGGCGGCTGTCAAACTTAGCACGATTCCGGATGATCATTCATCATTGTTTCGGCATTCCATCTTCTTTCTACTCATTTACCTACATTCTCAGCCTCAATCGCTTGATCATGTACTTTTCCCCCCTTTTTTCGTATTTCCAATTTCTTTTGCCATTTTTCTTTTCTACTCTATCGCGCTTCCATTCTGTCATTAGAATGTCCTTTGATTTTTCGTTATCGGTCCGCCTGGGATTTCATATAGTGAATCGTAGGGTTTATCGGAGAACAGATGGTCCTTGGTTTTTGTTATCCTTGGATGAGGTTAGGGAATTTCTCGTAATACATAGGGCTTTTAATGGAATGGTAAGCTGGCCTAGCAATAGTCGTCGCTTCGATCGTCTTGGAGTGATGAATCCTAATTTAGTAATCCTCTATTTTGTGTATGACCTTCTGAGCCATATTTCTTCTTGTTACATTATGTCAAAGGACGAGGTAATCCCCTCGGCTTCTGTGGAAGGGATGAGGGGGTCGAATGCGTCCTTCGTCTCGACTTCTGATGCTAACCCCCTTTATTCCTCTGCAGCTATGTCGGGGGAGAGTACCTCTGAAAGGATAGTGGATCAGTTCATAGACGACTTTCCTGAAGGGAGCCGTGGTCTTGGCCGTAGGAATTTCCGACGAAGGGGAAAACCCGTGATTCTCAGTAAACCGAAGCAGCCAAAGGCTGGTGATGAGATGATTGAGTATCTTCATGACAATTGTAGAATTTCCCGTCATGATTATGACCTACCGTATGAGCCTGCCCCCACCTTGGCTACTGCAGAAGAACTGGCTTCTTTCTATTGGAACCACGTGGAAGTAGCTTTTTTCTTCAAACAAATTCAACTAGGGCTCCGGTTACCCCTTGATCCTTTTATCTGTGAGTGTTTGGAGGATTGGCATGCCGTCCCTGCCATGCTGGGTGCTAACGCGGTTAGGTACCTGACTTCATTTATTGTCCTGTGCCGGAGCCTATGCTTTGAGCCGTGTCTAATGGCTTTCTATCATTTTTTCGAGCCAAGTTACAACGACAACACCCAGGTCCTGACTATTCGGAGTAAGCAAAGGAAGCCCAAAATTATCATTCCAATATCTAGCTCAGTCAGCAAGGTATCGGGGTGGAATAACCACGTCATAAAGGTGGAGAGTCGACTTGGGTGAGAGTTCCCAGTGCCGACTAAAATCCCCTCGACCTCCGAGACTTTCTACAAGGCCCCATGGAGTGAAGCCTTGGTGCGAAGATTAGAGGAGTTTGCTGCAGTCCAGCAACTCAACTGGTCGTCTCTAGAGGCCAATCACGGTTATTATGTTCAAACAGGGATCATGCCCGGTGTAGATACCCCGGGAAACCACAACTTGGCTAGAGCGGTGAATTATCCTTGGATGTCTAACTTGTTTTAGATTGTTTAGAGTCGCCACCTATGTTTTTAAAGGAACATAAGAAAAACCTAGAAATAGCCTAATTTATGTACAAAACCAGAGATTCGGGAGAGAAGGGTTCGGGGGTTAGGTGACGGAGTGGGAAGTACTTAAACACCCACTCCGCCCCGCTTATGCGGGTCTTGCTACTATTGGTGTTCTAATGCTAAATGTCCTTCAATTTATTAACAGTGCTAACAATTATAATGTAAAGAAAAAGGGGAAGATAAGAGAATTGTTTTATTTATAAATTTATGCTAAACAATTACATTAAGAATGACACGCCCCAAGTCCCGGGATTCCCTAATAGAACCTCGAACCTGGTGCGCGTAACTAACAAGAAACAAGAAACTAACGGGAAACAGGAACAATACCTGTTAAAAAAAAAATGACATGATATATATACTCAAGAGTAGGGAGCTAAGAAAGCTCACACCAGTTCTAGACCAAGAAAATTAAAACCAAACAAGATTACATACAGCGGAAGACATGCCTAGCAAATAAGCTGGCATCAAGAACTGTCTAGGGACAACAAATACTACCCCAATACAAGCCCAGAGTTTAATTAACTCATACAAGATCGTCCTTACCAAAATATAAAAGGACACTAACTTCGAACAAGAAAATCCTGCTGAGTGAATTCCCAGCTAAGTCGAGCCTCACTGCGTACTATCCTCTGCTTTCCTGGGGGGGGGGAAACAATTAAACAAATAAAGGGTGAGATAAATCTCAGTAAGCTATTAACATGCAACTATATGTCATGTTATCATGCAATACAAGTAGATACTCAACTAAACATATATCAAGTATCATCAAGTAACGAGTATAGGAGAGGCTAAGCCAACTCAACAAGTAATCAAGCTCAAGAAAGGTTCAGGTAACAAGTAGTCAAGTAGAGTGAGAGGCCAAACCAGCTCACCAAGATGCACATAGGCCTATCACGCATTGTACCTGAATCCTTCCTTATTTCTCCCAAGAATACCATTTGTTGTCGATGCTTTTCTAGCTGAGGACAACCAAGAACAGGAACAAGAGACTGCTGTGCAGTATATAAGAAGACCTGGTAACCAGTGTCATCCACAATAACAAGATCCACGTGGTGTTCGGGACGGGAGTTTAGCATTCACTTAGGTCAGGCTTATTGCTCTAACCAGTGAAGCTATGCCCTTACTATGGCCGGTAGTAAGGGGTCGGGCGGAAATACATAGGGACCCGATTGTCACTTAAAACCCAGCTCTCGCGACAAGCGTGAACCTATATATTTTCGAACAAGCAAGGAGAACCAGCTGGACTCACACAAGAAGGTACAAGTAGATATTTACTTGAACTACGGGAACAGAACTCAGTCCCTTATTAGTGGACTACTCTTTATGCACCATGTAATCATGTATCATGTGCTCACGAGAATATGCACCATGTAATTATGTATCATGTGCTCACGAGAATATAAATATCCATACGCAATTATTGCGAATACAAACCAAGATAACACTGGCACATAAGGTGTCCATGTAACACGATCAATCCAAATAAGAGTCCATTTATAACAGACTTCAGTCAAGTAGTAGGGTATATCACTCTGTCACATGCCAAGTTGCACGTACATATTCATATCACGTTTAACACATTAAAGTGTCTATCACGATACCCTTACTATCAAATAGAGCCCAATACCTTAGACTCTAAACACGTAGGAGAATAGGTCACATTGTACCTAGACACAGTCATACTTCACGTATATGTATCGTTAGTAATCGAATACATTTTCTAACACATATTGTGTTCTGTAATCATTCTTATTAATTTAAATCGTAGTATTCACGATTATATGAATTATCTTCATATTACACTAGTCCCTATTTTCTTTAGGAACCATTTCAAGACAAGATATCTCTTTATATTTTATATACTTCATTGAGTATATACACGATTAAAAACTAAATCATTTACACTTTAGTGCTTATTTATAGCACTTCCAATATACACGTATCAAGTTCAAGTATGTAGTAGAGTTAATCATTCTCTATCTAGTTCCATAACCCAATTCTTCGGTTATTCATACCATGTACCAATCAATCAAGAAGCCACATTCTATCAAGAAAATGTATGCAAGATTCGCATATACACATCAAGACTCTTTCAAGTTTATTACCATACACCTATATTGGTGTCAAGGCACGTACAAGATTTTATAATCTTATATTCAAGTCTTAATCCAATTATTTGGATGTTCAAGTCATGTACGAGATTTTATTGTCTTATACTTCAAGTTACTGTCTCATCTTAAGACATTCAAGACATTCAGGACATATACAAGATTTTATCATCTTATATCCAAGTTCTCAATCCATTTCTTTGGATGGTTAAACATGTACAAGAGTTAATTATCTTATACTTCAAGTTCAAGCTAGGAAGATGAATTATACATCTTTCACGAATTATTTTCCAATCCTTTTCTTAGGACATTCAAGCTCAAAACATTAGTTGGTGCCCCTAAAGGACACAAACATTAACTTTAAGACACATAAAAGAGTTACTACTCTTATACTCAAGTTATCATTTAATTATGATTCAAGTCCACATTTCATTTAATCACGGAGGGACTATTTTTCAGTACTAGAGTGTTCTACAACACTCATCTAGGCCATCTAGGGTAGTACCCTAAACCTAGACCAAAAATACTTCAAGTTCAAATTAAGTAAATGAGCTATACCACTCATACTTACAAGTTCTTAATCCCCTATATAGGATATTCAATCTTAAGTCATTGTTTTAATGCCCCTAAGGTGCACAATCATAGGCTTCAAGACAAGCATAACACATAAGTGCTTGTTCATAGCACTTTCAAGACACATAAAAGAGTTGTTCCTTTTATACTCAAGTTCTCATTTTAATTTAATGAGTGATCATGTTCAAGACTCACTTCTGATACCCCTAAGGTATCACAATACTTACTAGGACATCTTATCCTAAGGCTATATGCCTTAACAAGGGTTATTTCCAACTTATACAATCATTAAACAAGTTTTACAATTTTTCAGGACATATGGGCAGCCGCACAAAATGGTGTGGGCGGTCGCCCAAAATCAGGCTTTCCAAGAACAAAATGCTTCAGATAGATGGGCGGTCGCCCAAGGCCCAAAAATGCCAAAATCCGAATTCTTTCCCAGGTTAAATAATTTTCCGTCCCAAGCGTAGGAGTAAAACCCACTAACATTTTCTAACATTCAAGAGTGCATTTTAACATGTTCAGAACACTTCTATAGGGACACTTTATTAATTTATCACCGTCCCACAAGTAATAGAATAATTCTCTTTTATTCCAATTTAATATTTCACCGTCCCCAAAAGTATAAGTATAATTTTATATTATACTACTATACCCATTTAGGGATACTTCCATTCATTTCCCCGTATCACAAATAATGGTACAATTTTTATAATAATATTTAAATCGAGTTACTATTTTACCGTCTCACGAATAGGAGTGTAATTTCCTACTAACCTTTTACAAACCAACAAACCCAGGAGTTAACCAATTTGAACTATTTTTTTTTAAGTTTCTTTTGTACGCAGTGTATTTATACTCCCTTCGTCCCAAAATTACAAGTATCACAAAATTTGCTCAAAACACAATTTTAACACGAACAAGTAGCGGGAATAACATATATGCATGTTATTACAAGTAAGGGGGAGTCAATAACTTACCTAGTCAAAAATCAAGTTGACCCAAATTAATTTCTGATCGGTCTGGAACGCTCTATTCAGCGCCACAAATATTTATCCGGGACCGGAATCACGAACAGAGGGATAATTAAGCTCGAGGAGTCGAGAATAGGGTAAAACTGGACTCCCTTCTATGGAACAGAGGAAGAAACGAGAAGACTTGAGAGAAAAATGCTTCTCTGAGAAGAAGCAACACTTTATATACATTCAAGTTTCAAAAATTGCCCTTTGGCCCCTCAAGTTCTAACTTTGACAAAAAGGCCCCTAAACTTTCAACTTTGACATTTAACCACCTTAATTTTCTAAAGTAATTAAATAATTAACTTAAATAAAATAGCATATAAATATGCTAGTCAAGAATTTAACAAGCATTTCAAGAATTTAACAAATAAGTCAAATATTTAACGAGATTAAGGATGGGCGTTACAAAGAAATGTATAGGAAATTAAAGTAGAGATTAAAATGTAGGGAGATAACCTTAACCAACTTTAATGTAGTAAAGTGGTCATTTGGTCATGTCCCAATTGATGGGGATTGCATACTAGTAAGACTAGAATAAAAGAGAAGAAGAATAAACGTACCTTTAGAAAAGAGGACCTTAGATTTTGACTTGAAGATGGTGTTGTTTGTAGAGAAATGGTTGTGCAACACTTTGTGTAGTGTTTGTTTGTATGGAAAATGTGTTGAGAGAACTTGTGTATAGTTCTTGTAGGGAAGATGAAGTTGGTCCCTTTCTAAGGTAGAAATGAGAGGTTTTTATAGGTAAAAAGAGGAGGGAAAACTTGGAGGGAAATTGGTCAATCCATGTGAGATGGAATTGACCAATAGAAAATAAGATAAATAAAATAATAAATGTAATAAATAAAAGAAAATCAAATAATAATAAAAAGAAATATTTTGTTTTTTAATGAAAAGGCTAGAATAAAGGATTGGGAGTTTTTGAAACAAAGGGGGGATGAACTTGGATGTAAAAAGAGGTTATTTTGTAAACTAGGAAAAGGAGGGAAATAAGGTGCAATCCGTTACTGCCAAAGTGGGAAGCGCGCGAGTCCCGCTTTTGGGGCGAGACGCGCGTGCAGCCCGTTAACAGTTCCGGAAGCGCCCGCGGCAGAAAAGGACAGAATGACCCTAAAAGTTAACTCTGTTATGCAGTTTAGTCCAAAACTAACGGAATCAGTTAGGAACTTAACTGAAGTAACAGAAATCAACAAAAATAAGTTAAATAAAAATACTTTGTATGCAATCGAGGTGAGAGGTCCAAGGCGGGGTGTCTACAGAGCCCCTCGGCGACGTGGATTACAAAGCAAAACGCATCGACGAAAGTAAAAACACCCGCCGAGGACATCGACAAAGAAAAAGAAAGAAAAGAAAGCAAAGACTCGATGAAAGCAGTAATTTGAAATTGATAGAGGTAGGGGTGCGCTCCCTGTGTGAGCTTCTTTTGTTGGTAGAGGGGGTGGCATGATCCGTTGGTAAACCTGCCGGCTGAATCCGTTAAGTGAGGTCGTTAGTGAGCCCTTGAATGAGGCCGTTAGTGAACCTTCGAATGAGGCCGTTAGTGAACCTTTGAGGAGGCCGTTAGTGAACCTTTGAGGAGGCCGTTGGTGAACCCTTGAATGAGGCCGTTAGCGAACCTTTGAGGATACCGTTAGTGAACCCTTGAATGAGGCCGTTAGTGAACCTTTGTTGAGGAGTCCGTTAGTGAAATCCGTTGATGAGGCCGTTAGTGAACCTTTGAGGAGGCCATTAGTGAACCTTCGTTGACGAATCCGTTAGTGAAATCCGTTGATGAGGCCGTTAGTGAACCTTCGAGGCCGTTAGTGAAATCCATTGATGAGGCCGTTAGTGAACCTTTGAGGAGGCCGTTAGTGAACCTTCATTAACGAATCCGTTAGTGAAATCCGTTGATGAGGCCGTTAGTGAACCTTCGAGGAAGCCGTTAGTGAACCTTCGTTGACGAATCCGTTAGTGAAATCCGTTGATGAGGCCGTTAGTGAACCTTTGTTTGACGAATCCGTTAGTGAAATCCGTTGATGAGGCTGTTAGTGAACCTTCGAGGCCGTTAGTGAACCTTTGTTGTCGAATCCGTTACTGAAATCCGTTGATGAGGCCGTTAGTGAACCTTTGTTGACGAATCCGTTAGTGAAATCCGTTGATGAGGCCGTTAGTGAACCTTCGAGGCCGTTAGTGAACCTTTGTTGGCGAATCCGTTAGTGAAATCCGTTGATGAGGCCGTTAGTGAACCTTTGACGAATTACTGCTTTGAAGCCGTTTGCTGTTTGGCGTTGCAGTTGACTTTTGCGGGGATGCGGGCATGGTTGACTGTGGACCATTTTCTGCTGGGTATGAGGTGCCTCGAGTTGTAGTTGCTGTTTGACTTCGCGGTGGTACATGTTATGTGCTTTGCAGGTATATGTGCTAGTGCAAGAAGATGCATGAAGTGTGAAATGAAGAGAGAAATTGTGCTCTTGGTGCAATGTGATTTGAAAGCAGTTTTGCATGAGAGAGAGATTTGCAAGAATGAAGAAATTGCTTTTGTGTGCTGTGTGATTTTGAGTAAAGTATTAATGAATGATGTTCATACCTTCACTTACCATGACCGCTTGATTCGGGATGGAGATGTTGTGGCTTTGATGAAGATGATGAACTGCTGCTGCTTTCGATGGAATGTTGGTGAGATGACATTCTGAATGATGGGTTGGTCGTGCCAAAGGCTGCCTACGTATCAAGGATGACGAAGAACGCTGGGGAATAAGCTATGGAGCACATATTTATACGCAAGTAAAGAAAAAGAAAAAGAAAAAGAAAAAGAAAAAGAAAAAGAAAAAGAAAAAGAAAAAGAAAAAGAAAAAGAAAAGAGAAAATTTTTTTTTTTTTTTTTAGAAGGAAAAGAATATGTACACATGCGAGAAAAGGATTTTTAGTTCGTGGGTGAACCATTTTAGTCATTGTGTGTTTGTAAAGCCAACCCAAGATCAAGTCATGTGCGATCGAAGTCCGGATTGCCTTGCTTGAATTCTGTCGTTGTCGTCGTCGTGCCCAACGAAGATTGATGTCTAACCCCGCCGGTGTGCCCAACGAAGATTGATGTCTAACCCCGCCGGTGTGTCTGACGAAGATTGATGTCTAGCCTCAAGAGATTTGTCGATTATGGGGCTTGAAAAGACTTTTGATGCCGAGATAAGGGGTCGCTGATTGTGAACCCCCTAGATCGCCTTTGATGCCAAATTTGGAGTGACTTGCATAGCCCCAAGATAAATCAGCTCTTTGGTCCACTCAATGAATCGTCTTTTGTTGTTGACGTGAGCAAGCTCCAAGCTTTGAGAGATTGCTAAGCCCCAAATGTCATGGACTTGTTGCTTGCGGGCTTGGAGATGGTGAAATGTGAAGACCTTTCGTTGTAAAGTTCCCAAATTATCTTGTGATCGGCTCGGCATTGAGCGCGGATGTACCGTCGGGTAGAATTCTTGATAGAGATCCCCTTCTTGCTCTTACTGGGGAGATAAATGGCCTCATTGTGGTTGATACCCAAATGGCGGAGGGCTTATGTCAAAAGATGCAGTAATGTCTTGCGGTGCCGTCGAGGTCGCGGATGATAAGGTCTTGGTGTGATAAAGTCCCAAATGAGTATGCTTGCTTGACTCTTCTTGAGTTGAACTAATGACGGATCTTCAGATGCAACTAGTGCTGTGGCCCAACTTTATCTGAGCTGCACCTTGTGCTTTTGATCTTGGAGAAGAGGGTGCTGAATTGCAGAAACATTGGGATTGCCCGTGGCATTTCCCGCTATAACCCTGTTTTGATTAGAGTTTAGCATATTGAATCTTTTCCTTTTCCTTAAGACTTCCTTCATAATATCGTTGTAAGTTCTAACAAGAATTATCAAATTCATTCATATCATTGGAGCCTTCATTTAAAACCAAGGGGCCTTTTGACTGGAAGTGTTGAGAGACTCTTGAAGCTTGATCCCTTTCATGGAGCTATAATACTATTCCACATTGCACTTGCTCGAGTATTGTTGCCCAAAAGACTGTCGGTCGTGGAGCCCTAATACTGCCCTTTGCTTGAATTACTGTAATGCTGTAGCCCAAAAGATTGTAGATTGCGAAGCCCTTGGAGACCTTTGGTGCCGAATTGAGGAAGCTTCCAATGTTGCACATGACTTGGCTGGGGATACTGCTGGGGAGTTAATTGCTCTTTGCCGAGGGAGCCTTTAAGACTTGACCATAGCCCCTAGAGTGCCATCATTGATTGCGAGAAAGGTCCATCCTTGATTGGGGGAACGAGCACGGGCACACGTGATAAGAGGGCTTTTTGACTTCCCTTTTGAGAGACTTTGAGGATAGTCTCACACATCTTTTACGAGCATAGACCCTAGGGCTTGTTGATTGTCAAAAGAAGCCCTTGTTCTCGGGTCATATAGCCCCTAGGGCGTCACCATTTGTTGAGCAAAGCAAGAGTGACCCATCCTCGTGCGAGGGAACAAACATGAGAGGACATGGCAAGAGCTACTCCATTTCTCAGGAGCCTTTCGGTGTACTTTAGAAGCACATACTTGAAGAAGCTTTGAAAACTGAGACACATGTTGTTGCTATTTGCTGCCCAAGCCAATTGACTAGCTATGGGTTATTTGTGCAACCTCGTGGGCTTTTGTGATGGGCTCGTTCTCGGATGGGTCTTGGTTACCACGGACCTTCTTTTCATGAACCCAAGAATGCACACTGCTGAAGAATGATACCAATAACCCAAGACAACCTTTGATGGTGCCATATCTTATCGAGCTTTTTGCAATCCCAAAGTTGACTCGGTGGGGATTTGACTTGCTGAGGAGATCCAATGTAGAGCTCGTGTAGTTGTCTTCTTTAGAGGCCAGAGATCTCCATTTCTCTTTCCCTTCTCTCTCTCACTCTCTCATTTTTTTTTATGACGCACCCTGTTTTTTGCCTAGACCTCCATTTCGGGTTTTCAATCTAGCGGGCATCTCTTTTGTGTCTTCATTTTTGACTCGATTAATGAGGAAGAGTGCATTGACTCTAGCTGAGGATGAGAGACATGTGATTCTGCGGTGAAAACCTTTTGTCACTAAAGATGAGTGACATTGACTCGACTAGGGAAGTGTCCCTAGTATTGACATGTATTTTTTTTTTATTGAATTGAATGACTCACGAAGGCAAGTAAGTCATTAAGAGAGAAGAGAACGAAAGCCCCAATTTGATTGCAAGAAATTGGGAGTATGCAGAAAGAATAGAAGTCCTTAGACTCGACAAGGAACGCGAAATGATTCCAAATCTAAGACAGTTGTTCAATCTCGAGGTGATTAATTCATTGGCAAATGAATCGTACAAAGATGTCTTGACAAGTTCGAGATGAAGGCCGATCACCATAACGCGCTAGGGCTAAACATATCTTCTTTCTTGCATGAGACCGGACCCGAAGGTTGCCTACGTTCCTCCAGTGTAGAGGCTCAGGTCACCGTAGTTCTTGTAAATTCTCCATTCTTCGGGATGGAATTGTTGCTTCGTCGTGTAGCTTCGTCCTCCTTTGGTGTATGGAATGATGTTGATCTTGATGTGAACTTCTTTGATTGAGGGGGATTTTTTTTTTTTTTTTTTTTTTTTTTTTTGTGTGCTCTAACTTTTGCCAAGGTTGATTTGAAGAGTTCAACCTAGCGAGCATTTTTTTTTTTTAATCCCCCCTTTGAAACATTGCTTGATTTTTCTCCATGGTTGTTGCTTCACCTTTGATGTCTTGGCTTTGTCTTCGTCGTTGATGATGTTGCCTTCGTCACAATGTTTAGCCCCTAGGCGTTCAAGTGATGGCCTTCATTCCAAAACTCGTTTAGACATCTTTTCATCATTTTGCCAAGAATTAGATTGAACAACTTGGAAGAGTGTATGAGGACAAGAACGACTTTTTATTTGATGAGATCGACTCAAACATTGACATGAGAAGGAAGAAAACTTAATGCACACAAAAGAGGACTTTGACTCTTTTTTTTTTTTTTTTTTATTATTCCTACTACTAGGTAGAGAAAGAGAAACGGAGATTCCTGTCGTCGTCTTTGCCGTTGTAGTCTCCTTGCGGCATGATCTCTTGTTGAAGGCCCATTTCAAAACCAAGCTTTTTCCTTGATGGGTTCTTGCATGTTGCCAATTTCTAGCGGTTGCTTTTCACCCACAGTAAATTCGCCGTTGTCGATCAAATCTTGGATGATGTTTCGGAGAAGGAAGCACCCTTCGGTAGTATGACCACTATGCTTGTGGTAGCCGCACCATTCACCATGTGCATGATTCTTCGGTATCGTCTTCGGCTTGTACCCCTCCAAAGGCTTGACCTTTCCACTTGCCACCAAAGTTTCAAATGCTTCGGCTTGGGTTACTCCTAGGAGAGGAGTGAAAACTCGGTTGTTGGCGGTACCTTTGTAGCTTTTGAGGGACGGGCCACTTGAGCATGCTTTACCCTTAAACTTTGCCTTGTTGTTGGTGAGCTCTTGCAAACGGGCTTTGAGCTCGGAAACCTCTTCCTTGTGAATCTTCCTCTCGAGATCAAAACGGGCTTGCCACAAATCGTCTTTTCGGCGGGCATCCTCGGAAAGTCTATCCATTTGTTCCCCCATGGCTCTTATTATGTTGAAGATTCTTTCGTTGGACACGGAGAAGTACCCACCATTGTTGTTGTTGCCGTTGGAAGCCATTGGACCTTTTGAAAGAACACGGTTGATCTAAGGTTGGCCCCACAAATACCTTTTGAGTAAAATAAATTTAACCCACAAACACGAAAAAGACTCAACCATATAAAGAAAATGACTCCTTTTTTTTTTTTTTTTTTTATTTACAAAAGTCGGAAGGACGGAGTCCTTTTTGGGGTTTCTAGAAAAAATAGTGGAATCGTCACACTAGTATATAGACCTTCTCGCGGTCCCATATACTCATCGGATTCCACCACGCTTGTGAGACCTACATGTGTCGGGATTAAACTAAATTAATGTAGTAAATTATACATGCGGGGACAGATTTTTATTTTCGTACAAAATAACCACTTTTGGGGACGGAGTTTTATTTCGTCCATTGCAACAAGTTGGCATGTATGATTTGAAGACATTAGTTTAGGGAAATCTTGGCACATGAAAAACCGACTTGGTCACGGAGTGTTAGACCCTAGACTAGAATTGTGTGGCTTGTGCTCGGCTAAAGAGAGGCTTAAAGGTCACCCCCGGCATGTAGTCTTGAACTACGCCACGGGCTGAGGTTGACCGCTTCGAAAGAGTCAAGGTCGGGTGGAGCTTGAAACTTTCTAGGACGGGCCTCGACGGGTTTGGGGTTGGACTTGTGCGACTCGATAGTGAGCAATTGATAAGAATATGTGCATGTAGTGTGAGGTCTAACAAGTGACAATATATATATATATATATATATATATATATATATATATATTTTTTTTTTTTTTTTTTCAAAAGAAATAAAAATAAAAAACAAATAAGCACATAATTACAAATTTCGAATCACCCGTGTGACCGATAAAAATAAACAGAAAGTAAAAACTGTTTTGTGCAGGCCCGGTGCCCACACACTGTCAAAATCACTCTGTTCTGTGCACTGTTCTGTTTCTGGAAAATGCCCAGAAGCGCACGCATTAGGATGCCTACTCGGGAGGCGCGCGCGTTAGACAAAGAGGGGCAGAGGCGCCCGCATCTGGGTAACAACCTTTAAATCAGCGGGTTCAAGGGATTGCCTTGACCCTAAATAAAAATGCTTTCCCCTGCAGAATTTGTTAGCACAGAAACATGGAATGGAAGGACAAGAAGGAAGACGGACGATTCTGGTAATTGGGGTCGGACGCGCGCGCTTTAGGCCTAGGAGGCCAGAGTCGTGCGCTTCCCACCCTTTTTTACCAGAATGCCCAGAAAACAGTAATAAGAACACCAAAAGTTAAGAACGCAAGTTTAACCCTCTAAATCGTCCCCAGCGGAGTCGCCACTGTAGATACCCCGGGAAACCACAACTTGGCTAGAGCGGTGAATTATCCTAGGATGTCTAACTTGTTTTAGATTGTTTAGAGTCGCCACCTATGTTTTTAAAGGAACATAAGAAAAACCTAGAAATAGCCTAATTTATGTACAAAACCAGAGATTCGGGAGAGAATGGTTCGGGGGTTAGGTGACGGAGTGGGAAGTACTTAAACACCCACTCCGCCCCGCTTATGCGGGTCTTGCTACTATTGGTGTTCTAATGCTAAATGTCCTTCAATTTATTAACAGTGCTAACAATTATAATGTAAAGAAAAAGGGGAAGATAAGAGAATTGTTTTATTTATAAATTTATGCTAAACAATTACATTAAGAAATGTATAGGAAATTAAAGTAGAGATTAAAATGTAGGGAGATAACCTTAACCAACTTTAATGTAGTAAAGTGGTCATTTGGTCATGTCCCAATTGATGGGGATTGCATACTAGTAAGACTAGAATAAAAGAGAAGAAGAATAAAAGTACCTTTAGAAAAGAGGACCTTAGACTTTGACTTGAAGATGGTGTTGTTTGTAGAGAAATGGTTGTGCAACACTTTGTGTAGTGTTTGTTTGTAGGGAAAATGTGTTGAGAGAACTTGTGTATAGTTCTTGTAGGGAAGATGAAGTTGGTCCCTTTCTAAGGTAGAAATGAGAGGTTTTTATAGGTAAAAAGAGGAGGGAAAACTTGGAGGGAAATTGGTCAATCCATGTGAGATGGAATTGACCAATAGAAAATAAGATAAATAAAATAATAAATGAAATAAATAAAAGAAAATCAAATAATAATAAAAAGAAATATTTTGTTTTTTAATGAAAAGGCTAGAATAAAGGATTGGGAGTTTTTGGAACAAAGGGGGGATGAACTTGGATGTAAAAAGAGGTTATTTTGTAAACTAAGAAAAGGAGGGAAATAAGGTGCAATCCGTTACTGCCAAAGTGGGAAGCGCGCGAGTCCCGCTTTTGGGGCGAGACGCGCGCGCAGCCCGTTAACAGTTCCGGAAGCGCCCGCGGCAGAAAAGGACAGAATGACCCTAAAAGTTAACTCTGTTATGCAGTTTAGTCCAAAACTAACGGAATCAGTTAGGAACTTAACCGAAGTAAAAAAAATCAACAAAAATAAGTTAAATAAAAATACTTTGTATGCAATCGAGATGAGAGGTCCAAGGCGGGGTGTCTATACCCGGGCCTTGGAATGATGTAAACGGCATGGTGACCGTAACCAGAGGCAATCGCTATCCTGATTGGGTGGTCCATCCCGATTTTGTTTTTGTAAGGGATTGCGAAATTTTCCATACTCAGGATGAAGCTTGTCTGAAAGTCCAGAAAGTCGTCGGATGTAACTTCTGATCTCGGTGTCTCAGTATGTTCTTGTGATTTCTCCGTGTTTGTCTTCTAACATTTATCTTGGTTCTTTGACATATTTGACCATGGAAGAAGAGAGAGAGTTAGCCCGTGCATATTCTTCTGACCCTAACAAGCTTTAAACAAGAGGAGGCTGAAATCTAAGGCTACAGGACGCTCAAAGAGGCATGCCGATATGATAAACCGACAGGAGGTCTTAGCCACCAAGGAGGCTGGTCCTCTCCCTACTATTGATATTGCTGTCGGAGGACGGGATGAGGTGCAGGCAAGTGATGATGCGGCAATGATGAACGCTCCGGTGCCAGATCAGGCTGCAGGAACTGTCTTTGAGGATATAGGGGCAGCAGATGGCGGTGAGTCCCTTGGTGAGAAAAGGGCCAGAGTGGTGGTGACGAGGTGTCAGAGGAGCCTTCTCCTAAAAGGCATTCCTCTGCTGTTCCACCTACTGATATTCCGCTTGCTTTTTCCTCCGAGGAGATTGATGCTTTGATAGCAGATTTTTCCGATGTCCGCCCCTTGAAGAGCCTTGATGTTACTGCCAGATCTGGTCTGATGATGAGACTTGGCCGGCCAATTTTGGAATGAGCCTTTGACGCCGATCTCTTGTAGGGATTGAACTCCATGCCGCCTACCTATGCCCACATGGCCGAACACAAGGGTCTCATTATTGTCGAGGTAATGTGCTAACTTGCTTGTTTTCTGATTGTTCTTCTCATCCCCATAGTTGATATCAACTTCTTTATGCAGCTCGCCACCCTCGCCAAACACGAGGCGGCGCAATGGTCCATAGTTAGTAAGAAGATGGCCGATCTGGAGGGTAAGGCGACTCAGGCCCAAGTGAAACTAGGACAAACTGTGGAGTTAGTCAATAAGGCACGCGAAAATGCCAAATTATCCCATGCCGAGAAGATCAAAGCTGTTGGGGACGCCGAGGCCGAGGTCGAGAAACAGAAGGCAACCGCAAGACAGTTTGAGGAGGAGGCGAGGTTGCTTAGGGAGGAGCTTGAGAAAGAAAGAGAGAATGCCGCCCTCCTAGGCAAGGAGAATGAAGAGGTGGAGACGAAGTTTCAGCAGCTAGAGGAGAGCATTCCGGTGAAGGAAAAAGCCGTTGTGGTGAACTTCCAACACACCGTGATGCCGTCGATCATCGATGATCATGTAAAGACTACGTATGTCGACGGCTATACACATGCAGCTTGCCAACTCCACATTGATCCTGAAGTGGATGTTCCTGTTGAGAAATTGGCTCGCCTTCTGTTGGTCCCAAAGGGAAACAAGGGTATGAAAAATAGCTAGAAGGGGTGGGGGTGAATAGCTGTTTTAAACTTCTTTTCGTACCTTTGAAAAACTCAATTGCAAATGTGCACTTTATCAAGTAAGCGTTATGATATGCGCCTAAGTGAGTGAGTGAAATGCACAGCGGAATTTAGTAATGTAAATAGGCGCAAAGTATGATAAAGGGGGCGCACACACACTATAAGTATTTTGGCTCAAAGTGGGTGAAATAAGAAACTAAGGCAAATGAGTTAACAACACAACACAATTCAGATCAATCAATCTACAATGAGTAAACAAGCAAATAGTGAGTGAAGATAATAACTTGAAAGTAAATGACAAGATAATAACACAAGCTATTTGGAGAGGTTCGATCAATGAAAGATCTACGTCCTCTACCAAGATGGTTAGTCTTGGATTTCTAATGGAGATCTTATAAAATGAGTGAGTGTTACAAATTACAACTTTTGAGCTTTTACACTAACTCAAGATCTAATATTCTATGAATGAACAAATCCAAAACAATAACCGGTGTATCTCTAAAAGAAGGATCTAAGTGATCAAACTTAAAGAGGTACGTGTGTGATTTTAGTATCAAGGCTCTTTAGATCTTTATGATTTAGAGCACAATGAAACTAAAGTGTTATAGCTTGAAGATCTGGGCTAAGGATGAAGGTATGAAGATGTTCTTAAGAAATTCTGGAAAAACGAAGGCAATCTTCAAATCTTCAACAAATGCTTTGAGAGAGAAATTCTTGAAATTCTTAGCAAAACTCAGCAACTTCAAAATGTTGAAGTTATGGGGTATTTATAGTGAACTTCAAAAACTAGCCGTTGGAAATCCTTGTGGATAAGATGTGCTGTCGCTCGTTGATTGGAGCATGCATATATTATGGCCATTTTGACACTCAACATAAATGTGACCGTTATGGACACGTGTCAACAGATTAGGCGCATATGCATCTTTTAACCACCGTTGGATCATTGGCGTAATTTGAATTCTCTTCAAGTCTTTGAGTCTTCAATAAATCACTGAGTGTTGAATAAACACTTTGAAGCGCGTTGAGCCAAGAGGCGCATTGAGCCAAGAGGCACACATTATGTGTGCGCTAAATCAAGGGGCGCAGAGGCGCGTATCATAGCTAGGAAGAAATCCTTGTGCGCGCGTTCTGAGAGGCGCATGGCGCGAATGAAGAAAGGCGCATGGCGCGTGGCGCAGGAGGCGCATATGCGCGGCTCAAACTCAATGAGGGATTTTTCTTGAATCTTGATCTTCTTGCCCTATTTCTAAGCCTATTCTATAACAATGGACAACCTAAAAAATAAAGTATAAATACTTCTTACATGTGGGTCTAAAGTCCATGAAATAAAACTTAGGTGATGGATCAATCAAATCTAACAAATCCTATTACATTAAAACTGAGATATATGTGGGCATACCCAAAAATCTCCCCCTATTTGATTGATGTCATTACCTACTATATCAAGGACAAACATTATACTTGATAAAAACATGTCCAAATGAATGAAATTGGTAATTCATGTCTCAAGTTAATGCACACACTAGTCCAAGATATAGATTTCTAATCTATTCCAATAAGGATAACACATTACATATGGAAATATAGAAATAACAGTTTAACACATTCAAAATGATGTATGAATTTTAGTTTTGAAAAGTGTTTAAACCAAGTTTAAACTTAATGCATGAAAATATGAAACAATTCAATATGATGCATATGAATTTAAACAATATTCATTGTTCTACAAACAAGGAGTTTGAGTGAACAAGGTTTGATAATAAGTGATGCATTGTTCTCATTAAAACTTGGGGTGTAGGAGTTACAGATTACAAGTTTTGAATAGAACAAAAACAAAAGGTGCTAAAACAAGTAAGCACAAAATCACTAACACAAAAGAGTTGTTTCTATTACAAAAGATTCTAATAACTTACAATCAAAATAGAAACTAAGGGTTGGGAGGCGCATCATCGTCCTTCAATCCTTCAACGATCTCTGAAACGGAGCGCTGAATCTGTTTAGCGAGCTGATGACTACGGTTAGCTAAGCCCTGATTGTCAGTGACACTGGAGTGAGTGGCAGTGATACCGTCTCTGATGTAACTCAAGTGATTCACATTGATGTTTTGATACTCATCAATGGAGCGCTGAGTGATTTTCTGCTGCTGAGAAATATTTTCTTCTAAGATTTGAAGGTGAGCTTCAATGGCATTTTGAGCCGTGATAATGTCAGAAGAAATGTGTTCGGCGCGTCTGTCTGAGCTTGAGTGAGCAGCAGTGAAGTGAGTAACGACCAATTCTTTCAAAACACCCAACTTTGATACTAACACATTCATGTTGGATTGAGACGCAGCAGACTGAGGTATGAAAGTAGGCGCAGAAGAGGTGGTTTGCGCCTGATCAGAATGAGGTTGTACCTGAGTCTGCGCCGGAGGAGGAGTAGGAGCAGAAAGTTTGTCCTTGAGAGAATTCATCTCCCCCTTAATGGCAGCGATCTCTTCAGATTGATCAGTAAGTAAGGAAGTAAGAAGCTCAAATTGAGACGTTATCTGCGTCTGACCTTGCTCTAGATTTTCTTGCCCCTGCTGCAAAGATTGAAGAATAGTGAGTACCTCGCTCAAATCTGGAGCAGATGGAGGAGACGCAGGTGTAGACTGGGGCGCATCAGATTGTAGAGGCGCAACAGGAGACGAAGGCGCATGAGGAGGTGAAAGAGTAAGAGACGCATATTCATCTTCAGTTTCAACATCAACTGTTTCCGTTGTGATTAGATCTGGTCCAGAAGGAGGTAGAGGCGCAACTGGAGAAGGAGTGCGCTGAGGAATGGTCTCTTGCTCCCCCTGAACTGGTTCATCTATGTCTGAAATGTCATCGCCAAAAAGATCAGAATGGAGTTGTGCCTTGAACACTTTGGTCTGTTGAATTTTGACAGGAGGCGCACGGGGAGCGGGGGCGCGTTGAGTAGGCGCGCGCTGGGTAGGCGCAGGAATAGAAGGGCCTTTCTCAACATCAGCGCTTGAACCAGCTTGCTAGCCTTAGATCACGCTCTTCATCAGATTCAAATCTGGTGCATTTGATAGGCGCACGAGGAGGGTCATCAACCACCCGTTTTCCTTTGCTTTTCTCTGTGCCTGGCAAGGGATCAGCGCGTTGACTTGCGCTTGCCGTTACTGCGCTTTTCTTTAATGGTGCGCCTTTAAGCACTGGCGCATCATCTGATTTGGTGTCTTCATCGACTAAGCCTTCAACAGTTTTGATTTGAATTCCCTTGGCGCGCTTTGCAGGCTTCTTTCTGCGCTTTTTGAGGTCCAAATTCGCTTTTCCAAAAGTTGGAACATCATTAATTCTATACTCAGGATTCTCATTCAAAAATTTAACTAACTCAGGATAAGTTAGAAAAAGTTTTGTGAGAAGAAGGCAGTGAGAGCGAAGCCTGGTCTTTCCATCACTCTTGTTCTTCACATACTTGTCAATCTGCTCACGCAACGTCTTGAACAAAATGTGAGGCCAGTGAAGCTTTTCCTTGGCCATGATGGCAGCGGTGTATTCCCATTGTTCTACCGTGAATCGGTTCACGTTCCCGGTTTTGAATACAATAGAAGTTCCCACTAAGTGCGCAATATGAGTCAAGAGTTCTCCACCATCTCGAATTTCAGTGGTTTTGATATTATTTTGAAGTGTGGGAATATTCAGAAGTGAAGAATCCATCTTGTTCTGATCGTCAATAGAATAAGTCATCGGACGCCCAATAATGCGATCGTCACCCGTAGACGGAAAACTGAGTAAGTGTCGAATCACAGATGAGGAGATATGTACGTCTATATTTTGAACGCGAGCCTCAATCCTGTAGTGAGTGCGTCCATTAACATCAATTTCCACTAGAACAGTGGTGGAAAAGAACTCATCCACGAGGAGCGGAGAATAAAAAGACTGGTCCATGGTGAATAAAGGGAGCAGACCAGCAACGCGCAATGTCTCTATGATTTCTCTTCCAATAACTTCACCAGATAACTCTAACAGATCAAGAGTTTCTTCGAGTTTGAAATTTGCAAGGTCCTAAAAAAAATAAGCATTGATTGATTTTAGAAGTGACAGAGGCGCATAGAAACATAAGATGATCAAAGTAACATAGGCGCGTAAAGAATTGAGAGGCGCATAATAGAATCAGGCGCACAAAAACATAGAGATTCAAGGCGCATGATTGAATTAGGCGCATGAAATTTTAAAGGCGCATATTATGGTTCTATGTAAATACTAAGGAAAAATTAAACCAACGAAATTTGACTAATTACAAAGTTAGGCGCATAAGGTTTTAGGCGCAGAATGATTAAGGCGCATATACAAGTAGAGGCGCAGAAAGCATTCAGGCGCATAAAGAAATTAGGCGCATAATGATGTATGTAGGCGCATATCGTGTGAAAATTTTGACTTAGCAAAAACACACAAAAACAAAATAACACGCATACAAATGAAAGAAATGAGAATCAAAAAGTACAAATTTTTGAAAACAAGATAGAAAATTTTAGAGACCAAAACATGCAAGAATGACGAAGAACACGAAGAACGACCCTTGAATGCTCGAAGAACACCAAGAACACGAAAATCATGAAACTTCACCAAAACAAACAAATAATATATCAAAATGACCGCATGATAACGAGGAATCTAAATATGTAAACAAAAACATGAACAAATCAACAATAAAAGCACAATGATCAAAAGAAGAACCGAAAATTTGAAAAGTTTAGAAAACCAAAAATTCAGATTCGCAAAGTTGAAAGCATTGATCGTAAAAATGTTGGATATAAAAGATTCGAAATCATGAATTGAACACAACCCAACAAACGATATAGAAAACGGATCATCGAAACAAGAAAAATCAAGGAAAAATGAATCCGGGTTTTTTAAAAAAAAACGAAGAACACTAAAATGACGAAAAAAGAAAAAATTCAGAAATATAGGAGTTTAAGGGTTGAGAATTCATACCATTTCGTCTTGTGTAGATGTTGATGCTTTCTTAGGACCCATAAATTTATGTATATATATAGAAAACGAAGAAGAAAAAATAGAGAAGATGAAGGTAGGGAGAGAGAGGGTGAGAGTCGGGGAGAGAGAGAGAGAAGAGAGACTGTGAGAGAGAGAAGAGTTGGTAAGGGATAGTGTAGGTGATGATGAATTTATAGGTTAGGTTTAAAATTTTACACTGATATGGAAAAAAAATGGGTCAAAAATTTAAAAAGATGGGAAGTTGAAAAGATGGCATTAATGAGGGATTTTGAAAGACGGCTCATAATTACAACAAAAGTACGGCGCATTTATGAGGGATATTTGGATTTGAAGAGCATTAAATGCTGAATGACACAAAGTACAATTGATGTGACATCTGATTTTTGAAAAACTGCTCCACTTTTCCTTTAAGTGTGTGTATGAGAAATTTTGACTAATTTTTGCACAATCACCAAAAATATTTATTTTGGTGTAAGTTTGGGGTGCAAGAAATATATCCCCAGAAAATAAATTTTTTTGAAAAGCGTAAAACGAGGGAAAGATTTAATTGCGCAAGTACCCTTGAGCAATTAAAAGAATGTCAAAAGACATAGATTCCTATAATAAATAAGAATAATCATACCTGGTACTTGTGAAAAATTAATGCGTTCAATCATTGAAATTAAACATTTGAGCATTGAATGAGCCGCAATAGTTAATGCGCGCATGAAGGGGCGCATTACTCATCAAGGCGCATAACTCATCAAGGCGCATTATTCATCAAGGCGCACAAAATGAATGATATAGATAGCATTACGAAATAGGCGCGCAGAGAAGTTTGAGGGCGCATAAGAGTTTGAAGCGCATAAGATGCCAGGCGCGCGTGAGATGCTGGGCGCGCAGGAGATGCTAAGTGCGCAGGATATTGAGGCGCGCAGGAAAGTGAGGTGCGCAGTAGGTGCTAGGCGCATGAAATTTCGTTGAAACTTTGAAATGATTTAACATTTGAACCTAGTATACTCAAAACTCAACAAAACATAAAATCATTAGTATTGACAAAACTATATTGAATTTAGGTGAGTTCAAGCATACCCATTTCACCTCTAAAAAACATGAACCGTTTCGCGTCAAGTGCTTTCGTTAGAATGTCGGCGATTTGATAGTCGGTTCCCACGTGTTCCAAATGTATATTGCCTTTCTCCACGTGGTCTTTGAGGAAGTGATATTTGATGTCGATGTGTTTGGTCTTTGAGTGCATGACATGATTTTCAGAAACCGCAATTGTTGATGTATTATCGCAGTAGATGGGACAATTTTCTTCGATGATATCATAGTCCACCAATTGCTGCTTCATCCAAAGTATTTGACAACAGCAACTTCCCGCAGCGATATATTCGGCTTCGGTTGTTGAGAGAGATACAGAAGCTTGTTTCTTACTTGCCCATGACACAAGTCGATATCTGAGGAAATGACAAGTGCCACTAGTGCTTTTCCTATCAATTGTGCACGCTGCATAATCCGCATCTGAATAACCTACAAGTTTAAAGTTCGAATCTTTGGTGTACCAAAGTCCAAGGTTAACAGTGCCAGAGAGATATCTTATAATACGTTTCACAGCAATTAAGTGTGCTTCTCTAGGGTCGGATTGATAACGAGCACAAACACAAACACTAAACATAATATCGGGCCTACTAGCAGTAAGATAAAGGAGTGAGCCAATCATACCTCGATAGAGCGTTTGATCAACACGTTTACCTTTTAAATCTTTGTCGAGTTTGTTGCCGGTGGCCATTGGAGTATCGTATGCTTTGGCGTTTTCAAGTCCAAACTTCTTGATTAAATCCTTTGTGTATTTGGCTTGATTGATAAAAATGCCTTCACTCATTTGCTTTATTTGAAGCCCGAGGAAGAATGTGAGTTCTCCCATCATGCTTATTTCAAACTTGCTCTTCATTAGTTTCTCAAAGCGCTTGCACAACAATTCATTAGTATAACCAAATATAATATCATCAACATAAATTTGAACAAGTAATTTATGACCATTATGTTTGGCAATGAAAAGAGTTGTATCGATTTTACCGCGAGTGAAGCCTTTTTCGATGAGAAACTTTGATAGTGTATCATACCATGCTCTTGGTGCTTGTTTGAGTCCATACAAAGCTTTCTGGAGTTTGTATACATGATTTGGAAATTGTGAATCTTCAAACCCAGGTGGTTGAGCAACATAGACTTGTTCTTGGAGTTCACCATTTAGAAACGCGCTCTTCACATCCATTTGATATAACTTGAAGTTCTTCTGAGCGGCGTAAGCTAGAAATAATCTGATAGCTTCAAGTCTTGCTACGGGCGCAAAAGTTTCATCGTAGTCAATTCCTTCTTCTTGCCTATAGCCTTGTGCAACCAATCTTGCTTTGTTTCTCGTGATGGTTCCATTCTCATCCATCTTGTTCCTGAACACCCATTTCGTACCAATCACTCCATGATCATTTGGTCTTGGAACTAGAGTCCAAACCTTACATCGTTCAAATTGATTGAGTTCTTCTTGCATTGCAACAACCCAATTAGGATCTTGGAGCGCTTCATCAGCCTTCTTCGGTTCAATTTGAGAGATAAAAGCAGTGTAAGCATCAAAGTTTGTAGCTCTCCTTGTACGAACACCAACTTGTAGATCACCGATGATGTTAGCAATTGGGTGACCTCTAACTTCACGAACTTCAGGAGGTAAGTTAGGTTGAGTCGTAGTAACTTGAAGGTCTTCAATTGGTACATCTTCACCAGATTCAAAGTCATTAAAATTTGGGGGTTGAACTGGCTCAGAATCGAAATTTGGATTAACACCAGATGTAGCAGTAGAAATAGGCGCGTGAGAGGAATCATGAGGTGCATCATTGGAATGAGGCGCAATAGAGGATTCACCAGGTGCATTATACATTGAATTAGGCACATTTGATGTAGATGGATTTCCTTGTGTTGATAGATTCTGATTTTGAGTGGGCGCAACATAAATAGGAGCACCTGTATCATTTAGCTCAACAGAATCATCAGCAACATTTGGAGCCAAATGTGGCTCAAGGAGAGAATGTTCATCAAATGTAACATGTACAGATTCAACTATCACTAATGTAGATCTATTAAAAACGCGAAAAGCTTTAGAGTGTTTGGCATACCCAACAAAAATACCTTCGTCGGCTTTGGCATCGAATTTACCTCTATGTTCGTTTCCGTTGTAGAGGATATAACATTTGCAACCAAAGATCTTGAAGAATGCAATGTTGGGAGTTCTACCACGCCAAAGTTCATACGGAGTCTTGTTGTGAAGTTTGTTGATGAGGGAACGATTTTGAGTAAAACATGCAGTGTTGATAGCTTCTTCCCAAAAGTACTTACGCAATTTATCTTCAGCTATCATCGTCTTTCCCGCTTCAATCAACGTCCTATTCTTTCGTTCAACAACGCCATTTTGTTGAGGGACTCCGGCGGTTGAAAAGTTGTGATCTATCCCATGATCTTCACAATATCGAGCAACACCGTTGTTTTTTAATTCTGTTCCATTGTCGGATCGAACACTAACGATGTCATCTTCTTTTTGGGTTTGGAGCAGTCTAAATAAGGTAGTGAGAATATCATAACAAACATCTTTTGTAATCATCATCTCCACCCATGTATATCTTGAATAATCATCTACCACAACTAGAGTATACTTGTTTCTTCTAATACTTGCGGTGGTGACTGGTCCAAATAGATCAATGTGAAGCAGTTGCAAACATCTAGTAGTTGAAGGATTTGACTTGCTTGAAAATGACTGCTTAGGTTGTTTTCCAAGTTGACACGCGGCGCACTTTTTGTCATGATGATCAGCAACCTTGGGAAGTCCTTTGACAAGATTATTCCTGCTGAGTTTAGATAGATACTTGAAGTTCAAGTGACTTAAGCGCTTGTGCCACAGCCAACTATTTTCGTTCACACTTTTTGCTACAAAACAAAGATTAGTACTAGAGTTCATACTATGGAAATCAATAATATAAATATTTGTCTTACGATATCCCGTGAGTAAGATAGCTCCAGTTTTTCCATTCTTGATAAGACATTGCGTTGAAGTAAAATGGCATTCTAATCCTTTGTCGCAGAATTGAGATATGGATAATAAGTTGTGCTTGAGCCCTTCGACGAGTGAGACTCTTTCAATGCACACTTTGTCTTTCTTGAGCTTTCCATATGCTACAACTTGACCTTTGTTATTATCACCAAATGTTACGGAGGGACCTCTTTCTTCATGGACATCTTCTAATAAGGATTCATCTCCAGTCATGTGTCTTGAACACCCACTATCGAGAATCCATTCATAATTTCTAGCTTTTAAAGATCCAGCCATGAAACAAAGAACCTGAAATATAGAAATTTAAGCAGGTCCCCTTTATTCCTTTTGGGTCCTAGGGTTAGCAACTTTTGACAACCCACTCTTGCTTGACCTTAGGATTTTTACGTCCTTTGGCATTGGGAGTGAATCGCAAAAGGCATTCCACGGCCTTGTGTCCTGAACAATCACAAATGGAACAATGATAAAAGCCACCAATCACGTGAGTTTTCACAAACTCTTTACTTTTCTTGGGGATGGCATTCTTCTTTGGGTCAGATGAACTAGCCTTAACAAAATCTTTCTTTTGAAATTTTGGAGCGCTTTTTCTCGGAGGGCGCATAGGGCTAGGAGGCGCACGGCGATGAGGCGCGTGGCTCTTAGGCGCATAATGAGCACTCGGAGAAGGAGCGCGCCTATTTTCAAGAATGATTTTGCTAGGAGATGGTTCATCTGTAGCTATATCTTTCCCATTAGCTTTCCCAAATTGCTTCGTTGGGTAGACATAATGGAATGTTTGTCTCTTGACTTTTTCCTGTCCTTTACCCATTGAATTAGAATGTTTTTCCTTGGTAATTTCAAAAGTTTGTTGGTTGGTAAATTCACTATCTCTTTCAGCACAGACATCACATTTAAAGTTGTCACTAGTTGATGAGAATCCCAAGCCACTTTTATCACCACTGACTTTTTGGGACTCAAATATGTTCTCCATAGTGACACAAGAATTGGACCACTCATTTGTAATCTTTTTAAGATCAGTAATTTGAGCAACCAATTCATCGTTTTGAACTTTAAGAAGTGAGTTCTGTTCTGTTAGAAAAGTGTTTTTAACAGTAAGAGGAGTCATGCTCTTTATCTGCTCCTTAAGGAGGGTGAGTTCAGATTTAAGTAGAGATTTCTCGGTCTTAAGCTGGGAAATTTCATCACATGATAGTGCTAAAGCTTCCTTCATACTATCAAATCTAGTGATTACCTTTTCAGCCTTCTTGAACAATTTTTCTTGTTCAGCAATCACTTCATCATCATTGATTTTGGAGATTGGAGCAGTTGGTTCAACTTGAGGTCTAATGTATGCTCCTTTTCTCAATTTGTTCCTTGCACCAAGATCACATCGTGAGAACAACAATCCACCATCGCTTTGAGCCAGAGTAAGAAATCCTTGTTCAACGAGCTCGCTGATGGTTGGTCCTTTCTTCCTTTTTACTTCTTGAAAACCTGCAGATTTCTTGATAGGTTTATTCAAGGCATTCATATCGGGAACATCCTTGGAGAAGTCATCATCAGAATCATAAGTATCCACTTCATCATCATTTGCCATCAAACAAACGAGTCCATCATCGGAATCTTCATCGCTCTCATCGGAGTCTGTTTCAATCCAAGTGTTCTGCTCATTAGCTGGTGCTTCTTCTTCAGCAATCATTCCCTTGTGACGAGTGAACTTGGGAGTGAATTTGGGAGTATGGATGCTCTTCTTCTGCATATATTCAAATTTGGGGATCGGGCAGCTTGATGCAAAATGTCTGGGTTTCCTGCAATTAAAACAAACAAGATCTTCTTTTCTTTTTGAATCGCTGCTCCTTGTAAACTTTTGAGGAGCTTTGCTGGTAGATCCTTGAAATTTGTTGGTTGAGCCGAGTCTTGAGAATTTTCTGAACTTTTGAAATTTCTTCACAAATAAAGCGAAGTCTTCATCATCCATGTCTAATAGCTCAAAAGTGGAAATTTTGGGATCGAAACTTTCTCTATTTGCACAGGCGCAGGCGCAGGAGTATGCGCCTCTTCTCTTTGCGCCACCATTGCTATGGATTTTGATTTTCCTTCAGTTTCGCTAATTCGCTGAAGTTTGAGTTCGTAAACTTTGAGATTTGCATAAAGGTTCCTTAATGTCCATACATCTAAAGTTCCAGCGTCTTCAAGAGCGCTAGATTTATGTAGGTATCTTGATCCAAAAGCTTGTAGAAAATTTACATTCAAATCTTTGTTGGTAAACTTCATGCCAAGTGAAATACATAGATTGATAATTTTACAGTAGCGTTCATAAGTTTGCCTCAAGTATTCACCGGGGAGTTGAGAGAAATTGTTGAATCTCTTTTGTACTTCGTATTTCTTGTTCTCCTTGCAAACCGTGTCTCCTTCTATATGCTCTTCAATAGCATCCCATAGCTCATCAGCAGTAGCACAATGCATGACTTGTTGTTTCATAGCCTTGCTTAGAGTGCTTAGAAGAATGTTTCTTGCTTTGCCATCATTTGCAACTCTTCTAATTTCTTCCTCGGTCCATTCTTCCCTTGGTTTTAGAACTGTAGGTTGAGCAGCGTTGGTGCGTGGATTTGGATTCGCCTTCATCGGAATATAAGGTCCATAAACGACGGTGTTATGGAGCCTTTCATCGATTGAGTTGAGATGAGTCAATATGCTGAATTTCCACACGTCAAAATGATCTTCATCAAAGACCGGAACGTGAGTGTAGTTTGCAGTTGCCATAGGTTTTGAGTTTGCCATTTAGAATCGGCACCCAAGCTGTTAAGCTTGAAAAACGAAAATGTTTTATAAAGGTGTTAGCTCTGATCCACTTGTTGGTCCCAAAGGGCAACAAGGGTATGAAAAATAGCTAGAGGGGGGTGAATAGCTGTTTTAAACTTCTTTTCGTACCCTTGAAAAACTCAATTGCAAATGCGCACTTTATCAAGTAAGCGTTATGATATGCGCCTAAGTGAGTGAGTGAAATGCACAGCGGAATTTAGTAATGTAAATAGGCGCAAAGTATGATAAAGGGGGCGCACACACACTATAAGTATTTTGGCTCAAAGTGGGTGAAATAAGAAACTAAGGCAAATGAGTTAACAACACAACACAATTCAGATCAATCAATCTACAATGAGTAAACAAGCAAATAGTGAGTGAAGATAATAACTTGAAAGTAAATGACAAGATAATAACACAAGCTGTTTGGAGAGGTTCGATCAATGAAAGATCTACGTCCTCTACCAAGATGGTTAGTCTTGGATTTCTAATGGAGATCTTATAAAATGAGTGAGTGTTACAAATTACAACTTTTGAGCTTCTACACTAACTCAAGATCTAATATTCTATGAATGAACAAATCCAAAACAATAACCGGTGTATCTCTAAAAGAAGGATCTAAGTGATCAAACTTAAAGAGGTGCGTGTGTGATTTTAGTATCAAGGCTCTTTAGATCTTTATGATTTAGAGCACAATGAAACTAAAGTGTTATAGCTTGAAGATCTGGGCTAAGGATGAAGGTATGAAGATGTTCTTGAGAAATTCTGGAAAAACGAAGGCAATCTTCAAATCTTCAACAAATGCTTTGAGAGAGAAATTCTTGAAATTCTTAGCAAAACTCAGCAACTTCAAAATGTTGAAGTTATGGGGTATTTATAGTGAACTTCAAAAAACTAGCCGTTGGAAATCCTTGTGGATAAGATGTGCTGTCGCTCGTTGATTGGAGCATGCATATATTATGGCCATTTTGACACTCAACATAAATGTGACCGTTATGGACACGTGTCAACAGATTAGGCGCATATGCATCTTTTAACCACCGTTGGATCATTGGCGTAATTTGAATTCTCTTCAAGTCTTTGAGTCTTCAATAAATCACTGAGTGTTGAATAAACACTTTGAAGCGCGTTGAGCCAAGAGGCGCATTGAGCCAAGAGGCACACATTATGTGTGCGCTAAATCAAGGGGCGCAGAGGCGCGTATCATAGCTAGGAAGAAATCCTTGTGCGCGCGTTCTGAGAGGCGCATGGCGCGAATGAAGAAAGGCGCATGGCGCGTGGCGCAGGAGGCGCATATGCGCGGCTCAAACTCAATGAGGGATTTTTCTTGAATCTTGATCTTCTTGCCCTATTTCTAAGCCTATTCTATAACAATGGACAACCTAAAAAATAAAGTATAAATACTTCTTACATGTGGGTCTAAAGTCCATGAAATAAAACTTAGGTGATGGATCAATCAAATCTAACAAATCCTATTACATTAAAACTGAGATATATGTGGGCATACCCAACACCTTCTGCTGAACGACGCTTATAGTATAGAGGCCCGCGCTGCTCATTCTATGATCCCTTATTCCGAGCAGACTTTGAGGTTAATTGCCCAGGATGACGAGGCTAAGGAGAGGCCGGTCTGGAGTGCCCCCTGTTGGACCCTAATAATTTCCATGCTCTGGTTGAGCGGTTCAAGGAAGAGTTTGGTTTTGGTGAAGAGGAAGATGAAGAGGAGCAGCAGGCTCCATGAATTTTATAAACTTTTATCTGTTGGCGTAGGTCCGGTGTGACCTGATACAATTTATTTCTTTTTGTCTGTGAGCCGGTTTGGCTTAAAACAATTTGCTTTGTTTAGTATTTGTATGCCTGGACCCAGCGTAATCTGGGGGGCGTAAACACTTATTTTATTTTTGTTGTTTAAAGTATTTGTATGAGTCGGTCCAGTGTTAACTGGGGGGCGTAAACACTTGTCGGAGTTGATTTGTTTACCTCGGTTTGAGGTGTAAATTAACCCTTGCTTTCTTGACTGTTACGTAATCAAGTGTGTTATCTCGTCATTTGTTCATGTTACTTTATCTCGGCTTGAGATGTCTTAACATTGTCTGAAACGATGAGATACATCATAGCCGGTTTAGGCTGTGTTTATAGGCCGTGGTCGTTCACCGTCATGAGCCGTGACGAGAGTTGGATACTCGGTTTCATTAAGTTTGAAATAACCAGTTGTCAGAACTAGGCTCAAATCGTGCTGGGGGTTAGACGTAATGATCTTTACCCAGATTTGAGGGAACTAGTTGTCGGAACTAGGTTCAAACTTATCAGGAGTCGAGACGTCTTAGCCCTAACTCAGAAGTCGACCCCGCACGTCGTATATGTCGTGGTCGTGTTAGTTATTGAAACTAGGCTTCAAGGGAGGTCGGGCGTACTAGCCCTAGGATCCGGATGGCGGTCTCGGCATTGTCAAGATGCTTAAACCGTGATTTTGTATTTGTGATGTGAAATCAACGATGTAATAAAAGGAAACTTTATTGATGAAATCAAACTACGACTATTTAAGCTATCAGAACCTAAAAACTTAGAGACTAAAAATCTAATCTAGAAAACAATAAAAGATAGATAGGGTGCCGAAGTATTACTGATAATATTTTCTCAAGTGCTCCGAATGCCATGGGTGTTTCAGATCTTTTCCTTCCGGAGTTTTGAGCATGTAGGTCCCTTCTCGGATAACGTGAGTAACAATGTAGGGGACTTCCCAATTCGGAGAGATCTTATTTTGTTGAGCCTTCAGGTGTGTTGACTCTATTTTTCTGAGCACCCAGTCACCGATTTCAAAAACTTTCTTCTTTACTTTGCTGTCGTGATAGGCCTTGGTTCTTGCTTGTAGTTAATCATTCTGAGCTGTGCAGTCAGCCTTTTTGCTTCAACCAGGTCTAGGTCCAGCAATCGGTTGTATTCATTGATGACCTCATCATAATTTGTTACTCTGAAGGTTGGTAAGGCCATCTCGGCTGGAGCCATAGCCTCAGATCCATAAGTTAGTGCAAAGGGAGTCTCCCCAGTCGGCCCCCGAGTGGTTGTACGAACTGCCCATAAAGCAAGGGGGAGGTCGTCCACCCACTTTCCTTGAATTCCTTCTAGGGTCTTGGTTAGGGCTCTCAGTATTAACTTGTTTGCTGCCTCGGCTTGCCCATTACCTTGAGGATGACTGACCGATGATTTTTTGTGCTTGACTCCTAGTCTGTTTAACTCCTCAGTAAAAGCATCAGAGAATTGGAGCCCGTTGTCTGTCACAATAGAATGAGGGACGCCGAAACGACACCATATGTAATCGTGAATGAAGTTGATGGCGTTCTCCTCTGTGATCTTTGCTAAGGGTTTAGCCTCCACCCACTTGGTGAAGTAGTCGACCGCTACGATCACAAACTTGTTGCTCCCTTTGGCCAAGGGAAAGGGCCCAATAATTTCGACTCCCCACATGTCGAAGGGCCATGTTGGTATAATCAGAGACTGCTCCACCGGTGGCACTCTAGGTAGGTTAGAGAAACGTGGACACTTGTCACATTTTTTCACATAGGTATGGGCATCTTCTCTTAGGTTCGGCCAGTAGTAGCCGAGAGTGATCACTTTATCAGCAAGAGTTCTGGCCCCCGGGTGTCCTCCGCAAACTCCCTCATGTACCTCGGCTAGCAGTTTTCCGTGTCTTTGGGGGAGACGCATCTCAGGAGGGGCTTACAGAACGATCTTCGATATAGAATATCGTTTCATACTATGTACCTGGCCGTCTTCTTCTTTATCATCTTGGCCGCCAACTCTTCTTCTAGTAGTTTTCCCTTCTCGATGTAGGCCTTGTAGTCTTCAATCCACGTTCTTTCTTCGTCATCAAGAAATAGGATCTCCAGCCTTTCGTAAGCAGGTTGGTCGGCATAGATGATTAAGGGATTGGACTCTTCTGACGTGGCCATTTTGGATAACAAATCGGCCTCTTGGTTCTATACATAAATGAAGCCAATGGGAAGAAGACGAAGCAATGATTTATCAACACTCCATATAGGTAATATAATATTCTATTTCAATATTTCATGCATTATTGTAGACACACCACCTTGGACCTCTCATGTCCCGATTGCATACACATTATCTGTCTTCCTCTTTTCTGTTAAGTTTTGTTGCTTTTCGTTAACTTTCGTTACTTTTCGTTAAGTTCTTGACTTACTCTGTTAGTCTTGGACTTGACTAAGTGACAAAGTCAACCTTGAGTATTTATTTACTTTGTTTTTGTTAACTTTCGTGGTGTTCGTTAAATTTCTGACTGATTTCGTTAGTTTCGGGGCTTAACTGCATAACGGGGTTAACTTTTGGGCTAAAATATGAATTTTCTGAAGGCGGGACGTGCGCTCCTTTGCCCTCCTTTTTGGGAGGCGTGCGCTTCCCATAGGGGGTGGGATATGCACGCTTCCCACCTCCAGAATCCCAGATTTTACCAAATTTCCCTCCTTTACTGATTTGTAACCCCCAAGGCCATTATGCCTTGGCTTGATCCGGGGAAGAGCCATCTTTGTGATCACAAACACTTCTCTAACACCTATAAATACCTCTTCATTCCACCATGGAAGGGGAGGAATGATTCTTGACTCAAAAACTCTCTTAAAAACTAAAAGTTCATTTTCAAGAGTGGTTACTATAGACAAATTGGTTCTTCCCCATTCAAGCACAAGGTACAATGTTTATTATTTTCTTCTAAACTCTTAATCTTATTTGCTTTCTTCATCTTTCATCTCTTCTAAATGTGTATGCAATCTCCATAAAAAGGAATACAACCAAAAGACCACTTCACTATTGAAGTCTGGCCAAGGTTATATTCCAACATTCTAAACTCCATTTTAATTTACCATTTACTTCTTAATGTAATCGTTTGACATGTAATCTTTAGCATGAATTAATCAATAAAACAATTCTCTTTTATTTCTCTTTTGTAATTCCCCTTTTTTTTGCATTATAACTGTTAGCACTTTTCTCATATTAAAATAAGGACATTTTAGCATTAGAACACCAATAGTAGCAAGACTCGCGTAAGAGGGGCGGAGTGGGTGTTTAATTACTTCCCACCCCGTCACCTAACCCCCGAATCTTTCTCTCCCGAATCTCTGGTTTTGTACATAAATTAGGCTATTTCTTTAAGTTTTTCTTATGCTCCCTTAATAACATAGGTAGCGACTCTACAAAATAAAATCAATTAGACATCCTAGGATAATTCACCGCTCTAGCCAAGTAGTGGGCTTCCCGGGGTATCTAGAGTGGCGACTCCGCTGGGGAAGATTTAGAGGGTTAAACTTGCGTTTCTTAATTTTGGTGTTCTTATTTCTGTTTTCTGGGCATTCTGGTACAAAGGGTTGGAAGCGCGCGTCTCTGGGCTTCTTGGCCTAAAGTGCGCGCGTCCGACCCCAATTACCAGAATCGCCCGCCTCTCATCCATGTCCTTCAATTCCATGTTTCTGTGCTAACAATGTCTGCAGGGGAAATAATTTTTATTTAGGGTCAAGGCAATCCCTTGAACCCATGAGTTTGCAGGTACTGCCCAGAATCGGGCGCCTCTGCCCCTCTCTCTCTAATGCGCGCGCCTCCCGGGTAGGCACCCAAATGCGCGCGCGTCTGGTCCGTTTTCCAGAACAGAAACAGTGAACAGAATGGACAGTTTTGACAGTGTGTGGGCACCGGGCCTGCACATAACTTCTTTTACTTTCTGTTTATTTTATCGGTCACACGGGTGATTCGAAAGTTGTAAATATGTGTTTATTTGCTTTTTTTTCTTTATTTAATATATATATATATATATATATATATATATATATATATATATATTGTCACTTGGCTTGACCTCACACTACATGCACATATTCCTATGAATTGCTCACTATCGAGTCGCACAAGTCCATAACCCCAAACCCGTCGAGGCCCGTCCTAGGAAGTTTCAAGCTCCACCCGACCTTGACTCTTCCGAAGCGGTAAACCTCAACCCGTGGCGTAGTTCACGACTACATGCCGGGGGTGACCTTAAGCCTCTCTTTAGCCGAGCACAAGCCAACACAATTCTTAGTTTAAGTTCTAACACTCCGTGACTAAGTCGGTTTTCGTGTGTCGATATTTCCCTAAACTAATGTCTTCAAAACATACATGCCGTTTCCAAGAGAAACAAGTGGTTATCATGGACGAAATAAAACTCCGTCCCCAAGAGGATATTATAGACGAAAATAAAAAATCCATCCCCGCATATATGCTTTACTACATTAATTTAGTTTAATCCCGACACATGTAGGATTCACAAGCGTGGTGGAATCCGATGAGTATATGGGACCGCGAGAAGGTCTATATACTAGTGTGATGATTCCATTATTTTTCTAAAAACCCCAAAAAGGACTACATCCTTCCAACTTTTGTAAATAAATAAAAGAGTCATTTTTCCTTATGTGGTTGAGTCTTTTCTCTTGTTCGTGGGTTAATTTACTTTACTCAAAAGGTATTTGTGGGGCCAACCTAAGATCAACCGTGTTCTCTCAATAGGTCCAATGGCTTCCAACAGCAACAACAACAAGGGAGAAAACATTTCCGTATCCAACGAAAGGCTTTTCAACATAATAAGAGTCATGGGTGAACAAATGGATAGACTTTTCGAGGATGCCCGCCACAAGGAGGATTTATGGCAAGCCCGTTTTGATCTCGAGAGGAGAATTCACAAGGAAGAGGTTTCCGAACACAAGGCCCGTTTGCAAGAGCTCACCGAAAACAAGGCAAAGTTCAATGATAAAGCATGCTCAAATGGCCCGTCCCTCAAAAGCCACAAAAGTACCGCCTGCAACCGAATTTTCACTCCTCTCCTAGGAGTAACCCAAGCCGAAGCATTTGAAACTTTGGTGGCAAATGGAAAGATCAAGCCTTTAGAAGGGTACAAACCCAAGACGATGCATCCCAACCATGCCCATCACAAGTATTGTGACTACCAGAAGCATAGCGGCCACACTATCGAGGGGTGCTTCGCTCTCCAAAACATCATCCAAGATTTGATCGACAATGGTGAATTTACCGTGGGTGAAGAGAAACTCATCAAAGAAGAGGCTTGGTTTTGAAATGGGGCTTTAACAAGAGATCATGCCACAAGGAGAACCACAATGACAAGGACGACGACAACAGTCTCCGTTTCTCTTTCTCTACCTAGTAAATAGGAATTAAAAAAAAAAGAGTCAAAGTCCTCTTAAGTGTGCATTAATGTTTTCTCTCGTCCCATGTTAAATTTTGAGTCAAGTATCAAATAAAAGTCGTTCTTGTCCTCATACACTCTTCCAAGTTGTTCAATCTAATTCTTGGCAAAATGATGAAAAGATGTCCAAACAAGTTTTAGAACGAAGGCCATCACTTGAACGCCTAGGGGCTAAACATCGTGACGAAGGCGACAACATCAAATCCAAGACATCAAGCGACAAAGAAAGGTGGAACTACAACCATGGAGAAAAAACAAACAATGTTTCAAAGGGGGATTTATAAAAAAAAATGGCTCGCTAGGTTGAATCTTTAAAACAACCTAGGCAAAAGTTAGAGCACGAAAAAAAAATTAAAAAAAATCCCCCTCATTCAAAGAAGTTCACAACAACATCATCATTCCATCCACCAACGAAGGACAAAGCGACATCAACAAAAATCACGACGAAGCAACAATTCCATCACGAAGAATGGAGCATCCACAAGAACTACGGTGACCTGAGCCTCTACACTGGAGGAACGTAGGCAACCTTCGGGTTCGGTCTCATGCAAGAAAGAAGATATGTTTAGCCCTAGTGCGTTATGGTGATTGGCCTTCATCTCGAACTTGTCAAGACATCTTTGTACGAGTCATTTGCCAATGAATTAATCACCTCAAGATTGAACAACTTTCCTAGATTTGAAATCATTTCACGTTTCTTGTTGAGTCTAGAGGCTTCTTATCTTTCAGCGACGCTCCCAGTTTCTTGCAATCAAATTGGGGTTTTCCTTCTCTTCTCTCTTAATGACTTACTTGCCTTCGTGAGTCATTCAAAAATACATAAATACATGAAGTCAATACTAGGGACCACTTCCCTAGTCAAGTCAATGTCACGCATCATTAGTGACAAAAAGGTCTCCACAGCAAAATCACATGTCTCTCATCCTCAGCCAGAGTCAATGCACACTTCCTCATTAATTGAGTCAAAATGAAGACGCAAAAGAGATGCCCGCTAGATTGAAAACCCGAAAGGGCGGTCTAGGCAAAAAACAGGGTGCGTCATAAAAAAAATATGAGAGAGTGAGAGAGAGAAGGGAAAGAGAAATGGAGATCCCCGGCCTCTAAAGAAGACAACTACACAAGTTCCACATTGAATCTCCTCAGCAAATCAATTCCCCACCGAGTCAACTTCGGAATTGCAAAAGGCTCGACAAGATACAGCACAATCAAAGGTCATTTTAGGTTGTTGGCATAAGAGAGATTGTTCTTGCAATGGGCATTTTTGGCTCATGTGAAAGAAGGACCGTCCGAGAATGAGCTCATGGTTAATATAGGGTACGAGGTTGCACAAATAATCCCCAGTGAGTCAATTGGTTTGGGCAGCAAGTGGAAATAACTTGTGACTCAGTTTTCAAGCTTCTCCAAGCATGTGCCCCTACAGTATGTCAGAAGGTTTCACGAGAAATGGAGTAACTCTTGCCATGTCCTCCTATGTTTGTTCCCTCGCACGAGGACGAGTCTCTTGCTTTGCTTTACAAATGATGACGCCCTAGGGGCTATGTGACTCAAGAACGAGAGATTCTTTTGCTACTCTCGACATTTAATGAGCCCTAGAGGCTATGCTCAAGAAAGATGTGTGAGACTACCCTCAAAGTCTCTCAAGAAGAACGTCGAAAAGACTTCATATCATGTGTGCTCGTGCCTGTTCCTCCAATCAAGGATGGGCCTTTCTTGCTCCACTTATAATCAATGGTGGCACTCTAGGGGCTACACTCAAGTTTAAAAGTCTCATTTGGCAAGAAGCAATTCACTTCACCTCCCAACAATGGCCCTAACAAAGCCATATGCAACGTTGGAGGCATCCTCAATTATTTTGGCACCAAAAGTCTCAAGGGGCTTCGCAATCTACAATCCTTTGGGCTACGGCATTACAACAATCCAAGCAAAAGGCAATATTGGGGCTTCGCAATTAACAAGCTTTTGGGCAATGGTACCCGAGCAATGCAATTTGGGAGTAGTCTTATGGCTTCATGAAAGCGATCAAGCTTCAAGGGTCTCTTAGTACTTCACGTCAAAGGTCTTCTGGTTTGAAAGGAGGGCTCTGATGTTATGAATGAATTTGATGATTCTTATGTTGTGACTTACGACAAGGTTATGAAGAAAGTCTTAGAGAAAAGGAAAAAGATTCAATATGCTAAACTCTATCAAAACAGGGTTATAGAGGGAAATGCCATGGCCAATCCCAATGTTTCTGCAATTCAGCACCCCCTTCTCCAAGATCAAAATCAAAAAGTATGGCTCTTGCGCCTCAAGCACTAGTTGCATCCGAAGATCCGTCTTTAGTTCAACTCAAGAAAACTCAAGAAAGCATACCGATTTGGGACCTTATCACACCAAGACCTTATCACACCAAGACCTTATCCGCGACCTCAACAACACCACAAGGCATTACTGCATTTGGGTACCAACCACAACGAGGATGTTCATCTCCCCAGAAAGAGTAAGAAGGAGATCTCTATCAAGAATTCTACCCGACGATACATCCGCTCTCAATACCGAGCCGATTCCAAGATAATTTGGGGCTTTACATCGAAAGGTATTCACATTCCACCATCTTGAAGCTCGCAAACAACAAGTACATGACATTTGGGGCTTGGCAATCTCTCGAATCTTGGTATCAATGATCTTCTCTTGAGACTTGCTCACGTCAACAACAAAAGGCGATTCATTTGAATGGGCCAAGAGCTGATTTATCTTGGGGCTATACAAGTCACTCAAAGTTTGGCATCAAAGGCATTCTAGGGGCTTTACAATCAGCATCCCTTATCTCGGCATCGAAAGCCTTTGAAGCCCCATAATCGACAAATCTCTTGGGGCTAGACATCACATTTCGTTGGGCACAACGGCGACAACAACAGAGTTCAATCGAGGCAATCCGGACTTCGACCGAACATGACTTGATCTTGGGTTGACTTTACAAACACACAATGGTTAAAATGGTTCACCCACGAACTAAAAAAAAATAAAAAACGACAAAAAGATTTTTCTTTTTCTTTTTCTTTTTCTTTGTCTCCTTACTTGCGTAAAAGAATGTGTTTCATTTTGCTCCTAGCTTCTTCCCCAGCGTTCTCCATCATCCTTGAACTACGCTGGTCTGATTCTCTTTAAGGGATACGTAGGCAGCCTTTTGGCACGACCAACCCATCATTCAGAATGACATCTCTCCAACATTCCATCGAAAGCAAGAGCAATTCGTCATCTTCATCAAAGCCACAACATCTTCATCCCGAATCAAGCGGCCATGGTAAGTGAAGGTATGGACATCATTCATTAAATACTTTCCTCAAAATCACACAGCACACAAAAGCAATTTCTTCATTCTTGCAAATCTCTCTCTCAAGCAATCTCTGCTTTCCAAATCACATCACACCACAATCACAATTTCTACTTCACATCAATCATACATTTCATCGCACAAGCACGTATACCTGCCAAGCACACACATAACAGGTACCAACACAAAGTCAATAGCATGGGCGATTCAGGCATTTCATCCCCAGCAGAAAGTGGTCCGCAGTCAACTATGCCCGCGCCTTGCAAAGGTCAACTGCAAGGGCAACTCCAAGCAGCATACAGCTTCAAAACAGAAATTTAGCCTGCGGTGAACCACCAGAATCACCACCTCTTTATCAGCAAAGTCTACTCAATAAACTCACATTCATCTCAAGTCCCCTATACGGACTCTAAATCAGCAGACGGATTCTCGGATCCCGCTAGTCCCTTATACGGACTCTAAATCAGCAGACGGATTCTCGGATCCCGCTAGTCCCCTATACGGACTCTAAATCAGCAGACGGTTTCTCGAATCCCGCTAGTCCCCTATACAGACTCTAAATCAGCAGACGGATTCTCGGATCCGCTAGTCCCCTATACGGACTCTAAATCAGCAGACAGATTCTCGGATCTCGCTAGTCCCCTATGCGGACACTAAATCAGCAAACGGATTCTCGGATCTCGCTAGTCCCCTATACGGACTCTAAATCAGCAGACGTATTCTCGGATCTCGCTAGTCCCCTATACGGACTCTACATCAGCAGACGGATTCTCGGATCTCGCTAGTCCCCTATACGGACTCTAAATCAGCAGACAGATTCTCGGATCTCGCTAGTCCCCTATACGGACTCTAAATCAACAAACGGATTCTCAGATCTCGCTAGTCCCCTATACGGACTCTAAACATTGGCCACGTTGGGCCGATTTCTATCACCGCACTCTTTGTATCAGCAGACGGATTCTCGGATCTCGCAAGTCCCCTATACGGACTCTAACTATTGGCCACGATGGGCCGATTTCTATCACCGTACCCCTTCTATCAACAAAATTCGCTCACACAGGGAGCGCATTCCTATCCCTTGCAATTTCAATAACTCCTGTTTTTTTTTATTTAGTCTTTATTTTCCCTTGTCGAGGTCCTCGGCGGATGTTTTGTTCTTTCGTCGACGCGTTTTGCTTTGCAATCCACGTCGCCGAGGGGCTCTGTAGACACCCCGCCTTGGACCTCTCATGTCCCGATTGCATACACATTCTCTGCCTTCCTCTTTTCTGTTAAGTTTTGTTACTTTTCGTTAACTTTCGTTACTTTTCGTTAAGTTCGTAACTTACTCCGTTAGTCTTGGACTTGACTACGTGAAAAAGTCAACCTTGAGTATTTGTTTACTTTGTTTTTGTTGACTTTCGTGGTGTTCGTTAAGTTTCTGACTGATTTCATTAGTTTCGGGGCTTAACTGCATAACTGGGTTAACTTTTGGGCTAAAATATGAATTTTCTGAAGGCGGGACGTGCGCTCCTTCGCCCTCCTTTGTGGGAGGCGTGCTCTTCCCATAGGGGGGTGGGATGTGCGCTCTTCCCACCTCCAGAATCCCAGATTTTGCCAAATTTCCCTCCTTTTCTGATTTGTAACCCCCATTTGTAACCCCCAAGGCCATTATGCCTTGGCTTGATCCGGGGAAGAGCCATCTTTGTGACCACAAACACTTCCCTAACACCTATAAATACCTCTTCATTCCACCATGGAGAGGTAGGAATGATTATTGACTCAAAAACTCTCTTAAAAACTAAAAGTTCATTTTCAAGAGTGGTTACTATAGACAATTTGGTTCTTCCCCATTCAAGCACAAGGTACAATGTTTATTCGTTTCTTCTAAACTCTTAATCTTATTTGATTTCTTCATCTTTCATCTATTCTAAATGTGTATGCAATCTCCATAAAAAGGAATACAACCAAAATGCCACTTTACTATTGAAGTTTGGCCAATGTTACATTCCAACATTCTAAACTCCATTTTAATTTACCATTTACTTCTTAATGTAATCGTTTGACATGTAATCTTTAGCATGAATTAATCAATAAAACAATTCTCTTTTATTTCTCTTTTGTAATTCCCCTTTTTTTTTACATTATAATTGTTAGCACTTTTCTCATATTAAAATAAAGACATTTTAGCATTAGAACACCAATAGTAGCAAGACCCGCGTAAGAGGGGCGGAGTGGGTGTTTAATTACTTCCCACTCCGTCACCTAACCCCCGAACCCTTCTCTCCCGAATCTCTGGTTTTGTACATAAATTAGACTATTTCTTTAGGTTTTTCTTATGTTCCCTTAATAACATAGGTGGCGACTCTACAAAATAAAATCAATTAGACATCCTAGGATAATTCACCGCTCTAGCCAAGTAGTGGGCTTCCCGGGGTATCTACAATTATATACTAACTATTGTATTTATTGTTATATTAATTTTTGTAGGTATTCCTTCAAAAGAAATTGCTAAAAAAAAAAAAATCGTGCTATGAAGCATGCTTATTTGATGAGTAAAAAAAATAAAAAAGGAAGTTCAAATTTATAAGCGAAATAGAAGGAAGGAACAAGTATGAAGATTTAGTTAATTACAAAAATTTAGAGAAAACTACAATAGCTATTGTATCTAACATATCAATTAGAACGGAAGAAGTATATAGGTAGTTAGAGCTAAGTAGTAAGCAACGGATCTTCATTTCATAACTTTTCATAGCTTCTCACTTATGTGACTGGGTGTATATATTAAATATTTTACAAAAAAATTCCCGCATTGTTGGGTTTTGAGGCACCTTGCACAGCGGAATAAAGCAATACTCCCTCTGTCTTTTTAGTCTGTTCACTTTTGGTCAATGTGAGTAAACTTTGACCAAACATTTAATATCAATCTAACAATCCTAATGAAATTTTAAAAATTATTATTGATAAATTAAATGATTATTTATTCATTACAATTTTTAGAATTTAATTAGGATAATTAGATTGACATTAAATATTTGGTCAAAGTTTACTTCCGTTGACCAAAAGTGAACAGACTAAAAAGACGGAGGGAGTATGAAATAAACAAAACCCTAAGCCCCAAGATCCATTCATGATGATTAAATTAATAGCAAGATGAATTTAGAATACTAACGGTTGTAGAGCGTTTAAATTTTCCGGATCTTCAAATCTTCAAGTCTTCAAGATTTATATTTGATCTCCTCGTTCTACAAGTTCATCGGATTACGATCACAGGAACACGAACTTGAGATGCTAAAACAAGCATCCTCTATGTGTATCCACACGCGAATAAATATCTAGAACCATTCTAGATCTGGATTGCTAGACCCATTAGAAAACACTTTTTTAATCTTCAAAGGCTATATGGAATTATATGCGTTCTTGATCTTTGATTCACAATCTTGGATCAAGAATTATGTTTCTCAAACATACTAGGTTGCATTGGTTTAATGGTTGATGAAAAGATATTTTTATAGTCCCTAGTCATTAACCCTTAATGACCTAGAAGACCTAAATCCCGTCACCCAATTAAACTGGCCAGAATCTGACTCCAGGAGTCCTGGCACGGTCGTGCTCACAAAGTGGCACGGCCGTGCCACTTATGCCGACTGAAATCTTCTTTTCCGTATTATGGCATGGTCGAGCATGTAATCTGGCACGGTCGTGCCGTTTGGCAGGGTCGTGCACACAAAACAGCACTGTCGTGCGCACAAAACGGCACGGTCGTGCTAATTGGGCCGAACTGCCAGATTTTCCCCTTTTTCCAATTTTAGCCTTTAGATCAATTCGTTCTTTTGTGTGTGACCCCATAGGATTATATTAAGTTGGTAATGAGTTCGACCAAGGTCAAACCCATAAGTCATGAGCGGACTCTAGCAAGCCATCATGACTACCCAATTAATATAACTTAAACGATGTTCGTTATCCTCATAGAACATATCACAATCCTTTTGTCACGTGATATCATATTAGACATAAGTCATGGTCCACGTCAACTTATGTTGTCCAATGCTTTCTCGATCTCGAGTGGATTGATATGAGCAAATGGCATTGAATACTTCAATTCATTTGTGTACGGCCGTACACTATCATCAATCTCACTCATCGAGAGGCCAAGCAGATATCTCTCTTGAGAGAGGGACAAATCCCATCTTGACTTATCATTCTTTCCTACATGAATCTGATTATGCCAATCGTAGCCTTTATAACCACCCGGTTAGGGGTAGCGTTTGAGTACGTCAAACATAATGTTCATCATGTGGAAGACTATGATAATCTCAGGTCTAAGGATAAATGATATAACTATTATGAGATTTAATTATGACATCTGACCATGACATAAATCTCATAGGTGGGTCAAGTCCACTACTTGTTCTCCAACAAGTACCCATAAGCTTAATTTGTATCATATACACATGATCATCATATGATCATCAATTAAACTTATACTAGTCCTTCATAAGTACTAGGGACGGGGATTATATAATAAACATGTAAAACATATAATCGTCCATGATTGTTATCTCCATAACTAATGAGAACATGATGCAACGTAAGACCTTTCTCAAGGGCCTAGGGCATAATTTCCAACACGCATTCCTATGACTATTCAGCAATTTAGGAGAGAAATTTACTTTCATCAGTAATTAAACTTAGGAGAGATTCAAAACGGAAATTATTAACAAAAAGTTTGGGATGGAAGGAGTATAACTAACAAATCTAGTTTAACCTTCAAATAAATTATTTAAATTTCATTATCAAATAATTTTAGCAATAACATGATCTTTAAAAAAGTAAAAAAATGAGACAATTTAAATTCACCATAATATCATTAGGTGTTCTAGCTCCCGTGCTGAACACGAGTTTATTTTCTAGTCTAAAAGTATTACTAGCTATGAAGAAGCTACTATCGTTGTAATATAACTCTGTTTGTTTTGCTACTTATATAGTATACTGTACTTCCTCCGTCTTAGAGTATATGTCAACCTTTCTTTTTTAATCCGTCCCAAGGTATATGTCCACTTCCAAATGTGGCAAAGAATCTTTACTGTTCTTCTCACTCATTCTCTCTTCTACTTTACTTTTATACTCACAACGCCAATCAACTTACTAATCCCTCCCACTCATTCTATCTCCCACTTTACTTTTATACTCACAATATTTACATCACTTTCACCATTTTTTAATAACTGTGTAAATGAGAAAATGAACATATACTCTGGGATGGAGGGAGTATAATCTATGCTTCGCTGTGGCAAAAAATAATAATAAAATGAAATAAAAAAATTCTCCTTCAAGAAATAAAAAAGAGAAAAAGTGAAATGAAAAATAGATTCAACAAAGGGTATATTCTAATTCCACCTATATAGAGGATGTTTTGGTGTGCTCTTTACCTTAAAATGGGGCCTAAATATTTTAGAGACAATATATAGCCCTAAGTCTAAATTCACTCCGAAAGTCAGCGGGACCCGGCTTTTCACACCAATCATCCCTCTCGCTCTCTTCCCTGCTTAGAATCTGCTCGACGACTGCAAAAATTGAAAAAAAAAATAAATAAAAAAATTCCAGCCATCATTTTGAACTCGCACTTGCTCTACCTACAAGCTCAAATTATCTCAAATTAATTCATCCCTAGATCTCTCATTCTTCGATTGATGAATGCTTGTAAGTTTATCGAATCTTTCCCCATCTGTTCTACTCTTGAATTGATTGATTTTGATTATTTTTTCTGTTTGAAGATTCAGTAATGAGAAAGCCCTAACTTTTGATTGAGTTTTTGAATTGGTTGTTCAAGTTTTTGGGGGGTTTTGTTGATGAGGTTTAGTTCGAAGTAAATGTTCTGTGATTGGAATTGGAATTGGCGTGCTGGGTTTTGAGGAATTTGGTTGAATTTGTATGTTTGTGTAATTAGAGTGTTTGTTTTGGAGGATGCAATTTGTTGTTGGAGCTTTTTGTTTCTGTTCTTTCTGGTTTCTTGTTTAATTAATTGGTGATTTATGGATTTCACTGTTTACTTGGGTAGGCAGACGTTGTTAGTGGAATCTTTCCTTTTATGGAAAAAGTTGAGGATACTTGTTGCCTGTTTTAATGGTAATAGAGATGAATCGCATCGATATCCTAAGTACTGCAATTTCACATCTGCACATTGAGATTACTATTTTTGGAGTTAGAAGAATTGGTTAATTACATGAAGTTGTACAGGTGGGTTATGGAATGTGATCCTTTCAAATTTTTATTCCTAAGATTTTTTGGTTCTTTGTCAGGCAATTGGATATCATAGTTTGGAGCTTACTAGTGTTTCCCTTTTAAGCTTTTATAAACATAGAGAAACTTAGAAAGGAAAACGAGATGTTTTCTTATCTAGGCTTTGGTCTATTCATGTAAGTGTCACATATCCAAAAGAGGAAAAATATAAATAATGTACAAACAAACAAAGCACCTCCCGTAGAAAGCTTGGCAATTCAACCGACTAACTTATTGTTGGACTAAGAAAGTAACTTTTTTTTTTTTTTTTTTTTGAGCCAACGGTATCAACTCACACATTGGGTGCCGACTAAGCCAATTCGAGCAGGGAGGACCACAAGGGTGGAAAAGCTCTCCATACCTATTTTGTTAAAGTTGTAGTGTTCAAATTGATTTGCTTACAGAAATGAAGTGTTCAATCTGCTTATACTAGTTTTTTGTATGTTAATAGAGATTTCATGTAAAGCAAGCTTTTTAACTAGACCTACTTCAAAGCTTGCAGCTAGCTCTTTATTTTAGATAAAAACCTAATATAACTGGGCAAGCTAGATTAGAGATTAGTTATTACATTTTTCGTCCTACTTGAAGTGGAATGTATTCCTTTTCGGGCCTTCCCATACGAAGAGTAACTTTCTTCACTGGGTCATATTTTTTAATCAATTGACTATGCTAGCATTCATTTCCGACCTAGTTTCATTTCTAACGTCGCTTCCGTGTTTGAACTCAATTGTTTTGAGAGGCAATTTAGAAGATTGATTATTATTCATTTGTCAACCACTTTCCTTAATTTGTGTGAATGGTAAAACAACGCTTCTTCAAGTGGGACGGAGGGAGACTGATTTACGAGTTTTCGGTTGATTGCACTTGAAATCAGTCTTTTCTAATATTATGTATTTGCAACTTGCATTCGTATTTTAGGTAGGTGGTTGCTTAAAAGATAATAGCTTTATGCCTTGAAACCTATAGTATGATTGGCTGCAACGAATGCTGAGAAATGGGAGGAAATGCAAGATTTGAATCATCTTCCACTAGTTCTGAGCTGAGTTTCAGTGGAAACTATTTAAATGGACCGAGGGGAAATCATTCAGGCCCTAACTTGGATAGACCTGGAAGTTTTCGGGAGGGTGGTGACAGTCGAATATTTGGTACAGGTGTTGGCATGTCTCGTGGAAGTAGTCCGTTTTCAGGAGATTTGCCCCCATTGTCAAAGTGTCTATTACTGGACCCAGTTGTGATGGGTGATCAAAAGTATACTCGATCTGGTGAATTGAGGAGAGCTATGGGCTTTTCTGTTGGGAGCTCATCAGAGGACAATTCATTCGGAGCTGCTCATTTGAAGCCTTCTCCTTCAGTGGCTGTGGAAGAATTAAAGCGCTTCAAAACCAGTCTTGAAGATACCCGTCATAAGGCCAGGTACTTGTTATACTTCATCTTCTATCCTGTTTCTATCATATTCATAGTAAACTTGCCTTGCCTCTTATATTACATGTATGAAAGCATTTTTTGTGCTTTCCTTGTTCGTATGATAAGCTTAAGTTTTAAGTGCCCCGGTTATTATCAGCATAGGATATCTTAATTGTTAGCCATTCGTTGCTGATCTATGTACTTTAACCAGGGTTAGAACCCGAAAGTTGGATGAACACTTGAATAAGTTGGAGAAGTATTGTGAAGCTGTAACATTGAAGAAGCCGTATCGGAATGAACAGATGGCAAATGATCGATCAGGAGGGATTAACTCGAAAATGGCAACACAGATTAATCGTAACCCTCAGGAATCTGCCAGTCAGAAAGGGGAGGATTGGCCTAAGAATGTGCTTCTGAACAAGCGGGTTCGGACGTCAATTGCTGAAACACGGGTTCGTATTGCATATGATTTTGCGACTTCTTATTGTTGATGCTCCTGAAAGTGCAAATGTCATAAGCGTGTTCTTCTGCTTGATCTAAATTTATAAGTACAAACAAGGCTCTATTACTGTGGCACTAGGGAACCTGCTTAACTTTCGTAGCTATGTTTTTGAATTGATTTGTGTTTCCAATGCAGTGCATTTTTGTTTATATACCCTTACTAATGGCCTATTTGTTAGCATTCAGATGAAGAAATAATAAGGGAGGGGGACAAGGGTGATGGCTTTTGAAGAAAAGGATTAGTATTTTGTTGAACATAATTGAAGAGCTTTTTTGTAGTATTCAATCTGAATTTCCCACTTTATTTTAGTTATATACTCTAAAGATCATTTAAACTAGTTCGAGTATTCCTCAAGACTCGAAAGATGCTCTGTTTCTTAGATCTAATGAAGTAAAAAGAGTGACTTGTTGGTTATTCCTCAAGTGTTGAAAGATGTTTTAATTGATCTCATATGAGTGACTTGGATGGAGTGTACACGTGAGAGGATGCAAAAGGGATGCTTAGAAAATATCGGTACATATACATGTTTGCGTGTATTTATATATGCACTTATACACACCGAGACATGCATTTATTAAGCAACTATTTGTACACACTTCAAACATATGATACTCTCTATTCTTCTGTAAACGCTATCTTCTGAAATAACAAAAAACTTAATTTGGTTCTAGTATGTTTGAAATATACTGAGTGTACCCCCTAAAAAGGAAAGAATAAAACAATTAAATTCTACCTAGAGATGAATAAGCTCTGCAACAAAGGAACCTCCATTGATTTGCAATTTTGCAGTTACTCGCCCTTTTGGCATCCAGTTCTTTTTGTCGATCGTCAAGCCTTAGAACCCTAATTACATTTCTATTGGCAGTTACTATGTAAATGTTTTTGATGTCTAAATGACCCATAAGTGATAGATATGTTCAAGTGAACCCTGCACAGTAACCCAATAATTCTTGTATTGTCTCTTAATGAATAGGATCTCTAAATTAATCTAAGGAAGCAAACTCCAGATTGTGTATACACCTTCTGGGATGAATGGAAACTTATCTCTAAGCACCTGAATATTTATTGTTAACTGAGATAGGCAACTCATCTGAAGTAGTGCAGATGGTGGACAACTATTGTAGTTACATGAATCGCCATGGAAATTTATCTTCGCGTACCTGAATAAGTATTGTGGTCATTTTTGTTGTTGTTATTGTTGATAAAATTGTGTAAATTTTGTTATCTGTTGTGGGAAACTCCTTTGAAGAAGTTTAGATAGTTGACAGCCTTTGTAGTTAAGCGGATGACAAAATAAAATGTAAAATGTGTTCAAAAGATGATTTTCTAATCAAGTGTTGATGCTTGTCAACTATGTTAGCTGCGAATATCTTAAAGATTGCTGTCTTTTCATGCTAGAAGAAGAGGAAGTTCGTATTCTATAATAATCACAATAAACCTCCTTCATTTCCCTATGTCAAAACATGATTGAAAACAAAGCTGTTTGGAACAATTGATTGTGCTTTTGCATGTTTATCAGTTGCAATATTGCCAAATCAGTCAGCTTCAAATATTACAAATGTTTGTTATTCATTCTTGAAGAAGTGGACCATTTTCATGCTGTAACAATGATAAATTAACTTGGCTTATTATATTAAACTATTCAGAGATTTTAATTCTTTTTTGCTGTGAGTTAATTAGTTGCAACTTTCCAAATTTTAAGTTCTCTTGCTTAATCAAAATTTATTATTAAAATGAACATGCCTTACTCCTATACCCGATAGTGCCTTAAATGTTCAAAACTATATAGGAATTTTGCACTTACTGACTCGTTAATTAAAAGGAGTTTTGAGCTTATTATAATCCACCTTACAAAATACTCAGGCTGAATGTCGTGGTAATGGCCTACAAAGGCAGCCTCTACTAGTTACAAAAGATAGAGATATGCTGAAGGACAATGGTGGAGATTCTGATCTGGGTGAAGAAAAGCCACGCGTATTGCTTGCAGGAGGAGAGGGATGGGACAGGAAAATGAAGAGGAAACGTTCAGTAGGCCCAGGTTTCAGTAGATCTCTTGATAATGATGGAGAACAGAAACGATCTGTACATCATAAAGTTTCCAGTGAACCTGGCTTAGAATCTTGTGATGCACCCACTTCCAGGTAAGTCATTTTTCATTGTGTGAGCATTTTATATGTTATCCGTCAGCAGTTGCTATTGCTCATTTATTTACCCACTTGAAATTGACATGCGATCAGAACAAGGGACTGCTTTTTATTAAAGAGAAAATGGCAATTTAGGGCCTGAAATCAGGGGGGGGGGGTCTTCTATAGGGGGCCTGATATATCTTGTTGGCCACATCGGGGCTCGAAGTGCATTATTTTAGCCAGTTCAGGCCTTCTTGACGGAATTTGTTAGAAATCTTGTTAAGTGCCCATGTGCCGAGCACGTGATTTATAAAATTGTTAGTTCAATGTTAATTTTCTTTTAAGGGGTTTAATGAAAATTCTAAAAATTAAAGGGGTTGAGAATTAAATTTTTGTTGAATAATCAGTATATTAGATCTTAAAGTAAATATTTCATTAAATATACGTAAATAATTACATTAGTAATAAATAATTATATCAAAAAATATATTTCATTGAATATATAAATAATTGTCTTATTAAATTGTAACAATATATACTGCTATTAAAGTAAATATTTCCTTTTTCCTAGTTCATCATGTTCAAAGGAAAAAAACAACCCTCCCCCTTCTTCGGTCAACATCCTATCCCTTCCTTCCGTCCTACTTCCACCATTCTTCTACAACTCCAACCAGATCCCCATTCTTCTACAACTTAGACCATTTTTTTTTTTTTTTTTTAATCCAAACTAAAAATAATGGACGAAATCCATATATTGTCGGCTCAACTCGTTGTCCGGTGATGTAACTCCCGGAATTGAGCCTTTCTTCTACAACTCCGACCAAATTCAAACACAAAATCAACACCAAATTCAGGAACAAACTCATTCTTAATGGGGCAAATCTGGGTTTCAAAATCACACACACACACACACACTCACAATCACTCAGGAACAAAACCATTCAATTCGATGTCCTTGAGGTGATAGAAACTATACTTATTGAGTTGCTCACTCCAACCACACTTCGGGCCAGAGACAGAACCACGCTACAAGCAGAAAACGTACTCTTGATCTACAGATTTATGGGCGAATCTGCACATATTCAGTGTCATCTTCCTCTTCTTCATTGTAGTCTCTTTCTTCTTTGGAATTATATTGAGGGAAATTTGGGATTTTTTCAAAAATGGGTTTTCTTCTATTACTTCTTCATCATCGGAATCATGGCCATCGATGAGTGTTCTTCTGTTTCGTCATTGGAAGAATGTGGAGGAAGAGGGATTCACTTGAACGCCATTGGTGGCTCTCGAGAGAGAAAAGGGGTTTGGGTAAGGGTTAGGGTAATCTAATGTTATATGATGATGAATAACTGAATGTTGGGGGTGAGAGCTGAATGGGGTGAATGATGGCGGATATGGCGGTGACGGAGAATATGCGGAGGCGGATGGAGGACGCTTGCGTTTTCTTTTCAACCATCTGAATACATGGGAAAGGGATGGGGTGGGGAAGGGGAAACGTGATATAATGTTAGTTTTCTATTAATTACCCACTCATTTAAAGATATTTCATATAACCCCCCTAATAGTTAATATTTCAAGCTAACTCTTTTGTTGATCACGTGCTTGACACATGGGAACTTAACAAGATTTCTAATGAATCCCCTCAAAAAGCCCTGAACTAAACTAAACTACTGGCGAAAATAATGCATTTTGAGCCCTGATGTTGCAAAAACAAAGAAAAATATCAGGCGCCCCATAGAAGACCCCCCCGTGATTTCAGGCCCTAAATTGTCATTTGCCCTTTATTAAATGTTGGATGCTTGTCTGAGGAAAAGTAATTTTCGGAAGTCAAATTTAGAAATAATAATTCTGTCACTCCCATTTCCTCTTGATATTTTGCAGTTTCCTAGTTAATCACCTTAATGGAACAAACTAGAAAAGCTTTTAGAGAGATGGCTTTAGATTCTCTTTTCCGCAGTAACTACCAGATTGGTGATGGAAGCCAGAAAAATTTCAGTCAGCTTGAGGCTACTAAAAATTGTCGAAACGAATTACAGAATTAGAAGGGAAATATTTATAAATAAAACTTAAGTTTGAACAAAAAGGATAAATTACAATATTCAATTCGTAAAAATACTCTGAGACAAAAAATTACCAATATTTTAAATAAACATGAAATTGTCAAATTATTAGTTTGACGCAAAATTGTGTTTTAGATATGAAGGAAGTGACTATTCCAACGCTGTCTGGATCCGTTGTTTGTTTCCACCGGCTAACACCCACTCTTTAAGTCTCACGTCTCTTTCTACTAAACAAGCAGTCTATAAAATAACACAATGCGTAGTGTTTAATTTGGTTCGTAAAACACGCACTTTGGTTCAGGGCCATGTGACACGGAATTTTTTATAGTAAATTTTGCTATAAAAGAAGTCAATTCAGTTTGAATTTGAAATATAATGCACGGGCATCTTGACGAAATTTTTAGCTTCTTGATCTAGTTTTTTCACGATGGAATTTATTCAAGTCGAAATGAATTTGTGTAATCCGTAACTTCTTTTATAATGTGATTCCATTCTTCGTCTTCTTTGTCTCCATTTTTGCTTAAATTTAATCTCATTTTGAAAGTACATACTCCCTTTGCCTAAAATAAAGTACCCATTCTGCCATTTTGGGCATCCCATTGAAAAGTACCATTTTCCCAATAGGGAAAAATATATATTCCACTTTCTCTCTCCTTCCCACTCGCAAGAACTATCCCCTTATTATTACCTACCCCATTTTCTCTCTCCTTCCCACTCACACCACCTACTTGTCCAACATCTTTCCTTAATTCTCGTTCCTAAAATGAAATGGGTACTTTGTTTTGGGACGGAGGGAGTATGTTTTAGCAAGTCTTCAATACATTGCTGTGAAGCAAGAAATAATTTCTTTTTCTTGGTTGTTCTGTTATAGATTAGCAGGTTCTAGTGTTACTGGTGGCAGTAACAAGTTGGACAGCACTCCATTGCCTGTTACTTCTAGTGCTCGTATGAAAACTGAACCAGAAGGGGCTTGTCTTCCTAGAGATCTGACAACTGGATCGAGTAAGGAGAAAGTTCTTGCAAAAGGAAGTAATAGGTAGGTATTTACTTCTTAGCAGTGTGATTCATAATTCAGTTTTATACACTAACTCAAGTTAGCTTACTTTTCCTTCGATGCTAACTATGTATTGTTCATCTCTTGCCTGAGGATCTCTTTGTTTCATACTCTCTCCGTCCCGGAGTGATAGTCCATTTCACTTTTAGTGGTCAATACAAGTGAACTTTGACCAAACACTAATGTCAATCTAATCATCCTAATGAAATTTAAAAAATTGTACTCCCTCCGTCCCAATTGTATGTTCACCCTTTGACTTTGCATAGGGATTAAGAAACCAATGTATATGGTTAAGTAAAACAAGTGGGCTGAGGATATAATTGTCCAAAATACTATTCATAATTCAAATGGGTAAAAATATGTTAGGTAAGTAGTGGTTTTTCTTTTGTAATTTGTGAATTTCATGAGGATAAAGTTGTACTATTCATTACTTTTCCTTTTGGGAATAAAGCAAATGGTGAACCTTAAATTGGGATGTACTGAAAAGGAAAGTGTGAACCTTAAATTGGGACAAGGGAGTAATTGGTAAACTATTAAGTGATTTATCAATAACAATTTTTTAGAATTTTATTTGGACGATCAGATTGACATTAATGTTTGGTCAAAGTTCACTTGTGTTGACCATAAAAGTCAAATGAGACTATCTTTCGGGGACGGAGGTGTATAACAGTCCAACTTTCTTTTACGATAGTTGTTTCATCTATCTGCTTTTTTCAGGTTGAGTAATCGAGTGGACCATAATGCCTCTTGCCCCAGTCCAGTGAGAATAGGGAAGGCTTCAAGGACACCCCGAACAAGTTCTATAACTGCAGCAGGTTCATCTCCAGTTATGCCTCGTCCGTCTGTGACACTTGACAGCTGGGAGCATGCACCAAGTTCTAATAAAATCTCTTCAATTGGAGGGGCGGGCAATCACAAGCATGCTATATCCCCTGGATCATCTTCTCCACCCATGGCTCAATGGGCTGGCCAGAGACCACAAAAAATGTCTCGTACTAGGAGACCTAATCTGGTGTCTCCAGTCTCAAATCGCGAGGAAGGGCAGATATCATCTGATGGTTGTTCACCTTCTGATTTCGGGGTTAAAGTAACTTCTAATGGAACAAGTGGTTCTATCTATTCCAGAAATGCATCTAGTGGACCCCAACAGTTTAAACTTAAACGTGAAATTGTTCAATCCCCTGCTCGATTGTCTGAAAGTGAAGAGTCTGGTGGTTGTGAAAAAAGATTGAAGGAGAAAGGTTTTGGAAGTGTTGAAGTGGATGTAATGGCTATTCAAAATGTTGGATCCCCCTCCACAATGATCACAAAGAAGACTAAAATGCGTAATACTGAGGAAGTTGGTGACGGTGTTCAGAGGCAAGGGCGTGGTGGAAGAGGCCCTTTTGTTTCAAGGTCTAGTATTTCTCCGACAAGGGAGAAGTTGGACAATGTAACCATCTCAAAGCCTCTACGAGGTCCGAGGCCTAGCTCCGAGAAGAATGGAAGGTTAGGTTTCCCTTTGAAAAAGAATATTTGTTCCATTTTGACATCTTTTTTTTTTTTTTTCCTAAAATAAATTCTATGGTATCATTTTTTCCCACAGCAAATCTGGACGTCCTTTAAAGAAGCTAACAGACCGTAAGGGTTTCTCTCGTCTTGGACATGTGCAGAATAATGGTTCCCCTGATTGCACAGGTTTAACCATTAAAATCAAACTTATTAGTTGCTTACTTGTGATGGCTTGCTATATACTCCCTCTGTCCCAAAATGATCTTCCTACATTTTTGCCGTTACTACGAATGAACTTTGAGCCATAATTTTAGGTTGATTTAATTATCCTAATGAAAGTCTAAAACTTGTTACTGATACCCATTCAACAATATTTTCAATAAAAACTTTTAGATTTTCATTTGAATGATTAAATCAATCTAAAATTAATGCTTAAAGTTCATTCGTAGTAACAGCAAAAAATGTAGGAAGATTGGGACAAAGGGAGTACGTTAGAAGTTCGATAAGTTGACAATATATCTAGTATGTTAGGACCTGGTGAATGTATTTCCTTTACTTGCTTTCAGCACCATCCCACCATCACTTGAAGATAGAAGAATCATAGTGTGCATATATTGTTGTTTTCTATGCATAATTTTGTTTGATGTTTTTTCCAGAGGAATCTGATGATGACCGTGAAGAACTTTTAGCCGCTGCAAATTTTGCTCGCAACTCTAGCTGTACGTCTGATATTAATTTCCTTCAATATTTTTAATGGAGATTATTTGCTTTCTTTTCAAAACAAGCATATTTGAACATACAATTCACCGTCTATCTTTGTAGATCTCTCTTGTTCAAGCTCATTCTGGAAGAGAATGGAACCTATATATGCTTCTCTCAGCTTAGAAGACAAATCCTACTTATCCCATCAGGTGGTAACTACAATCTTCAGTAAAATCATGACAGTCATCATCTTTCCTCAGCCTAGACCATAATTTCACATTTCACGTCTTCAGATTGTTTTCTGCATTCTGAAATTTTGCTGTGTTACTTTTTTGGACAGCTAAAATGTGAAGATAATCTCCCGAAGAACCTTTCTCAGTTACTCGGACATGAAAATGATGTCTTGGTATGTTCCCGATTCAGATGTCTGCTTATGCTGTGAGACATACATTCTTGTATTTCCTTTTGTCTCTTGCTTCACCTTGTTGACCCAGTTCCAGCATTTCATTTGTCTTTCAATTGTACGCCGATATGTTATTTGCAATATGCATGATGGAAATGTGTGGAATTGTTGTTGAAGACATGGTACCTTTTGCTTATACTAAGAAAATAATTTCTGATTCTGTTACTCAAACAATTTGTCTCTTACATGCTCCATTTTCCTTAAAGAGTTGTACTTTTATTTTGTGACATTCTAGAGTTAAATAACTATATAGTCCTCAACCTATTCAACTTTTTTCCTTTTTGTCGCTGAATCATTTTTTCTTTCCGTTTTACTAGTTGAGTATCTTCTAGATATGTGCTCCTTTACTACTTCTCTAGTAGTTCAATATCTTCTGGATCTTTTGTCCTTTTGACACAAGTCAACCTTGCATAGAAACAAGACTCGGATAACTGAGGGTATTAGTTACATATCATTATATTGCTTAAAAATATGCTTCATCTAGTTGTTCTAAACACTTTTACTCTTCCAGGGTGGTGCTCTGCATGATGATATTTCTATATCTCCAATTTCTGAAGTGATAAATGGGCATGTGCAATATCCAATTGAGTCTCAGGATTCAGCTTGTGCGTTGGAGTCCGTTGAGCCACTCTACCAAAGAGTCTTATCAGCTCTCATCGTTGAAGATGACATTGATGATTTCGAAGAAAATGTGGACCAAAGTTCGTCACTTCAGAATTCTATATGCAATTCGGATTATTATACATTTATTGATGCTGAACCTAGAAAGAGGGCTAGGATGGAATTTGAATGTGATTCAGTATTTGGTGTTCAAGCTCAGAACCATGGCGGAGCGAAGAAATCTTTTTCTTGCACCGGAAGTACCAACTCACACAAAAGCCCTAGCAGAAAGGATACTCCATTTAGTGATGTTCATCATGAAGTTGACCTGTTAACTGGTATATCTGGAAAGTTTCTGGACAGCTCTCAAATATTAAAAACGGAGGGTTTTGGAATTTCTTCATTTGATTGCCCATATGAACATATGTCCCTCAATGACAAGATATTACTGGAGCTGCAGAGCGTGGACCTATATCCAGAGACAGTGGTATGTTTCATATATGCAACGGTATTTCTGAAAGTGGTTATTGTTACATTATCTTTAGCGTTAGAATCAAAGGCTTTATCACAAGTAAGGGAACCACCGTCCCTAAATGAATGTCCGTTTTCGAGATTTTTTTTGTCCCAAAATGAATGTCAATTTTGGGAAAACTTTGTCCCTAAATGTTTTTTTTTCCACCTAGTCTCTTTATACTTGCAAAACTACATGTTTGGAAAGTGGATAACAAGAATAGTTGTGAATGTTTACCATTTCAGTGTATAAAAAGTAGAGATTTTCAGAATGTCCCCTGAAATGAATTTTGGACATTTATTTAGAGACGGAGAGAGTAATTATCAACCTTTTAATAGAGAAGGCCATCAGGATAGTTCCCCCTTTTTGCGTCCAGGCGTCCGTGTTGTTTCCAGTTTCTAGCTTTAGTATCATGGCTATCATATTCCTATGTTTATAAACTGCAATGTGGATTCATCTTGAATAATGACATTGGCTGTTGTGGTCTTTACTTTGTTTATTTTTCTTAGCCCGACTTGGTGGACAAAGAAGATGACATGATCAATCAAGCGATTATTCGGCTGGAGACGAAACTTCTACAGCAGGTTGCTTTTCATCACATTATCTCTCTCTTGTGGAATCCTGTAGCTACCTTTGTTAGCAAATTTTCCTAATAATCTGACTATTAATTTTGTATTTCTCGATTCCTAGCTTGGTAGAAAGAAGGCTTGCTTAGAGAAAACATATAAAGCTACAATGGACAATGCCAAATCCCGGTACTTCATCTAATCCCAGTCTCTTAAGTCCTAGCTTAAACTAGTAACTTTATTGATTTGTTTAATTGTTGACATAATTTGGTCATTGGGCAGGGAGATTGAGCAGGTCGCAATGGATAGACTGGTGGAGTTGGCTTACAGAAAGCTGTTGGTAATAATTCATCCCTTTGGCCATTTTATTTCTCCTAGCTTAAGAGCCTTCTATATTTTGCCAATATACTTGCCTTTTCTTTGTAAAGATTATGGTACTATACTACTATCTGACAGTTCTGTCTATTTGAAAGTTACTTGACATACATGGGAGATGTACGTTCAAGTTATCTCGCCTTAATTTTTCCTTTGAAATCTGTGACCTGCAGTTAAACTGTCTTGTTAGTACTTCTTTTCTATTAGAGAAGTGGACGAGAGATAATCTAGAAATAGAAACTAACCAAGTTCATTACTGTGATGGTGGAGGTGGATCAACAAGATAAAAAGGTTTAATCTCATTTTCAACCAACGTACTTTTACCTGACTTCGATTTTAACCATCATACTTTACTTTTTGCACAAAAAACCTTTGTACATTGGAAAACCTCTCATCCCAACACAGGATTATGGACGGAATGAGGCACGGTTTGGACACGAATTTGGGGTCCGGATGAGATGTTTCCCAAAGTACAGTGGGTTTTGTGAAAAAAAAAATGAAGTATGATCGTTAAAGCGGAAGTCGGGTGAAAGTACAATGGTTGAAAATGAAATTTAGCCAGATAATTTTTTTTTTTTTTGCTTAACATGGTATGGCCATGTAAAATTTGACCACCAAATACTCCAATTAAGAGAAACATTAATGGCAAAGCTAAGGAAGATTAAAACTGATATAAGTTTGCCCTGTTATGGGATCTTCTTAAATATGATTCAACAGGCTACCAGAGGCAGTTCCAAAGGTGGTGTTACTAAGGCATCGAAGCAAGTTGCTTTGGCATTTGCAAGGAGGACTCTTACCAAATGTAGGAAATATGAAAATTCAGGTATAAGTTGTTTTAGTGAGGCTCCGCTCCGAGATATTATTTTCGCTCCTCCTCCTCGGGACAATGATGCTTCTTCTGTTAGCCTGGCATTTGCAAACAATAAGTTACTTGGATCTTGCAACTCTCAGCCAGATGCCCCGATGTCATCAGGTATGGTTATCTTTTTAATGTTGTTAATACCCTTAAGGGCAACTCCAATGGTAGGTATCAAAATCAAATTTTGATACCAACCTCAAGGTACTAGCATCTCCAATGGCAAACCAAGAAGGTACCAAAATTTGATGTGGTCCTAAGGAAGGTAGCAAATTTGATACCTTCCTTAGGACCACACCAAATTTTATTTACCTTTTTATTTTGTCATTGGTAATGTTATGTGTCAAAATACATAAGTTGTTTTTTATCCAAATTTACTTTTCATTTAATTATTATTAAAAATTATTTATATTTAATTATAATAAATATTAAATTATAATAAATATTTTAAATATGAAATAAAATTTATAATATGAAAATAAGAAATTGAGTCATTAATTTGATACCAACTATTGGAGATGCTAGTATTTTTTTCATAAGTATTAACTTTTGATTTTGATACCTACCATTGGAGATTCTAAATTGATACCTTGTGAATAGTGATCATAGGTATCAAAATTTGATTTTGATACCTATGGCTTAGTACCACCCATTGGAGATGCCCTAATGATCTCATTATACTCCCTCTGTCCCAGAATGATAGTCCTCCTATTTTCGTGGTTATTACGAAGGAACTTTGAGCAATAATTAAGGTTATTTTTAATTATTCAAATGAAATTTTTGAAACTGTTCTTGATACACCATTATAAATACTATTAATACCAATTTTTAGATTTACATTAACATAATTATAAGTAGCCTTTATAATTGCTCAAAGTTACCTCGTAGTAACAACGAAAAAAGAGGGACTATCTTTCTGAGACGGAGGGAGTATAACGTTATTAGTACAAGAGTAAAACTAAAACATTTTGATCACCAACAAGGAGCTTTATGTAACTTCTCTAAAAAAGGTTAGTCATTTCGGAACAAAACTATTGCCTAAATGAACATTCATTTTGGGACGTAGGGAGTAAAAAAATTAAAAATGGTGTTTGGTTTTGGTTAATTGAAGCAAGGAATGTTTGATTCGAGTCAAGTTGAGTAGACAAGAATCTGTAAAAAGAGTTTGGTTTTGTTCAGCTGATATTGAAATTCTACCTAGTTCCCATTACTTGAGTTCTCTAAGCATGTACGTATTTGCCAACTTTGTGTATATTTCTCTGCAGGCACTTTTCCCAGTTATGCAAATGGCGGTTCATCAAACGCATTGGGAACTTTTAATCATCTATCAGACATGGCTTTTGCAATAAACGGACCGATATCAAACAGAGGGAGAATTAAGGAAATATCCCTCCATGATGTTGCTGGCTCTCATTTAAGTAACCCCGTTTTGGGCGGACCAAAGGGAAAGAGAAGTGACAGAGAGAGGGAAAAGGACACATCATCAGCAAGAAATAGCATTGGCAAAGCAGACCGCAAAACAAAAACAAAGCCTAAACAGAAGACAGCTCAGTTATCAACATCTGGAAATGGAAATGGCATTATTAGTAAATTCGAACAAACGACACATCCCGTCTACCCTTCGCCAAGTGGGCCCGCTCAATTGACTGGTAATGGGAAAAGAGATGATAGTAACAGTTTCAAAGATCGTACGAATGACAAAAAAGAAGGCTTGGACTCGACTAATGAACCTTTGCAGGATGTAGACCCCATAGATGAACTGGGGCCGGAGCAGGATTTGAGTAATTTCTTGAACTTTGATGATGACGACGGGTTGCAAGATCAAGACGACCCGTTTGATTTTTCAGCAGGTCTTGAAATACCGATGGACGACATTTGTGGGTTGCAAATGTTTTGATCCTGGCAGTGCAATCAAGTATATTTTTTTTCTGGGATTATTCGGTCTGTTTCATTCTTTCTGTTAACTATTTAGGCAAGTCAAAAGTAAAATATACTCATGATCATTCCAGACAATTGTTTTTCTCATTGTAAATCAAAACTGTCCATATTAAATTTTGTTCTGTTTGGGTTTTAATGTGACATAGTTCATCATTCCATTCGTCTCATACTTAAACCGAATCAAACCGCATGATTTAGTTTAGTTCGGCGTTTTGAACCGCGAGGTATAAATGTTGAGCGTTATTATGGTCAATTTTAATGGCAATTTCGTAAAAAGTATATTGGTAGTATTCAGTAAATTTATAATACTGTTAAGACAGACGGTTATCCAATTTTAAATTAGAAAGATAATTTCAATTTCCAAATCATATTAGGGATGGATTACCAATCTAAATCCAAACCAAATTGGCATTACATTACCCATCGACTATTTATATCTTCCTTCCTCCCAAGTCCTTAAATCTCACACCGGCATGGAAAAATCAAGCGACCTTCACATTCAGATCACCTCTCTATACATCATTCCAAGCGACATAAGCTGCCCCCCCGGCCATTCGGCGAGGACATCTATACCGAGATCTTACTCCGATTACCCGTAAAATCCATTCTTAAATTCAAACCTGTTTCCAAACTGTGGCTTTCTATCATCTCTCTGTTGTGGAATAAGCCATTCCCAACACCCAAGCAAATCGCAAGAATCACCGCACCACAAACAAGCACAAGAAATAAGAAACCCAAAGCAAAAGACAAAAGAACACAAGAAATTGTTTACCCAGTTCGTCAATATGTTTGACTACGTCTGGGGGCACTACCAAGCCAGGATCTTGCACTATAATATGTAAATATGGAGTTACAATGAGTTTAGGGGCGGAACTATGCTTTAATATGCACCCAAGAATGAAAACCTAACCCTAGATGGACAAAGGAACCTGAAAATTGGCCTAAAATCCGAACCAGTTTTTGCCTCACCCGACAAGTGGGCGGTCGCCCATATAGGGCCTGGGCGGTCGCCCATAAACTGCTCCCTCCGGACGTATAAACTGATAAAGTGGGCGGTCGCCCACCATCACCCTGGGCGGCCGCCCAGAGCGTCAGTTGCTCCGACGATTTTCTCCCCTTTTGCTCCGAAGTCTAGTTCCCGGTTGGTCCTCTATTCCAACAATCTCCCACCTAGAGATCAACCGCATATAAGCCCCGTATCCGTTCTTCAACTCATCCTTGGTGTCGTCCTAGTGCTCTCCTCGATCATGGTAGCGCCTTCCTCCTCCCCTATTCTCCAAGCCCCGTTGAAGCTATGCCCAGCTTCAACTTCACCTTGCTTGAGAAACCTGGAGCCTTTGCATCCGATCTACACTCACTGTTAGATCTACACATCGGAATATCCGGTCCTGGAGTATTTGGTTCATCTTCAGTGACCCCTTAACCTTGGTCATCATGAACCGTGCCGCTCCCACCCGAGTTTATAATATCCATGCAAATTTCATTCGCATCACAGCATTCTTCAAACTCCCAGAGCTCATGCTCCCCACCATTAACAGACCTCAAGCATTTATCCTTGAGTCCAATCCGATTTTCCACCAAGGCCTTCCACTTCTTAAATATCCTGAAAGCTTCATCTTTCCAATTTAAGAAGTAATCCCGGACCTTCCTTGTCGAATCATCAATGAAGGTCATGTAATATGACACACCACCCCAAGAAGTTACCGGGGATACCCCCTTCTCACCCATGTGACCCAATCGACAGTACCACAAATTCGTATCACCCTTGGCTGACGCCACCGCGATACTATCCTTGGTGTTTGTCAAATACAATCTTCCTTCCCTATTACCCCGAGCGATTTCACAATCCTCCTTGGTAATAACCCAGTCCTGCAGCTAAAAGTTACCGTGTAACCTTCTTCACCCAGCTGCCCAACTGATATCAGGTTCTTTTTCAAACCCGGAATGTGTCTGACCCCGTGTAGATGTAACACGTTCCCGTCCGATTATTCGTCTGTTTCATTCTTTCTGTAAACTATTTAGGCAAGTCAAAAGTAAAATATACTCATGATCATTCCAGACAATTGTTTTTCTCATTGTAAAACAAAACTGTCCATATTAATTTTTTTTGTTAGTTCTGTTTGGGTTTTAATGTGACATAGTTCATCATTCCATTCGTCTCATAACTGAATCAAACCAAACCGCATGATTTAGTTTAGTTTGGCGTTTTGAACCGCCCGGGAGGTATAAATGTTGAGCCAGGGTTAATATTGGCAATTTTGTAAAAAGTGTTAACATATATTGGTAGTATTCAGTAATTTTATAATACTGTTAAGACAGACAGTTATCCAATTTTAAATTAGAAAGATAATTTCAATTTCCAAATCATATTAGGTATGGATTACCAATCTAAATCCTAACCAAATTGGCATTACGTTACCCATCGACTATTTATATCTTCCTCCCTCCCAAGTGCTTAAATCTCACACCGTCTACTGTGATCTCCGGCATGGAAAAATCCAAGCGACCTTCACATTCAGATCACCTCTCTATACATCATTCCAAGCGACATAAGCTGCTCCCCCGTCCATTCGGCGAGGACGTCTATACCGAGATCTTACTCCGATTACCTGTAAAATCCATTCTTAAATTCAAACCTGTTTCCAAACTCTGGTTTTCTATCATCTCTCGTCCCGGATTTCGCCAAACTCATGCTTCCCGACACACAGCTCCAGTGGGTCTCTTCTGCCCTGTTGGTGATTACTGTTTTTACACACACCTGATCATCAAACCTAAGCCAAAGATTAACTATATATATATCCCGAGTTCAAACGGCCACCTGGTTATGAATTCATGAGCATGACTTGTGTATCATCATGCAATGGCTTACAACTATTCAGAATACCAAAGTCGAAATCACCTGATCACATGTACCACATTTACAATCCCACCACAAATAGATGCAAACCTCTTCTTGACATTCCCCCACACATTACCAAAAATAAATTTGTTTGTGCAAATTTAGTTTTTGTTCCTTACGAATCGCTTCATTATAGGGTTGTATTTTTGTGTCGACAACATCAGTCATCCTACAACAGGTATCAACTCGAGGTTTACTCATCTATAACGGGCACTTGTAAACCACCTGCAAGTAATAGTATCGTTGAAGAAAATCTCCAGTATGATGATAATCGCGATATTTTTTGCAGTGGAATTTTTTGCAATGGTGCTATCCACTGGCTATCGCATTATGCTACTTCAATCGTTCATTTCAATGTTCATACCAGGTGCATCGACAGATTCCACACCCCACTGTCAGCCAAGAAGACTCATTACTTTGGAGAATCTCAGGCCATTTGCATTTAATTAACTCTGACCACAAGTATTTCTACAAAAGTTCAGTTCTTGATGTCCATGAGTTAAAAAGGGATTACTCTGGTTGGTTTCTGAAATATCAAGTTGATCTTGGTTCAATTCTATCGACGCTTCCACAAATATATACTCCACAAAAGGAGTATGGAACTTTTATGAGTATTATTCGGGATGATGAAGAAGATGATGATGATTCGACTATCGTTTTTTTTTGCTCGTTACGAGTGGGTGGAGTACAATTTTAGGAAGGCGACAACTAAGAGGCTGTGTACATTTGTGCTACATGAGGCCGCACGTCCCTCTCATTTTCCATGGATTTATGGGTTCAACACCCATCACTTCTTCCCGACCCTCACTTGCTTATAATCAGGTCTCCGCACTGTTGTTTTTGTTGGAATAGAGGACCAACCGGGACTAGACTTCGGAGCAAAAAGGAAGAAAATCGTCGGAGTGACTGTTGCTCTGGGCGGCCGCCCAGGGTGATGGTGGGCGACCGCCCTGACACGCCCCCCAGGTCCCGGGATCCCCTAATAGAACCTCGAACCTGAATGGGTGTGCCTAACAAGAAACAAGAAACTTAACAAGAAACTTAATGACATTTGTTTAACAAATTGACATGATATATATACTCTAGAGTAAGGAGCTATACTAGCTCACAACACGAGTTCTAGACAAGAAAATTTAAAACCAAACTTAATACATACACAGCGGAAACATGCCTAGCACATAAGCTGGCATTAAGAGTACTATACAAGATGTCTAGTGACAACAAGAGCTGAACAAGACTGTCTACCCCAAAATAAGGAGTTACAAAACCCATAATACATCGTCCTCACCAAGTGTAAAAGGACACAAGCCCCAAAATAATCACGACCTGCGAAGCAAGCTCCCAACTATGTCGAGCCTCACTGCGCACTATCCTTCCTTTCCTGGGGGGGGGGGGAAACAAATAAAGGGTGAGATAAATCTCAGTAAGCTATTAGATGCAACTACATGACATGTTATCATGCAATTCAAATAGATACTCAAGTAATCATTTATCAAGTATCATCAAGTAACAAGTATATGAGAGGATAATCCACTCATCAAATAGCACATAAGGCTAAACAAGCAAGTTATAAGGATATTGCTTCCTTATTCCTCCCAAGAATACCATTGTTGTCGAAGCTTGTATTACTTTGACATCACGATCAATAACAGGAACTGATTATTCAGTATATATCAGAAGACCCGGTAACCAGTGTCATTCTCAATATCAGTACTCATGGATAATCATGAGGTGTTCAGGACGGGAGTTTAGCATTCACTTAAGTCAGGCTTATTGCTCCAACTAAGGAAGCTATGCCCTTACTATGGCCAGTAGTAAGGGGTCGGGCGGAAATACATAGGGACCCGATTGTCACTTAAACCCCAGCTCTCGCGACAAGCGTGAACCTATACATTTTCGAACAAGCAAGGAGAACCAGCTGGACTCACACAAGAAAGTACAAGTAGATATTTACTTGAACAACGGGAGAAGAACTAATTCAAATGTAGTGGACTAGCTCAACAAGGAACATGCTTCAAGTACTCAAGAAGTCACCTTGTTATCAAGCAACTATATGCAATGTTTGCACATACACAACAAGAACATGTCTCATACACGTTAGTGCTTGTTCATAGCACTTTCCAGTTCACTACCATACATATGTATTGGTGTCAAGCCAAGTACAAGATTTTATTATCTTATATTCAAGTCTTAATCCATTTCTATGGATGTTCAAGTCATGTACAAGCTTTTAATGTCTTATACTTCAAGTTATAACTTCCAATCTTTGGACATTCAAACAAGTATAAGAGTTATACATTTACTCTTACCAAATCCCAATCCTATTCTTAGGATGTTCAAGTCTAAGACCTTATGCTAATGCCTCTAAGGTGTACAATCATTGGATTCACAACAAGTATAACACATTAGTGCTTGTTCATAGCACTTTCAATACATAAAGAAGAGATACTACTCTTATACTTATGTTCTCATTTTAATTCAATGAGTATACATATTTAAGACCAAGTCTGATGCCCCTAAAGTATCACAACACTTGCTAGGACATCTTATACTAAGGTTATATACCTTAACTAGGGTTACTTCCAACTTATACAAACTTTAAACAAAATCTTTGTTTTTCAGATGACTGTGCGGTCGCCCAAAATGGACTGTGCGGCCGTACACAAGCATGTCAATTTCTTTGAAAAACCCTTCAGAAAGATGTGCGGTCGCACAATCATTTTTGTGCGATCGCACAGTGTACTAAAATGCGAAATTTTCATTCTTTCCCGGTTGAAATAATTTCCGTCCCAAACGTAGGAGTAACATTTACTAACAATTTCAACATACCCAGAGAAGGCATAACATCATTCAAACTCATCTTTCCAAATCCCTTTATCATTTTACATAGGGGAAATTTACTCCCTTTGTCCCAAATTTACAAATACCACAAAAATCATCCCAAACACAAAATTAACAATCACAAGTATCGAGAATAACATTTATGCATGTTATTACAAGTAAGGGGGAGCTAATAACTTACCTAGTCAAAATTCAAGTTGACCAAAGCTTATTTCTGTTCGGCCTGGAACGCTCTATTCAACGCCACGAATATTAATCCGGGATCGGAATCAAGAACGGAGGGATAATTAAACTCGAGGAGTCGGGAATAGGGAAAATTCTAACCCTAGCTTTTCAGAACAGAGGGAGTGTACGTATTTGATTTGGGTAAAATGACCCAGAGAAGGAATCAAACAAGTTGATATACTTCAACTTTCAAAGAATTGCACTTAGGCCCCTCAAGTTTCACTTTTAACAAAAAGACCCCTAAAGTCCAATTTTCGCAAATGACCCAAAAGTCAAAACTAAACACTTAACCACCTTAATATTCTAAAGCAGTTAAAACTTTAACCCAAGTAAAACTAACACATAATATGCAAGTTCAAGTATTTAACAAATATGTCAAATATTTAACAAGAAATAGGATGGGCGTTACACGCCCACTTAATCAGTCTGTTCAATCCGGAGGAGCAGTTTTATGGGCGACCGCCCAGGACCAATATGGGCGACCGCCCACTTGTCGGGAGAGATAAAAACTGGTTCGGATTCTAGGCCAATTTTCGGGTTCCTTTGTCCATCTAGGGTTAGGTTTGTATTCCTGGGCACATATTTAAGTAAAGTTCCGCCCCTAAACTCATTGTAACTTCAAGATAACATATTATAGTGCAAGATCCTGGCTTGGTAGTGCCCCCAGACGTAGTCAAACATATTGACGAACTGGGTAAACAATTTCTGTGTCTTTTGCTTTGTTATTTTCTTGTGCTTTGTTTGTGTGCCATTATTTTCTTGGGGGTTATTGCTTGGGTTGTGAGGGTCTAATCCACAACAACTGGTATCAAGAGCTCTGGTTGGAGATCAGGGTTAATCGATCAATTGGTTTATCGGACGATTGGGGTTTGTCAAGCAATCAAGAATGGGCAAGGATAAACAAGCGGTGGAGAAATTCGATGGGTCTGACTACGGTTTTTGGAGGATGCAAATATAGGATATCCTGTACAACAAAGATCTCTATAAGCCTCTAAAGGGAGTCAAGCCGGAAGGAGAAAAGCAAGAAGATTGGGATCTCATGGATCGGAAAGCCCTAGGGGTAGGTAGATCTACTTTGTCGAAGTGGATCGCGAAGACTACCAAGAAGGCAAAAACCACAAAGGAGCTATTGGATTATCTTACTGAGAGATTTGAAACTCCATCTGCTGCAAACAAGGTTGATTTGATACGCAAGATGGGTAGTCTCAAGATACAACAGGGAGGATCCTTAGCTAAACACATCAATGAGTTTATGGATGTTATAGACTCATTGACTGCGTTGGATATTACGTTTGATGATGAGGTTCATGCGTGCTTGTTGCTAGCGTCTTTACCAGGAAGTTGGAGCGGAACGGTGACAGCGATCAATGCTTCAGCGGGTAAGAACAAATTGAAGTATGTTGATGTTAAAAACATTCTGTTGGGCGAGGAAAATCGTTTGAAGAAATTGGGGACATCGTCTACTTCGGGATCGGCCTTAGCTACTACTAGCAGGGGAAGGCCGGGTACTAGCAATAAAGGGAGAACTGAATCAAGGGAAAACGTAGTGGGTGGTAAGGGCAAGGCCGTGGAGATCAGAGATAAACCAAGGGTCGCGAAAGGATCGGTGCAGTGTTATCATTGCAAGGAGTTAGGACACTACAAGAAGGATTGTCCCAATCATGGGGGAAATTCGGTGAATGTGACAGTCGAAGGTGATGATGTACTGGTTCTGAGTGTTAGTAGTGCACTAGAATCATGGGTGCTGGATCCGGGGGCATCATTCCACTCTTGCGGCCATGCAGAAGAGATGGAGAATTATACTTTCGGTGATTTCGGTAAGGTCTATCTGGCGGATGGCGAGCCTTTGGAAATCAAGGGGAAGGGGGATGTCAGAATAGGAGCATCGGACGGGAAGGTCCTACATCTACACGGGGTCAGACACATTCCGGGTTTGAAAAAGAACCTGCTTTCAGTTGGGCAGTTAGATGAAGAAGGTTACAAGGTAACTTTTGGCTGCAGGAACTGGGTTATTACCAAGGAGGATTCTGAGATCGCTCGGGGTAATAAAGAGGGGACATTGTATTTGGCGAATAACACCAAGGCAAGTATCGCGGTGGCGTCAGCCAAGGGTGATACAGATTTGTGGCACTGTCGATTGGGTCACATGAGTGAGAAGGGGATGAAAGTACTTTGCTCAAAGGGAAGACTACCGGGTTTGAAGACAGTCGACGTGGGGATCTGCGAAGATTGTGTGTTTGGCAAACAGGCGAGGAGTAATTTCTCGAGGACATGTAGGGCTTTGAGGGAAGCAAAGTTGGATTTGTTCCACACGGATTTGTGGGGGCCGGACCCGGTAACTTCTCTAGGTGGTGCGTCATATTACATGACCGTTATTGATGACTCGACAAGGAAAGTCTGGGTTTATTTCTTGAAACACAAAGATGAGGCATTCGAGGTGTTTAAGAAATGGAAGACTTTGGTGGAGATTCAGACGGGACTTAAGCTTAAGTGCTTGAGGTCAGATAACAGAGGGGAGTATAAGCTCGGGGAGTTCAAGGAATATTGTGCAGCGAATGGCATTCGCATAGAGAAGACTCCAAAGGGAACACCACAACACAACGGGGTTGCAGAGAGGATGAACAGGACATTGAACGAGCGGGCTAGAAGTATGAGGTTGAAGTGTGGACTTCCAAACACGTTCTGGGCATATGCAGTTGACACAGCAGCTTTCTTGATCAATCGGGGACCATCGGTACCATTGGGGAATGAAATTCCAGAGGAAGCATGGAGTGGAAAGCAGGTAAATCTGTCCTTTCTTCGCATATTTGGCTGCGTTACATATGTTCATATTGATTCTGCTGATAGAACTAAGTTAGATGCAAAATCTGTAAAATGTACGTTTATTGGGTATGGCGGGGATGACTTCGGGTACAAGTTTTGGGATGACCAAAACCATAAAATTATTCGTAGTCGAGATGTGGTATTCAATGAACAGGTATTGTACAAGGACAGAAAGGGGGCATCTGATGATATTAGTTCGGAACCGGAGGTTGTAGAGGTGGATATTCCATACTCGGGTGGGAGCAGGACGGTTCATGATGACCATGGTCAGGGGGTCACTGAAGATGAACCACATACTCCAGAACCGGATATTCCGCTGCGTAGATCCAGCAGATTGCGTGGATCACCTGACAGGTATACTCCTTCAAATTACTATTTGTTGCTGACAGATAGTGGTGAGCCGGAATGTTATGCGGAGGCTGTTCGTAGTGCACTTTGTGACAATTGGAAAGCTGCGATGGATGATGAGATGGACTCATTGAAGGCCAATAAAACTTGGGAGTTGATTAAACTGTCTAAGGGGAAGAAGGCATTGCATAACAAGTGGGTTTACAGGATTAAGGAGGAAGAAAACGGCAGTAAGCGTTACAAGGCAAGGCTGGTTGTAAAGGGTTTCAGCAAAAGTAAGGTATTGACTACACCGAGGTATTCACTCCTATTATGAAAATGACCACTATCAGAATGGTTCTGGGGATAGTAGTGGCGGATAACTTGTTGCTGGAATAGATGGATGTAAAGACGGCCTTTCTTCATGGGGATTTGGAGGAAGAAATTTACATGGTACAACCAGAGGGTTACTTGTCTAAGGGTAGCGAGGAACTGGTTTGCAAATTGACTAAGAGTTTGTATGGCCTTAAACAAGCTCCTAGGCACTGGTACAGGAAGTTCGATGGATTCATGCACGATATTGATTTTATCAGATGTGAGGCGGATCATTGTTGCTACTTCAAGAACACGGACAATGGGTATATAATCTTGCTGTTATATGTGGATGACATGTTAATAGCGGGCTCTAGCAGTAGAGAGGTAAACAGATTGAAGGCTCAGTTGTCAGAACGGTTCAAGATGAAGGATTTGGGGGAGGCCAGAAAAATCTTGGGCATGCGGATTGACTGGAATAGGGAGTTGGGTAAGCTGGTTCTTTCACAAGCAAAATACGTTGAGAAAGTCTTGGAAATGTTTTGCATGGAAGAGGCGAAGCCAACAGGGACACCATTGGGTATGCACTTCAAGCTATCCGAGAAGGACTCACCTAAGGGCAAGGAGGAGCGTGACAAGATGGAGAGGACTCCATATGCTTCGGCAGTGGGGAGTCTAATGTATGTAATGGTGTGTACAAGGCCGTACATTGCACATGCGGTGGGAGTAGTCAGCCGGTACATGGGCAATCCAGGGAAGCAACATTGGGAAGCGGTTAAATGGATCCTGCGCTACTTAAAAGGGTACTGCTGGTAAGGCTCTATGTTTCTCAAGCAAGGAGGTCATGTTAGCGGGTTATGTGGATGCGGATTTGGCATCAAGTGATCTTGATAAGAGGAGAAGTACTACGGGTTATGTTTTCACATTGGGTGGTACGACTATCTCCTGGGCTTCTAAATTGCAGAAGATCGTGGCTCAGTCGACTGCGGAAGCAGAATATGTGGCAATGACAGAGGCAAGCAAATAGATGGTATGGTTGCAGAACTTCTTGGGTGAACTTGGGAAGACGCGAAGTGGTAATGCTCTCTACAGTGACAGTGAGAGTGCAATTCATTTGGCTAGGAATCCGGCATTTCATTCTAGGACGAAGCACATTGAGCTGAGGTTTCACTACATCAGGCATCTCTTGGAGAGGAAGATCTTAAGGCTGGAGAAGATTTTGGGATCGGAGAACCCGGCTGACATGTTGACCAAGGTGGTAAACCTTGAAAAGTTGAAGCTATGTATAGCTTCAATTGGGCTTGGAGAATAGGAGAGGAGGAAGGCACTACCATGATCGAGGTGAGCACTATGGCACCAAGGATGAGTTGAAGAACGGATACGGGGCTTGTATGCGCGGTTGATCTCTAGGTGGGAGATTGTTGGAATAGAGGACCAAACCGGGACTAGGCTTCGGAGCAAAAAGGAAGAAAATCGTCGGAGTGAATGTTGCTCTGGGCGGCTGCCCAGGGTGATGGTGGGCGACCTCCCACTTAATCAGTCTGTTCAATCCGGAGGAGCAGTTTTATGGGCGACCGCCCAGGACCAATATGGGCGACCGCCCACTTGTCGGGAGAGACAAAAACTGGTTCGGATTCTAGGCCAATTTTCGGGTTCCTTTGTCCATCTAGGGTTAGGTTTGTATTCCTGGGCACATATTTATGTAAAGTTCCGCCCCTAAACTCATTGTAACTTCAAGATAACATATTATAGTGCAAGATCCTGGCTTGGTAGTGCCCCCAGACGTAGTCAAACATATTGACGAACTGGGTAAACAATTTCTGTGTCTTTTGCTTTGTTATTTTCTTGTGCTTTGTTTGTGTGCCATTATTTTCTTGGAGGTTATTGCTTGAGTTGTGAGGGTCTAATCCACAACAGTTTTAGGATCATTGATTCTTAATTTATTATATCTAGTAACACAATCTCATCTTTTGTTGTTAGTTTATTTTTTAAACTGGAATATATTTTTGATGTTACAAAGATTATCAATATCCATATCCCATGTATGTCAGTAGTTGAATATGTAATGGCTGCTTCACATTCCGCAGCACAGGTTCAATAGAAAAGTATTAATTTCTCTTCTAATAAGTTTCTCCCCTTCGTTGGGAGCCGTTGCTTTCACCCCGTCGTTGGGAGCCTATATATGTTTATTTGTGTGTAGCCTATATATGTTTATTTGTGTGTTTGTTGTTTTTTTTCATTTTGAAAATGCAAATGATGAATCTAGCATTATCTCACATGAAAAAATGATCATTGTTCTTACTACACAAGGACGCTTTATTGATTTTGAGATGTCTGGTGGACGTGTAATTGTCAACCCAGATTTTCTACAATATCAAGTGCTCATCGCAAAATACTATCGAATGGGAGATTTTATAAATGCCGAATGGAGGCAGTTTCCAAGTTTTACTTGGAGTAGGATCCGATCATCTCAAAATTTTGATCAAATTTGTAATTGTTGTAGTTTAAGAGATGAAACATCTACATATATTTGCAATGAGCCATCGATGTTTATGATGTGCCATTTCTTTTCGTATTATTTTGAATGAAATTGATTTATCGTTTGTTAAAAAAAAAAAAAACTCATGTGAGACCGTCTCACATGGTGAGACGGATCCTCCATGGGTGAACCTGGAACGCCCCGCCCGTCTAGCACCCGCCCTCGCAGCAAATGTAAGCGCCTTCACTTACAATGCGCCACATGTCTTTCTTAATTAAAAAAACTCCAATAATTTTAAAATGTTATATCTTGAGATTTTGAAGTCGAAGAAAAATAATAAAAATACCGTTGTGTTCGAATCAAACTAGATAGGTCATGATAGGGTTTGATTGTTTTTTAAAAAAACATATTTTTTAACAAACAAAAAAACTGTTCGTCTCGTCATCAAAAAATGTAACACATTTTTATGAAAAAAGTAACAGTTTAGTCTTTCAAAAGTAACAATTTTCTTGTGAAATGTAATAGCAGTTTTGCAGAAAAAATTAAATAGTTTTATATTTTTTGGGGTTGAAAAAAATAACAATTGAAGTGTTACAAAGTGCATACATGATTATAATTTGCTAAATAGATGAATGTAACAGTTTAGTAGAGTAAATGTTTTTTTTTTTTGAGTAGATCTTATGTTATCCTCAATTCTCTTTTTGTGCAAATGCATGGTTGCATTTCAGAATAAAAACTGTTACAACTGAGAAAAAAAAAAGGTTACAATCATTTATTATAAAATATAACATTAGTTTTTGTTGCAAGTCTTATGTTATCCTTTAATCAATTTCTGCAAAATATGGTTACATCTTTGAAAAAGAAAGTGTTACATTTGACAAAAAAAATGTTACATTCCTTTATTGTTATATTGTTCTTTATAACAAGGGTAAATTACAAAATAGGGCCTAAAGTCCTCGGAGTGGTGTCAGTTTGGGGCCTGACGTGCAAATTTTAGCGAAATGGGGCCTAACTTGACACTTTGTTAGCAAAATAGGATTTTTTAATGGTTTTGGTTAGAAAAGTCAGTTAAGTCACATGTGATTTGCATATGATTGACGAAATGGATCAATTTGACAATTTTATACTTTTTTTAAAAATAATATTGTCACCAAAGTGGTTTACGTTATTTAAATCCAAGATTGTTAAGTGTTGAATGTATACATTAATATGTGGATGACATGAATTTTCCAAAAAAGATCATGTTATTTGACAAAATTTATACATTCATTTGGTAACAATTAAAATGAACATTAAGTTGTTTTATTAAGTACTTAAAACGGCCCAAAGGAAGATTAAGTATTTAATTAAGATATTGTTCAATTTATTGGTTACCTCAAGGTAATCATTTATGAATCAACTCGCAATCCAAAGATTAGTTTTGATGTCATGTTGATTATCTTATAGATGGATTTCATTGATATAAATAATCATTTATTCATTATGTAGTTACTTATACATGTTTTGTATTTTTCATTCTTGTTCTCGGTTCCAACAGATTTATTAAATGCTTCATCCATAACTGCTGCTATGAGTAGCGTATCGATGCTTAATGAGACAAATTTTAAAACTTGGAAAAAATAAAATAACAATGATCTTGGGCTGTATGGATATTGATCTCGCATTAAGGGAACCAAGTCCCGCTCCTCTCACTAAAAATAAAATAACAATGATCTTGGGCTGTATGGAGATTGATCTAGCATTAAGGGAACCAAGTTCCTCTCCTCTCACTGGTAAAATCACTCAAGAAGATCGCTAAAGTGTTGAAAAGTGGAAACGTCCCAACCGCGTGAGCCTTATGATCATCGTTCGGGAGACATTCTTGAACAGTGTCTCCGAGGACGTTGATGCTAAAACCTTTCTCGATACCCTTGAGGAACGCTTTGCAAAAAGCAAAAAACAAGTGCTTCCTTGAGGAAGCTTGTTTCCATGAGGTACAAGGGTAGCGGGAATTTAAGAGAGTGCATTTTGGAAATGTTTCACCTCTCGACAAAACTAAGGGCACTTAAGTTAGAGATATCGGAAGATTTACTCGTGCACCTTGTTTTGATCTCTCTTCCTCCTTAATTTGGTCACTTTGAGGTGACATATAAATGTCAAAAGGATAAGTGGAATATTAATGAACTTATTTCACACGTGACACAAGAAGAGGATAGGTTGAAACAATTCAAACCCAAAAGTGCTCATTTAGCATCTACCTCTTCTCATGGGACAAAGAGAAGAGGAAAGGAAATTGCGGTTGCAAATAAGAGGCATAAGGGATCATCTGATGACTAAAAGGTTAAGAAGTGATTCTTTTGCAAGGACCTTACTCACATGAAGAGCGACTGCCTTAAGTATCACGCTTGGCGTGCTAAGAAATGTATTTCTTTTGGTCTTGTTTGTACTGAGGCTAATTTGGGTTCAATTCCTACATATACATGGTGGTTGGATTCTGGTGCAACAACTCACATTATTATGTCTATTGTTAAGTACTAGTTATTATTTTGTATTAAATAATACATTTATTATACCGTCCTTTAGAAGGAATTTAATATCTATCACAGTTTTGAACAAAGAAGGTTATTCTTGATCGTTTGAAAAATAATAAATGTGATATTTATTTTAATTCCAAAATTTTCGGTACTAGTACTTTGTCAAGAAATGATAGTCTTTATTTGCTTGACACAATTAAAACAATGAATGAGTCTCATATTAATGAAACCAAAGGTACTACGCGAAAGTTATCAAGTGAAAATTCTTATACCCTATGGCATAGACGTTTGGGTCATATCTCCAAAAGGAGAATTAATAAACTTGTGTCAGAAGGAATTAAACAAACTTGATACTCCGGATAAAAACTTTTACATTGAATGCCTTAAAGAAAAATTTACAAACACTAAAGGAAAAAGATCCTTGAGAGCATCAAGCGTCTTAGAACTAATTCATACAGATATTTGTGGACCATTCACTACCCCTTCATGGAATGATCAAAAATATTTCATTACGTTCATACACAATTACTCTCGTTATGGATACATTTATTTGCTTCATGAAAAGTCTCAATCTTTAGATGTTTTCAAATCTTATAAATCCGAAGTTGAAAATCAACTTGGAAAGACTATTAAGAATGTTAGGTCCGATCGTGGTGGTGAATACTACGGTCGGAATTACGGTTCGGGTGAACAACATCCGGGTCCTTTTGCTTGCTATCTTGAGGATTGTGGGATTGTCCCTCACTACACCATGACGGGTACACCTAGCAAGAATGGTGTAGCTGAGAGACGTAATAGAACCATTAAGGATATGGTAAGAAATATGATTTCTTTTACTTCCTTACCACACTCACTATGGAGCGATGCATTAAAAACCGCTACTTTCATTCTCAATAGAGCTCCCTCAAAAGCTACTAATAAAACTCCTTATGAATTATGGACGAATAAGAAACCCTCCTCAAATCATCTTTATGTATGAGGTTGTCCAGCAGAAGCTAGGCCTTATAGGCCTAATGAAGGCAAACTGGACGCTAAGACTGTTATTAGCTATTTTGTAGGGTATGCTGAGAGATCTAGGGGATATAAATTTTACAACCCGAAAACTAGAACTTTTTTTTTTTGAAATGGGAAATGCTAGGTTCTTTGAGGATGTTGAATTTAAAGGGGAAATTAGGAATAGTTTTGAATTTGAAGAAGAAGAAGAAGAGGAATCTATTTCAATACCCCTTGCTATAGTTCCCATTGGAAATCAAGTATTTATACCTGAAATTCAAGAGGAACATACAATTCAAAACAATGACTCCCTTATAAATATTGAACAACATGAAAATATTGATAAAAAGGATCAAATTCAACAACCTCAAAATCAAGAAGAACTAGTGCCTTTAAGGAGATCCAATAGAGTAAGAAGGAATGCAATTCCAGATGATTATAAAGTGTATCTTGCCGAGAATGAGGAACACTTAGGCTTAGTGGGAGATGAGCCACTCACCTTCCATGAAGCCATTAATAGTACTAATTCTCATAAGTGGATCAATGCCATAAATGAAGAGTTAAAATCCATGAAAGACAATGTCGTTTGGGATCTTGTTCCATTACCTCAAAATGTGAAACTTATTGGGTGTAAATGGGTCTTTAAGACCAAAAAGGATTCACAAGGTAATGTAGAAAGATATAAGGCTCGTCTTGTTGCTAAGGGATTTACTCATAAGGAGGGTATTGATTATAAAGAAACATTTTCTCTGGTATCATCTAAAAACTCTTTTAGGATCATTATGACACTTGTAGCACATTATGATCTTGAGCTTCATCAAATGGATGTAAAGACCGCTTTTTCTCAATGGATACATTGAGGAAACTATCTATACGAAGAAACCAGAAATGGTGACTGATTTAGATCAAACTGATCAATTAGTTTGTAAACTTAAGAAATCCATTTATGGTCTCAAACAAGCTTCTCGTCAATGGTATTTAAAATTCAATCAAGTTATTATTTCATTTGGTTTTGAAATGAATCTTGGTGAAGATTGTGTACACCATAAGTTTAGTGGGAGTAAATTTATATTTTTGGTCATATATGTGGATGATATTTTGCTTGCTAGTAATGATATAAACTTTCTTAAGGAGACTAAGAAATTTCTTTCAAACAAATTTGAAATGAAAGATCTTGGTGAGGCATCTTTTGTATTAGGAATCCAAATTCACGGTGATCGTTCACGAGGTATTTTAGGAATATCACAAAAGGCTTATATATAAAAGGTATTACAAAGGTTTAGCATGCAAAACTGTAAACCGCATGACACCCCTGTTTCTAAAGGAGACAAGTTTAGTCTCAAACAATGTCCTAAAAATAATATAGAATCCAAGTTTATGGAAAATCTCTCTCTCTTTTTTTTTTTTTTTTTAAGAAACCAGGGCGGCACTGGGGAGATTTTATTAATTATAAAATATAAGTACAAGAGGGGGACAACCACCCATCAACATTATGGAGCCGGACCTCGAAATCAAAAAAAAACCAACTCTCAAAAGGTAAAACCATCTAAAAATAAAAAGCCTGAAAAAATTAAACAAAGAACAATCCTAATAAATTCAAAGGAGCCCAATGATCCATCAAATGTCCAAGTCCAAAGCCTGAATAAGTTGATGTTGAACCAATGAGGCCAATCCACCAAATAGCCAACTGAATCCAACCCAGAGGTGACCCATGCCAAGGCAACCCGCTCCAGAAAGAAAGATAGCGGACGTTCCTGCGCTGATGATCAGTCCGTGTGATACCCCATAGTCCGTGTCGGGAATCCGTGTGCTCTCCATACGTGCCCGTGTGGCCATGGAACACGCACCATCAGTACGTGTGTGAAAGGGGCGCATCCCACACGGGCACGTGTGACCCCACACGGGCCCGTCTGCTTCCCTGCAAACGAAACGAGTCCGTGTGCCTCCTCACACGGGCCCGTGTGCCTCTTTTGCAACCGAAACGAGTCCGTATGCCTTCCTTGCAATCAAGAAACTATTCCAAAGAACCAAACACCATAACCAAGCCGCAGAAAACACCAACAACATCAAATAATTATCGACGCTCAATATAGTATCCACTTTCATCAAAACGTAACGCGTCCAAGACACTCCGAGGAAGCTCCCTTGATGATCCATATGTCCAAACCGTTTTATGAATATGAGCTTCAAAATCCAATCTATCCGCAACCCCATTTACTTGACGAAGAACATGACAAAATATCTCTTATGCATCAGCAGTAGGAAGCTTAATGTATACACAAGTCTGTACTCGTCCAGACCTTTCATTTATTGTTGGGATGCTTAGTCGATACCAAAGCAATTCGGGGAGAGAACATTGGGTTGTAGCCAAAAGAGCGATGAGATATCTACAAAACACTAAGGACTACATTCTTACATATTCAAAATCGGATCATCTTGAGATCGTTGGTATTCCGATTCCGATTTTGCTGGATGCCAAGACAGTCGTAATCAACGTCGGTTATGTCTTCACATAGCCGGTGGAGCAATTTTTTGGTGAAGTGCCAAACAAACACTCGTAACTTCCTCTACTATGGAAGCGAGTTTGTTGCTTGTTTCGAGGCATCCAATCAAGCTATATGGATGCGTAAATTTATTGAGGGACTGCGAATTGTTAATAGTATCGAAAGACTACTGAAGATATATGTGACAATCGGGCGGCAGTTCTGTACTCCAACAACAACAAGAGTTCATCAAGTTTAAGAATATAGATATTAATTCTTGTTGTAAGAGAAAGAGTACAAAATGAACAAATAGAAATACAACTTATAGGAACAAATTCCATTCTAGCAGATCCGTTTAATAAAGCGTTATCACCTTTAGTGTTTCAAGAGCATATTGCTCATATGGGTGTAACAACTTTTGATAACATTGAATATAGTGGGAGTTTATGTTGTACTCTTATTAGTGCTATTATTTTGAAGTTTTAATCTCATTTGGTTAAGTAGGACTAGTTGGAAGAATATGTATATATTCATCATTTTCCATGCTACACATCTACACTTAATCTATGTCATTTAGTTGGATATGTATATATGATTATTGTGAGTTAGTTGCGAATCAATTACAATGACTACTCCTTTAGTCTTTACTATGTATGACTAATGGACGGGATTGTTATGGATGACAACAAATGCACATAAGGGTTGTCATTTGTATTATACTTATGATGTAAGGAAAAACACATAGTTATGCAACCCAAGTGGGAGATTGTTAGAACATGGATTGCATAACGTGTGATGAATAATTCCATGCATGAAATCATAAATATAATATTAATATAAAGCGTAGGAGATTAATTAATGTGTAGAATTCTTGAAGTGTAATATTACATATTTATGATGGGCAAAATGGTAATTACGCACTACTTAAGTGAAAGAGTGTAGTCCCTAAATGAAGTGCCTCTTAGTCTTGTATATAAAGAGTCTTCCATAAACCCTTAAGACACACACAAAATTCACTATTCTCTCCTACATTCTCTTCATCCATTGCTAGAAGATCAAGAGAGAAGACACTCATCATTTAGAAGAACTCCGTCCCCTACATTCTTCTTAGTCTTTCTCTCTAAGGAACATCAAAATAGATTCACCGGGTAATACGCTTCCGCCTCTATCCCTTCTCAAACTTCTCACAGATTAGAGTGTTTGGCAATAATGAAATAATTGTGTTCCAACATGTGGACCCCATAGATGAACTGGGGTCGGAGTAGGATTTAAGTAATTTCTTGAACTTTGATGATGACGACGGGTTACAAGATCAAGACGACCCGTTTGATTTTTCAGCAGATGGACGATATTTGTGGATTACAAATGTTTTGATCCTGATCGTGCAATCAGGTGTATATTTATCAGAGATTATGCGTCTATTTGTCGATCAGAAGCGATAATTTTCTTGTCAGGGAGGAAAGATGCAACAACGCAGAGTCGATTTGGCCTTTGTAATTATAGAGTTCATTCTTTCTGTAAACTATTTAGGCAAAGTTAAAAGTAAAATATAATTATGAGACAATTGCGCTGCTCTTTGCAAAACAAAATAATGTAACTGTTCATATTAAATTTTTGTTAGCCATTATTTTATTGGGTATTGATGTTACATAGTTCATCGATCGTTCCATCTATCTCATACTAAATACTAGTAATAAATATCATTGATTTGTCAAAATATGAGCGAACATTTTTCACTTAGGTTTCAGCTTCTGAGCTTTCATATTTTGTTTGCGGAAATAGTCTTTTCATTTAAATAAAGTCAAAAAAACAAGCAAAAATTTGACCAAATCTATACTTTGTATAGTATTAAAGTAGGCGAAAATGACTTTGGGCATGACACCTCATCCAACTTTTGGGTTAATCTTGCTCCTAAGCTTGCCACGTCAGATTCATGGCATTAAGAGCCAAACCTTTCAGTTATTGCTAACTAAACACAAATAATAAGTTATCTTCTTAGTTATGGGTATGAGTACTAATAATAGGTATTAAACTAGTTATGTCTAAGAATTATAGTTGATAAGAAACTAATATAAAGAACTTACTGATTCTTGAAGAATATGTTATACCTAATAGACATATACTCTTATATATATATATATACTAAAAGTATAGACTTGGTAGGCCTACCATTTAAAAACGTCAATAAAGTGATGCATAATTATCCAACTTTTCGGCTCCTTACATATTGATCATCCTAATTTAACTTTTCATATAATAAAATGTATTGTTTTATGATAGGATATAAATAGTTTTGCTTGGGAATGCATTATTTTATGATGGAATACATAGAGTTTTGCAAGTCAAATTAAATCGCTTTGGGAAATACATAAAGTTTTGATAATAGATAAAGAATTTTAGATAACATGCATGAAACTGAATAGTTTAGTACTTCAAAAGGCAAGAACATGTTTAATAAGCATTAGAGACTTAGTAGTTGAAAAGTCACACAAAAATTTTAGTAAACTAACCACCATTATCAGATTATATATATTTTTTTCTTTCTCTCTCTCTCTCTCCAACGTATCTAATTTTTATTCTTTCACAATTGTGTTTTCTCGCAAGTGGGTTAGAAGATATGATTATTTTGACTTACTAGCATAAACCTGTGATTTGCACATGAAGTTTTTTTGCTATTTATTCTCCAATTTCCTTTAAAAATGGTAATGCAAATGTTAAAAAGTGATACTAAATTAGATTACAAACTAATTATCATGTATTCATTAAAAAAAAAAACTAAATATTAAATGAGAGACACACAAAGAGGGAAATTTGTTCTCATAACATAACATGATAACTATATTTGAATATTTTACATGTCAAGAAAGATCCATATTGCGTTACTTAATCTGTATTTTCAAATTCATATATTGTACATATACATCAGCTTCAAATACATATGAGAGAAATTTATTAAACATAATAACAAATATTAGGATGGAGAAATAAGGTGTGAGTTTACTTGGAAAATCGTCAAGTACATCTCAAGTTGCTTCAAAACTTGTTTCTTTATGTTGTCAATCACATCTCATAACCAACTTCTACGCAATACATTTATATTTTCACTTATCACACCTATTATAAATCATTTCAATTAGATGATAACACAAAAGATATGTGATACATATGTAAAATAAGAATGATGAGGGATGGCTTACACATCGACTTAAGCTTGAAGAAATAGATCATTAGGAGGACGAAGAAGGGATATAAGATTTTTTTTCTACCTAAAGATGATAAAAAAAAATCCATATTAGCCCTGTGAGTATAAGATTAGTATCTAATTTATCATATAGGGAAACAAAAAACATAAAGAATAAAAAATAAACCAGAAGAAAAACTAAATAAAAAATTATATATAAAATCAGAAAACATAATTAAATGTTCTTGTAAGTTAGATTGAAACTAACCGGAATTTGTATTTTCAAAAACTCACACTATTTTGTTTCATGAAACCTTATATAAGTAGACGTTTGAAGTGATGATCATCTATTTATTGATGAGGAATCTAGCCATTCAACTCCTATAACCTATATATAATTACATGAATGCATAATTTATATGTTGAGGCTACTCAACTACCATAACATGGAAATGACTATCAATAGAGAATAACTCCTATCTTCATCAAAACATTTAACTATTTGAAGGTTAATAATATGAAAAGTCTCTTCTAAATAAATGCATTAAATAAAACATTTTTTTTTAATTTAAAAGGGACCCTTTCTAGATTATAAATTTAATATATATATATATATATATATACAACATTATATTTGTAGTTACCTCTCTATTAGAATGCTCCTTATTATCTTATCTTTAGTAGTCTCCAAGAGTATAATTCATTTGGATAATCGTTTGATTTAGTTAAAATGTATAATTCATAATATATATATATATATAACATTATATTTCTAGTTACCTTTCTATTAGAATGCTCCTTATTATCTTATCTTTAGTAGTCTCCAAGAGTATAATTCATATGGATAATCGTTTGATTTAGTTAAAATGTATAATTCATACAAAATGTCTTTTCAATTAGCTAAATTGTTGAATTATACATTTAATCTATTAATTAAATAGGTTCTAATATATTTTAAAATTGTGATGTTATAACTATAGTAAGTTATTATAATAAATGTTATCATTAGGATGTTTAGGAAATTAAATAGTACTTCCTCCGTCTCAAAATAAAATTCTTATTTAACAAAAAAATTATTTCAATAGAGTATAATAAATCTTTCACAATTAGTGTTTCATGATAAATTTTAAATTTATTTGTCATTAAATTTGTATTAGTTTTCACAAATAGTTATTTGATGACATTTTCTATTCCTCATTAATCATGATGATTGTAATTTTTTTAATATTAAATTTGAATTAAATGAGATTTGTATTATTATTTAATAGCTATTTATTGTTATATACATTGAATGTATTTTAGACTCTTTAGTTGCCAAGGCTCTTATCTAGTACTCCCTCTGTCCCTAAATGAGTGTCCATTTTTAAGAAATCTTTATCCCAAAATGAGTGTCATTTTTTAACATAACTTTGTCCCTAAATGTTTTTTTTTCGATTTTTTTTTCACCGGTTTCTTTATACGTGCAAAACTAAATGTTTGGAAATGAGATTACAAGATTATATATGAATCTTTGCTAGCAAATTGTACATAAAGTTGAGATTTGCAGTGTCCCTTAAAATGAAATTTAGACACTCATTTAGGGACAGAGGTAGTAGTATATATAGTGTATGGTAGCTATTAGAAGACACTCATAGAAGAAGTTTATATCTTCGTCTAAGTCTAAAAACATCAAGTTAACTTGTATAGTAGAATAAAAAGTTAACTATAAAAAGTTAACTATTAAAAGTTAACTCATAGAATAACTATTATGATAATTTAATATTATTAGCTAATACCCCAAAAATGAAAAGTCATCTTGTTGATGAGCCATCGCCTACATGGCTTCACGAAATGCAAGATTTCATCAAAACTTGTCAACGTGTCAAACCCAAAAGGCTTCTACATTGACTTTTAATATATATATATATATATATAGGGTCGCGCTCCTGTGAGAACCATTTTATATGAGAACCGTGAGAACCAATCATAACCATTAGATTAAAAAAAATCAAGGGTCCAGATGTTAAATACATTGGATACACTTGGATACATTAGTAAATTTTCGAAAAACAATTGGATACATTAGTTTTTAACATAGTGTATCCAAGTGCAACACTTAGATACAATACTTATTAACCTATTGTATCCAAGTGTAATCGAATTTTTTGTAATGTATCTAAGTGTATCAATTGTATCTAACATATGGACCCTTGATGTTTTTTCTAATCTAATGGTTATGATTGGTTCTCACGGTATTTAGGTTCTCATTTGAGCACCTATATATATATATATATATATATATATATATATATATATATATATATATTTGTCATTGCTTATCACTCCATGTCAGTAACATTGTTAATTATCTTCCATATCTCATACTTCATTTTTCATCATTTTTTTTTCTTTAAATTTAAATTTGTAGTTCTATCTAATTTACATTTCTTTCGTTTTTCATTTTATTTTTTCTTAATTCACAGTTTGATACATATTAGAAATTCAAATCTTATTTTCTCTTTTCATTGTGTTTTCTTTCGCGTGAGATTTATTTTTATTATTTATTTTTACTTTCATTTTTGTTTTATTTATATTTTTTGATTTCATATTGACGTTAGTTTTAGTCTTCATTTCATTTACCACTTTAATATTTGGTTTAATTTTATTTATTATTTTTGTAAATTTTGATTACTTTTGTTTATTGATTTTTTTGGCTTTGATTGAAATTTGTTCTTTCGGATTTCTTAGTACATTTTTTTATGCTATGTTTTTTTATATTTATTTTCTCAGTTAAAGTTATTTTTTTTGTTTTGATTTCTTATTTATTTTCACGTTCTTTTAACATTCTCTTTCTTTATATATATATATATATATATATATATATATATATATATATATATAGGGTCGCGCTACTGTGAGAACCATTTTATATGAGAACCGTGAGAACCAATCATATCCATTAGATTAAAAAAAATCAAGGGTCCAGATGTTAGATACATTGGATACACTTGGATACATTAGTTAATTTTCGAAAAACAATTGGATACATTAGTTTTTAACATAGTGTATCCAAGTGCAACACTTAGATACAATACTTATTAACCTATTGTATCCAAGTGTAATCGAATTTTTTGTAATGTATCTAAGTGTATCAATTGTATCTAACATATGGACCCTTGATGTTTTTTCTAATCTAATGGTTATGATTGGTTCTCACGGTATTTAGGTTCTCATTTGAGCACCTATATATATATATATATATATATATATATATATATATATATATATATATATATATATATATATATATATATATATATATATATATATATATATATATATATATTGTACATATCTTCATACTCCATTTTTCATCGTTTTTTTTTTCTTTAAATTTAAATTTGAAATTTGTAGTTCTATCTAATTTACATTTCTTTCGTTTTTCATTTTATTTTTTCTTAATTCACAGTTTGATACATATTAGAAATTCAAATCTTATTTTCTCTTTTCATTGTGTTTTCTTTCGCGTGAGATTTATTTTTATTATTTATTTTTACTTTCATTTTTGTTTTATTTATATTTTTTGATTTCATATTGACGTTAGTTTTAGTCTTCATTTCATTTACCACTTTAATATTTGGTTTAATTTTATTTATTATTTTTGTAAATTTTGATTACTTTTGTTTATTGATTTTTTTGGCTATGATTGAAATTTGTTCTTTCGGATTTCTTAGTACATTTTTTTATGCTATGTTTTTTTATATTTATTTTCTCAGTTAAAGTTGTTTTTTTTGTTTTGATTTCTTATTTATTTTCACGTTCTTTTAACATTCTCTTTCTATATATATATATATATATATATATATATATATATATATATATATATATATAGGGTCGCGCTACTGTGAGAACCATTTTATATGAGAACCGTGAGAACCAATCATATCCATTAGATTAAAAAAAATCAAGGGTCCAGATGTTAGATACATTGGATACACTTGGATACATTAGTTAATTTTCGAAAAACAATTGGATACATTAGTTTTTAACATAGTGTATCCAAGTGCAACACTTAGATACAATACTTATTAACCTATTGTATCCAAGTGTAATCGAATTTTTTGTAATGTATCTAAGTGTATCAATTGTATCTAACATATGGACCCTTGATGTTTTTTCTAATCTAATGGTTATAATTGATTCTCACGGTATTTAGGTTCTCATTTGAGCACCTATATATATATATATATATATATATATATATATATATATATATATATATTTGTCATTGCTTATCACTCCATGTCAGTAACATTGTTAATTATCTTACATATCTCATACTTCATTTTTCATCGTTTTTTTTTCTTTAAATTTAAATTTGAAATTTGTAGTTCTATCTAATTTACATTTCTTTCGTTTTTCATTTTATTTTTTCTTAATTCACAGTTTGATACATATTTGAAATTCAAATCTTATTTTCTCTTTTCATTGTGTTTTCTTTCGCGTGAGATTTATTTTTATTATTGATTTTTACTTTCATTTTTGTTTTATTTATATTTTTTGATTTCATATTGACGTTAGTTTTAGTCTTCATTTCATTTACCACTTTAATATTTGGTTTAATTTTATTTATTATTTTTGTAAATTCTGATTACTTTTGTTTATTGATTTTTTTTGGCTTTGATTGAAATTTGTTCTTTCGGATTTCTTAGTACATTTTTTTATGCTATAATTTTTTATATTTATTTTCTCAGTTAAAGTTGTTTTTTTTGTTTTGATTTCTTATTTATTTTCACGTTCTTTTAACATTCTCTTTCTTTATATATATATATATATATAGGGTCGCGCTCCTGTGAGAACCATTTTATATGAGAACCGTGAGAACCAATCATAACCATTAGATTAAAAAAAATCAAGGGTCCAGATGTTAGATACATTGGATACACTTGGATACATTAGTTAATTTTTGAAAAACAATTGGATACATTAGTTTTTAACATAGTGTATCCAAGTGCAACACTTAGATACAATACTTATTAACCTATTGTATCCAAGTGTAATCGAATTTTTGTAATGTATCTAAGTGTATCAATTGTATCTAACATATGGACCCTTGATGTTTTTTCTAATCTAATGGTTATGATTGGTTCTCACGGTATTTAGGTTCTCATTTGAGCACCTATATATATATATATATATATATATATATATATATATATATATATATATATATATATATATATATTTGTCATTGCTTATCACTCCATGTCAGTAACATTGTTAATTATCTTCCATATCTCATACTTCATTTTTCATCGTTTTTTTTTCTTTAAATTTAAATTTGTAGTTCTATCTAATTTACATTTCTTTCGTTTTCATTTTATTTTTTCTTAATTCACAGTTTGATACATATTAGAAATTCAAATCTTATTTTCTCTTTTCATTGTGTTTTCTTTCGCGTGAGATTTATTTTTATTATTTATTTTTACTTTCATTTTTGTTTTATTTATATTTTTTGATTTCATATTGACGTTAGTTTTAGTCTTCATTTCATTTACCACTTTAATATTTGTTTTAATTTTATTTATTATTTTGTAAATTTTGTTTACTTTTGTTTATTGATTTTTTTGGCTTTGATTGAAATTTGTTCTTTCGGATTTCTTAGTACATTTTTTTATGCTATGTTTTTTTATATTTATTTTCTCAGTTAAAGTTGTTTTTTTTTGTTTTGATTTCTTATTTATTTTCACGTTCTTTTAACATTCTCTTTCTTTATATATATATATATATATATATATATATATATATATATAGGGTCGCGCTACTGTGAGAACCATTTTATATGAGAACCGTGAGAACCAATCATATCCATTAGATTAAAAAAAATCAAGGGTCCAGATGTTAGATACATTGGATACACTTGGATACATTAGTTAATTTTCGAAAAACAATTGGATACATTAGTTTTTAACATAGTGTATCCAAGTGCAACACTTAGATACAATACTTATTAACCTATTGTATCCAAGTGTAATCGAATTTTTTGTAATGTATCTAACTGTATCAATTGTATCTAACATATGGACCCTTGATGTTTTTTCTAATCTAATGGTTATGATTGGTTCTCACGGTATTTAGGTTCTCATTTGAGCACACACATATATATATATATATATATATATATATATATATATATATATATATATATATATATATATATTTGTCATTGCTTATCACTCCATGTCAGTAACATTGTTAATTATCTTACATATCTCATACTTCATTTTTCATCGTTTTTTTTTTCTTTAAATTTAAATTTGAAATTTATAGTTCTATCTAATTTACATTTCTTTCGTTTTTCATTTTATTTTTTCTTAATTCACAGTTTGATACATATTTGAAATTCAAATCTTATTTTCTCTTTTCATTGTGTTTTCTTTCGCGTGAGATTTATTTTTATTATTTATTTTTACTTTCATTTTTGTTTTATTTATATTTTTTGATTTCATATTGACGTTAGTTTTAGTCTTCATTTCATTTACCACTTTAATATTTGGTTTAATTTTATTTATTATTTTTGTAAATTTTGATTACTTTTGTTTATTGATTTTTTTTGGCTTTGATTGAAATTTGTTCTTTCGGATTTCTTAGTACATTTTTTTATGCTATGTTTTTTTATATTTATTTTCTCAGTTAAAGTTGTTTTTTTTGTTTTGATTTCTTATTTATTTTCACGTTCTTTTAACATTCTCTTTCTTTATATATATATATAGGGTCGCGCTCCTGTGAGAACCATTTTATATGAGAACCGTGAGAACCAATCATAACCATTTGATTAAAAAAAATCAAGGGTTCAGATGTTAGATACATTGGATACACTTGGATACATTAGTTAATTTTTGAAAACCAATTGGATACATTAGTTTTTAACATAGTGTATCCAAGTGCAACACTTAGATACAATACTTATTAACCTATTGTATCCAAGTGTAATCGAATTTTTTGTAATGTATCTAAGTGTATCAATTGTATCTAACATATGGACCCTTGATGTTTTTTCTAATCTAATGGTTATGATTGGTTCTCACGGTATTTAGGTTCTCATTTGAGCACCTATATATATATATATATATATATATATTTGTCATTGCTTATCACTCTATGTCAGTAACATTGTTAATTATCTTCCATATCTCATACTTCATTTTTCATCGTTTTTTTTTCTTTAAATTTAAATTTGTAGTTCTATCTAATTTACATTTCTTTCGTTTTTCATTTTATTTTTCTTAATTCACAGTTTGATACATATTAGAAATTCAAATCTTATTTTCTCTTTTCATTGTGTTTTCTTTCGCGTGAGATTTATTTTTATTATTTATTTTTACTTTCATTTTTGTTTTATTTATATTTTTTGATTTCATATTGACGTTAGTTTTAGTCTTCATTTCATTTACCACTTTAATATTTGGTTTAATTTTATTTATTATTTTTGTAAATTTTGATTACTTTTGTTTATTGATTTTTTTGGCTTTGATTGAAATTTGTTCTTTCGGATTTCTTAGTACATTTTTTTTATGCTATGTTTTTTTATATTTATTTTCTCAGTTAAAGTTGTTTTTTTTGTTTTGATTTCTTATTTATTTTCACGTTCTTTTAACATTCTCTTTCTATATATTTGTACTATATGGTTTTGGTTTTGATTATTTTCTCTCACGTTTTTTTTTTTTATTTATTAAGTAGGTTTGGGAAGAATTTTTTTGGACAAATTTGAACGAGGAAGAAAACATTATCGACGACCATGGAAGCTATGTATTCCGGTATTTTAATGGCGGACCCCACTATGAAAACATGTAGTGGGTATGAAACATACTCAAATTTACTTTCATTGAAGAATAATATTTTGGGTGATTGTCTAATTGAGAAAACAAGCTTTTTGGTGAGTTTTTTTCCTCTTAAATCTACATTTATATTATGTAGTATTTTGTCATTATGTTGTATTAATTAATCATCACTATTGTCACAAATATGGTATTTCATTTTTTTTCTTTTTCCTTGATTGCAATATAATTTTCTATATGGTGTTATTATTTTCAAAGTTAAGTATGTTGAGGATGATCAAGAAAAGAAATGTTTTGATATGAGAAGATTGAATTTTATGGATAAAACACTTACAGTTCAATGAGTAAGTATTGCTTTTCATTTGTGAGAGGTGAGAGGTAAGTTTATCATTTCTTAACTTTTATAATTTGCTATTCTAAATGAGAATTTCAAGAATTCTAATATAAACTTAATACAGTTGAAAATATTATTTTATAAAAATGGGTTATTAGATTATATGAACTCCACATCTATTTTCTATTAGATCTTTTTCTTTTTCTTTATTTTTATTTTAACTTTTGTTTTTTTATTAAATTGATTATTGTTTAGTGATCCAATTTTCCTGGCAATACTTAATTTAATTAATTTGTCTTTAAATACTTAAAGGGTTAATTATTCAATATGTTTTAATTAATTTATAAATTTTTGACTATAAATATCAGATTAATTGCACAAATTAAATTTTTATAGACAAACATGCACTTTATATCCCTCTATATAAACTTTTATAAAAAGCCCTCTATATATTTATAAATTATTAATTGACCAATTGAAAATAATCTCTATATTATAATACAACTCAAAAATAACTTCCAATTGACTTGAGACAAAGAAGGGCTAGGATTGTTTTGGGCCAATCGATAAAAATATACCACGTACTTTAGTTTTGGTTACAATTTATGCAATGTACCACAAACTTGCATCTTAAATATACGAACTTTTTCCATTGGTTGCAAATTATGCAACGCACTATTTTTTACCCTAACGGACGTTAAAAAAATAACAGGATTATTAACATGATTTTTTTCTCGTTAAATATACTAACGATAGAACACCAACACAGTTAAAAAAAAAAACAAATTAACACAAATTAACACCACCACCAAGGTAGTCACCGGAATCCATGGAAGTCGCCGGAATCCATGGAAGAAAGCTAAGATCCGGCGACCCTTCTTCTTCTCCGGCGACCCTTCTTCTTCTCCGGCGAAAACATGAAGAAAATCATCAACCCAAGATGCAGGTAGTCGCCGGAATCCATGGAAGAAAGCTAAGATCCGGAGACCCTTCTTTTTCTCCGGCGAAAACATGAAGAAAATCATCAACCAAAGATGCAGGTAGTCGCAGGAATCCATGGAAGAAAGCTAAGATCCGGCGACCCTTCTTCTTCTCCGGTGAAATCATGAAGAAAATCATCAACCCAAAATCATCTCCGACCCTTCAGAGAAATAGCAGCTAAACACAATCTCCCTATTCAGGTCAGTTCCCCCCCCCCCCCATTTTTTATCTGGGTTTGCTTTGGTGGTAGTGTGGTTCAAAACCCGTTAAATCTTTAATGGGGTTAGTTTTGGATTGACCACAAAAGCATTCTGTTAATAAAATTTAACATCATCTAACGGGGTTGCATAAATTGTAAACGAGTATGAAAGTACGTAGGATTATGTTGCCAAACTAAAGTACCTTATCCTTTTTGTAACTAAAAGCTTGGTACATGGCATAAAGTAGTAATTTTTCCGATTGTTTTGTAACTTCCTTCATCCTACAGCTGCCATTAAAAGATTTATATTTAATTCAATCTCAATCCTTAGATTGTTTCTCCACTTCTCCGATACTACGGCTGATATTAGGCGGTTTCCAAAGTTCTTCTTCCTCTTTTTGTTTTGCAATGGACAATCTGATTTACTCAGGTTGCAATAACAGAGGGATGTATGTTTGATGGCAAACTCAATTCAGTGTGTGTATAGGAAAATGGTTTTAAGGAAGACATATTTCATACTTTCATTTTGTATGTACCGTCACCTAGATGACCTGTTACCGTGCCACCGGCACAGACACGACGACTAGTTACTTTATATTATATATCCCTCCGGATAATATTTTACAAAAAAAATACTTTTTATATTTATAATTATCAAATGATGCGTCGGTACTCAACGTGAGAAGCACGGGATTGTACGCTAGTATCAGGAATTTTGTGGGAGCTCCAATAGGTACTCCCTCCCTAGTGTTATTATGCAATGAGATGTCATCTTCATTGACTGCTAGATCACACTAGCCATTAACTAACATGATATCACAGTCCATAGTAATAGACAATTATAAAATCATAGTATACGTATATGTCTACTTCTGATTGGCTTAACCATGGTTAACAAGTCACTTTATGAATGCAAATGATCTCTCGTGAAAGGCTAATTTCATATTAACATTTTAAAAGACTTAATCATAGTTATATGCAGTTAACATATAACTATATTATCTAGCTAGCTAATTAATTTACCATTAATGATTTATATATTAACCATATAAAATTATAGATGAAGTGGCAACCCCGCCAATGTGAAAGGTACAACCACCCCATCTACACTTGCCCATAAAATTCTCAACTATCTACGTATATATTTTGTCCTTCCCATTGTCTTTGCATCTATTCTCACCTTATAAATTCCATCACACTCACACTATTACATACACAAATATCTCTTTATCACATTCTTACAAAAATGAAGTACACAAGACTACACAAGTGCAAAGTAGGGCAAGATAACTATGAGGCCAACTTTGTGGCGGGGGCGGATAGGGTTGCCGGAAAATGTCTCGACGACAAACAAAACGATGATCATCATAAGGTGAAATGGTTCGCGGAGGTAATGCAAGGCGTTATCGCAGTTAAGGGCACTCAACAAAACTTGAATCGCGGAGGTGGAGTTGGAAGTGAAGCTAAGTAAAGATGCTATGGTGTTGAATGTGGAACTATGCAAGTAATCAAAGGGTGTAGATTTGTGTAAGGAAAGCCCATATCTTAACATTATGGAGTACTATATGGTTTCCATCTTAATAAGAAACCCGTCAAAATTAATGAAAATTTGTTGTTTTAGACTGAATTGCATCGTTGCTGAGCTAGCATAAATGCGTAACTATTTAGAGTCCGAAGTTTAGGGTATGCGTCAATCGGGATATATTTTTCATAACGTTTCCGTCGAAAAATCCGTAACTGACTAAATTTGTTTATTTTGGACCATAAATTAACAAAATTGGAACATTAAACCCGATTGACACCACCCCTAAACTTGTTGATGGCCCTTACATCTAAGATATTTAAACGATTGTATTTACGAGTCGTGGCTATGCCTCTTTTAGTGGAGGTAAATCATGCGATATATTTCTTATGATTCGTTTTGAATCATAGTAATGAGATTGAAAAGTTCATTGGAACTTAGAACGTTGAAAGATTAAGTCTTTAACATTACATTGACAAAAATAATAGGGCTTCTTGAGAGAAGTTGTTAAAATCAATTATTGTCGATGGTGACGAAGGTCACAAAGATTAACATAATAGGGTTTTTTTTAAAAAAAAGAAGTTGTTCAAGCATATTATTCTTTTTTTTTTTTTTGACTTTAAACATTATCTAGTTATTTATTGGATAAATAGGCTCAGGGCCTATATAGTTATGATACATCTTACGCGCATACACTGCATTGTTCTGCGCCAAATTGACAACATTCCTGTCAACCTTACAATTATTGAAATTGGTACATATAGATTTAAACAGACATATATCAGAGACTATATTTTCTAACTTGATGTCCTTGTTGAAGTTTGTCTTAATGTGGGCACAAGCTTAAGAAGAGTCCGTCAGCACATTGATGTTGGTGTAGTGTTGACTTACCGCCCATTCTAGACCTTTGCATATTGCTAGACATTCTGTTTGGATGCTTGAGGTGGATTTGCATGACATGCTTCCAGAGACAAGCATATTATTCTTAATAGTGACAAAAGTCACAAAGATTAAAAAAAAAAAAAAAATAGGACTTTTTGAAGGAAGTTGTTAAATCCTATTGTTGTTGATTATGAGAAATGACACAAAATATTTAAAAGGAGGGCTTCTAAAATAAATTGTGTATTTTGTGAATGAGAAATTGATTTTTTCTAATTTAGAGGTACTCCTAGGAGATACCTTTAAAGTTTGGAATAATTAATCTCTAATTAATATTCCGTTAAAGAATTAAGAGGTTTATAAATATGAGTTGTTAAAAGAAATAAATTGTCTGAATTCTCCTATTTAATTAGCAATTTATTTTTGGATTAAATTCTCTAATTGAGTTAGAGAATTATATTTGTAACAACAAAGTAAAAGTAATAATGTGGTGTTTAATTTTTGAAAATTAAAACCAATATTTTGGGGAAGACTCCTTGTGTGGAGACAAATCTCTAATGGAATGTAGTTGTTTCAAGTATTACGGCCCACCATATTGAGAAGTTAGAAAAAAAATGTTGGCCTCGACTTTAAGTGATGGCAACAAAATATGTTCTAATTAACCACCTTGAACTTAGTGATGTTTCTTAATGAAGATCCTACAATGTTAGTGAAAATGAGATGGATGTTCAAGTCATGAATGCATGAAGCATGCAAATTTCCTTTGTCGGATCTACATACTTAACGAAATTTTGGATTCGTTACATAGTACCAAGAAAAATGCAAAAGAATTGTGGGAGTCATTGGACTAAAAATATATTACCGAGAATCAGGGGCAATGGAATTTCATTGTAAGCGGATTTTTTGTTTTAAAATATTGGACTCCATAAACCGTAAAAAGTCAAATGAAAGAATTGAAAATAGTCATTCATGAAATTCATGCCGAATGGATGGTGTTAAGTGAAATTCTCAAGTGACGACAATAATTGAGAAATTTTTTTCCACTTGAAAAGATTTCAAGAATCACTTCAATAATGTTGGGGTACTTGCTATGCGTCTTTTTGTTAGAAAAGAGGATAGAGCTTCAGAGAAGAAGTTGTTTAGCTAAGACTTCTTATGGCGAAAGCAAATGTGGTGGAGCATACCGAAATAATTAAGGCAAAGACAAAGTAGGTCCAATTTGCTTGAAAAGTCAAATTTGTCTAAAAAGTCAATTGTTTTAAAGACAAACATGTTTGAAAGTAAAACTTGTTTGGAAAGTAAAACTTGTATGAAAGATCAAACTTGATTGAAAAATCAAACTTGTTTGATAAACCAATTTTTTTTAATAAGTCAAGCATATACTTTGATTTGAAAGTCAAGGGTAGATGTCATCAAAGATGATATTCACGATGAAATGGAAACTATATCAACCGATTGGTTGATTTAGTGATGTATAATGATAATAGGTCTCTTTAACTAGTTGGATCACATTCACTCATTCAAAATTGAATTCAAACAAGATGTGAAGTATGTGTTGAACTATATCATCATATGTTAAGCATCTTGATGTTTTGTAATATCTAAAGATTGTTCAAACATATGGTAACAATATGTTATTATTACATGTATTAAGTGTTGTCTCTTTGAATGGAAAAGTTGGAAAACAACTTAAATAAAAAGATGATGAGGATGAAACACCAATACGTGTAGTTTATGTGTAACATATGTTTGTACCCAAAATATCCACCTTGTGTACTACTATCAAGTGGTATTAATGAACAAAATGATAGCATTATTGCTATATTTAGGACTAACCCAAAGATGTGAGGGTGAGTCTACTTTGAAAAATAAATAACTATTGAATGGGTTATACCAAGAAATAATATAAATTCTATATTGTTACACATGTGATATTATCCCTAACTGATATGTTCAAATTGGGATAAGTGAGTTTTGATGGATAAGCCAAATATAGACTCTTATGTGAATGGGATTCTATGACTTAGTCCAATAATTACTCTATAAATTGGGTCTCTACGGCAACCAATTTAAAACACACGTAATATCCCATATACAACTCTAGACCGAGAAATATTATCTCTGACAACCATCAAGTGCCTTGGATTTGAGAGTGAAACATATTCAATAGCCATTTAGTGATATTGAATCGGACGAGAAGAGCATGGTGATTGAAGGATCAAATCGATCCTAGTTCGTAGCACAAGCAGAAATCTTTCGCACAACGAGCTTCAAATTTAATCTATAAGGTAATCTGAGAACTCATGGAGAAGATATGTGTTTTCCATCACATATGATATATAGAAACGTAGACCTACGTATACTTGTGAATGTGGCGGTGGTTCGCAAAGTAGAATGTTCAACATCAACGACATAGTAAATTTACAAAATGGTTATTACATGTGATTCATTGACTTTGAATATATATAAAACCAAGCAAAGCTGAAATAATTAGAAATCAAGTATTGATATCAAGTTCATAAAAATGAATAAATGACACTTTAAGTGAAATAGATCAAAGTGATGCTTCAAATGAAATAGATCAAAGTAAAACCTAAAATAATGTGTGCAAGTTAGCAAAGTCACTAGATGACTTAAAATAAGCACAAAGATAATGACATCAAATGTTAATTTTGCCATGAAAGAAAGTGGATTACTCAAATATGACATGACTGATTATGTCATAATGTCATGTCATAATGTTGATTAAATCTATCAAAGATAAATTGAATTTGAAAGAAGTTTAGCTAATGAGACATTTGAATTTAAAATTTCAAGAAGAACTAATGAATTTGTATTAAGCAGGTTATGATACAGTTTTTGGAAATTTTGAAAAGGTCAATAGATATAGGTTTAGCGGATGTAATCCTTGAAGTGAATTTTTTAAAGAAATTTAATGTATAATTCTTGAGAAATTAGCCAGGATAATTTAGCAATAGCAACTCAATAGGTATGAGTCATCTATTGAAAAATAGAGGTGACGTTGTTTTATAAGTTGAACACTTGAGAATTATTGAAAGTCTAGTGAGTCGACACACTAGTAATCTTAAGTATATTGTAAAAATACTAAGTTACTTGAGATACAATCGAGATCATGGATTACACTACACTAGACATCTATCGGTAACTAAAGGATATAGCGATGTTACTTAGATATACGAAATCAAAGACTCAAGGTTTACGAGCAAATTCGTATTCTTATTAGCGGGAGCGACTATATCATGAAAGTCTTATAAATAAACAAGTTATAAATAGATCCATCGTGGAATCTAAATTTATATCATTAAAATAAAAGAGTAAGAATTTATGTATATAATCGGTTGCATTTCAGTTGTTACTTTCTCTAAAGAAAACAATCAAACTATTTCAACTTTTTTTTTTGGAAACTACTATGTTACATTGCATAATTCCAATTGTTACATTCAATCTTTGTAATTGATAAACCATTAAGTGTTTTACCAATAAAAAATTTCCACAAATGAATGTAACATTTTTTGTAATAAAATGTAACAGTAGTTTTTGCAGTAAATCTTATGTTATCCTCAATCCCTTTTGTGAAAACGTATGGTTACATTTCAGAATAAAATCAGTTACATTTCAGAAATAAATGTTACATTTAAGAATAGAAATGGCTACAATTGAAAAAAAAATGTTACATTCATATTATAAAATGTAACATTAGTTTTGTAATTCTTGATCTATTTTCTGCAAAATTATGGTTACATTTATGAATAAATACTGTTACATGTCAGAAAAAAAAAAAAAAGGTTATATTCCTTCATTTAAAGTATTACATTTGTTGACGAAGGAAAAATGTCATAAAAAATTTGGAGGGCAAAATATTATTATTATTATTATTATTACTATTATTATTATTATTATTATTATTATTATTATTATTACTACTACTATTATTATTATTATTATTATTATTATTATTATTATTATTATTATTATTATTATTATTGTGGGTGAGTGGGTCAGCTCATGAGATACGTCTCCCTCACGCTCATTAGACTATTCCATTATATTATTAGTTACGTATATAATGATTTTTTTTTTCTCAAATAATTCATTTTTAAAATATTAATTCCCAAAATACCAATCCTCCCAAACTATTTGCCAAAATGTCCATTTTTTTAAAACTCGCTACTAGTGTTGACGAGTTTATTTTTTTTCGGGTCAAACTCGCTTTTAGTGTTAGCGAGTTTAATTAAAAAAATTATTATTTATTTTTTACAGAAAATCTTGAAATTAGAATAAAAAAAAAAAAAAAAAAAGAACTCGCCGATGACAAAAGCGGGTATGGCAAAGTTGTAAAATTTTTAAATACAGAACTCGCTTTTGGTAGAAGCGAGTAAAAAGGGAACTCTCTTTTGCTATAAGCGAGTTCAAGCGAGTTAGATTTATCACTTACAGGCGCCATTGCCGCTGGTTGAAAGAAAGAAAAGAAAAAAGTGGGTTTCGGACATAGAGAGGGAAATTCGGTTTTTGGTGCAAATCACTTGTTTCAAACCGGCGATTCTTCAAATTAACATGTAAGTATTCCATTTCTTAGTCTATTTTGTTACAATTTTCACATTTGTGTTGTAGATTTTGACAAATTGAAGTGTATAACAAAAATTGATACTCTAGGGCTATTTAAACAAAAAATGGGTTTTTTTGTGTGTGATGGCGTTGTAATGTTAACATCTTGATGTTTTCATTTAGGGTTTGGTAAGCAAAATTATTATAAACCTTGTGGCATCCAAAAATGCTATAAACACATCAATGCTAAAGCTAGATAAAATGAAATACCAAGAATGCTATAAACACATCAATGCTTTAGCTAGATAAGAAACTAGAAATTGTATTGTTGTGTTATTTTTAATTATATTTGGGTGTATATATAACTCTTGTTGTTTTGTTCAAACAGATGGCTAATTTTGTTGATCATGGGCCTATAGAGGATACAGTCTTGACTGCACATTACAATCACCGAGCTCGATATATTTGGGCAGGACACCCGGTGCTGAGTTTGACGTTTCGACACGGTCTGCCACCACCGAGGTTGGCACCTGTTATATTGGAGATATTAACATCGAATGGGTTCATGGGGGTCCATCACATAGGAAGGTTGCAGTATGATTACGGTTTGCTTGAGGCACTGGTCGAGCACTTCCAGTCTGTAACCTTAGAGGATATCGGCATGCTTTCTGGGTTGCCGATTGATGGGGATGCTGTTACTGATGCTGACTATCTTCCGCTTCTAGATTGGAAGGCATGGTGTCAGGAGATTTTAGGTGTTGTCCCACCTGATTGAGAGATTGAGGGGAGCAGTCTGAAGCTTAAGTGGATTCTGACCAACTTTAGGGAGTTTGAGACACTCGCAGATGAGTCCCCACATGAGGTTGTTGATAGGTATGCGCGTGCCTACATCTTGTTATGCCTCGGGTCTATTGTGATGCCGGATCGTACAAATAGTAGGGTAAAGCTGTACTATCTACCATTGCTTAGAGATGTGGATAGGATATCGAAGTATAGCTGTGGCAGTGCCGCGTTGGCTTTCTTATATTGAGAACATTGTGGTGAGACTTCCCCCACTACGAGCCAGTGCGGTGGATTTCTTACTGTCTTACAGGTATGGTTATCTCATTCAGTGAAAACCCATGTCTTACCTGAAAGTATTCCACACAACGGTAAAATGCAGTCTCAACAATTGCTGTTATTGGAATCCTATGGGCTCCTTCCATAACACCACTAAAAGCCTCAGACATGTTTTTAGTCATAATGCCATATCTATAACCACTATCATGAGACAATGTCCACTTTCTGGCATCTAAATTAACGAACCATGCAATTGCCTTAGGCTTATTAAACGGATACTCTCTAAGGTATATTGCAATTTCCTATCTTGACTTGTTTTACCAACTTTCCAAAACAAATACTTCAAATCAAACCCATTGTGCTTGTCCAAGAAGTTTTCTCGCACATGCCTCAAGCAATATCGATGATGCACATTTGGCCACCAAGTATCTTCTGATATAGTCTTAAGAAGGCCCCAATGATGGTCAGATATCAAGCATACTCTTGATGATATGTCTGCAAACAAGATATAAAAACCAACGCCAGTTCACATGGTCCTCTTTTTCAATGACAACAAATGCAAGCAGAAGTATACTGTCTTGGGCGTCGACACCCATTGCAATCAGTGTTACTCCTCTATATCTACTGTGTAGGAATGTACCATCAACTGAAATGACAAGCCGACAATGAGAGAAAGCTTCAATACAAGGCCCAAATGCCCAAAAAACACGTTAAAAAAAGAGATCAAAACCAAGAGGAGGAGGATCACCAGGATGAGCATACTCAACAATTGTTCCTCGGTTGTATTTTTGAATGGCTGCTAGGACGCGAGGTAACCTTTTATATGATTCCTCCCAATCTCCAAATACTTCTGCTATACCCTTCTGTTTTCCACACCATGCCTTCTTATAGGTAATTGTCTTGTCATACATTTTATTTATATGTGCAATAATAACCCCAATCTTCACATCTGGATCCTTTTTAATAAAACTTACTACTTTCTGACCAATGAATTTCACTTGCCAATAGCCAAGCTTCTTCCGACTCACACGAACATAAAAATTGCATGGAAATTTTTTCATTAGACATTCTATTACCCAGGAATGAGGTGTGCTCTTTTTTACCTTGAACAGCTAGTTAGAATTAATGTGGTACTTCTTTATCTCAAATTGTGCCTCACTCTTGTTAGAAAAGCGTACACCTTTAGCAATTTCATCTTTCGTTGGATCCCAAACTGGAAAACTCGGTTGAGTTTTGAAATCAATCAAGCCTTCTTCTTCCCGAGCAAGATCACCAATATCACAGTAAAAAGCATAATCTCCTCTCTCATACATCCAATTTTCTAGCGCTTCATAACGAACCAAATTTGTTTCCACATCATTATCAATGGGGCCATCATCACCCTTCCCCAAATCTATATTAGAATCACTACTAAACTCCAGTGTTCTAAAAATCAGCCTAGGCGGCGCCTAGGCGCTGGGCGGCACTCCACCACCGTGATTTCCTCCAAGTCGGGCATCTTAGGCGTCAGGCGGGCTAGGCGGCGACTAGGCGGGCTAGGCGGGCTCGGCGGTCAAGGTTGCGTCGCAGGCTAGGCGGGATCGGCGCTGTCACTGGTCACCGAAACCCCGATCGGAAAGAGAGAAAGAGATTTCGCCGTCCGGCGTGCTCTGTTTTCATGGCCAGTGTGCTCAGTTGTCTCTTCTTCGCCGTCGGCATCTACAAAGTCGCTGGATTTCGAAGGTGTAGAGGGAATCGATTTGTCTGGTGGTGAAGATAAAATAGAGAGAGACGAGAAAGAGAGAGAACAGAGAAAAGAAAAGAGAGCGATTGATGGATGGACTGGAGATGACTGCGCAAAATGAGAGAGAAAAGAAAAGAGAGAGACTGAGAGAGAGAATAGGGTTAGGTTAGGTTTCTAATAAAATGGGATGGGCTGGGCCAAATAATATGGGTTAAATGGGATGGGCTGGGCCAAATAAAATGGGTTGGATGGATGGGTTTAACTTTGTGTTATTGTACATTTGTACATGTTTTACCAATATTTTAAAATCTCTTACTTATTATGATTTTTTTTATTTTAGTTACTAAATTATTAAATTTTAACAAGTAAAAAAATATGTGGCACTATTTATTTTTGGATAAATACACATATATATTTATAGATTTATGAAAAAAAAATAAAAATGTGCTAAACTCTCGGCCCCGCCTAGGCCCCTAGGCGCTAGGCCCGGCTTCGCCGCCTAGGCCCCGCCTAGCGCTTTTTAGAACACTGCTAAAATCTTCATATCCATCCTCAACATCATCTAGTTTTGCATCTACATTTGTTTCTTCCTCTTGTTTATAATCTTTATCATCATCCGAATTCTCATCTTCAACTTAACCATCTGTGCATGCCCCAATATCATAATTCGATGTTTGGGTTGATGGAAGGGTTTTGGTACTTGGACCAATCCCTGCATCTCGATTGGAACTTGGTGAATTCCCATAAAATATGTCTACAATACGTGCTTCAACCTCTTCATAACGTCGATTTTCAATCAATTTCGTGACCACATACAACTGTAAGTTACTCAACCCACCAAATTTAACAGAAACATCGGACATTATATCCATAGCTGCATCATCTTTAATACGAAATGGAAAATACTCACCAATCCCGCTATCAAATGAATGGGGATACCTGCAAATAACTTCCAACTCATATTGTGTCCGATCTACATCCATCAATCTATATAATTTATCAATCAATTGATTGTATCTCCATCTACAATGAGCTGTAATCGCACATTTTGACACTTTATGAAAATGAGGACCATCAAATAGATGTTCATCATCACCTCCCCAATAGTACATGTAATTGAGTGAAATCTCGTTCATCTATAACCCTACATTAAGAAATTAGAGTGTTAAAATCTTGAAAACCCTAATTTCAACATCTATACCTATAATACACTAAATCAAAAAAAAAACACATGTTTATATAACAAATCACAAGAGTATATATTGAAACCAATGAAATGTTGTTGTTTTACCTTAAAGTCTTCACCAATAATGGAGTTGAAAGATGTGAAAATTGGGTTTTTTTCAAACCTATTTTGTGGTGTTTAGAGTATTCTTTCAATCTGAAGAAAATTTAGAACCTTATCTGAAATTTCACTCAAATTCACTACTGACAAAAGCGAGTTCAGTCAAACTTCGATCAAAATCGCCAATTAGAAAAGCAAGTTCAGTCAACCTTTGGTCAAATTCGCTTTTGGCAGTAGCAATTTCAATTAAATTTAAATAATTTCCGGCAAATTTCTGTAAAAATATAAATTTGGCAAAATAATTGGAGTAAAATTAAACTCGCTATCACCAAAAGCGAGTTTGACCAAAAAAAGTTTAAACTCGCCAACACTAGTAACGAGTTTAAAAAAATAGATATTTTGGCAAATAGTTTGGGTGGGTTGGTATTTTAAGAATTAATATTTTAAAAATGAATTATTTATGAAAAAAATCCGTATCTAATGTTTATTCATTTGTTGAGTTTATGGGCACCCTACTCTTTACAAGAACCTTAAGTCTAACCCAAATAATCACAATATCCACTTCATATATTATGGGGTATGTTATGTTTTCTCTCTCTCTCTCTCACGATCAGTTTCCAAAAAGTTTTCTTTCATCTTCATCTTCATCTTCATCTTCATCTTCATCTTCAACAACTCCTTGATCCTTTAAGCAACAACACAATTTTTTGTAATTTCAATTATTGAAATTACAAATAGTTGTGTTGTTGTTTTCAATTTCATTTAGATTGTAATTTCATGTTTGTGTTTTCTTTTGATATTTTGTTGTTCTAATAAGTTTCTCCCATTCGTTGGGAGCCGTTGCTTTCTCCCCATTGTTGGGAGCCGTTCTTTTCTCCCCGTCATTGGGAGCCTATGTTTATTTGTGTGTTTGTTGTTTTTTTCATTTTGAAAATGCAAATGATGAATCTAGCATTTTCTCACAACAAAAAGATGATCATTGTTCTTACTGCACAAGGACACTTTGTAGATTTTGAGATGTCTGGTGGACGTGTAATTGATAACCCGGATTCCCTACAATGTCAAGTGCTCAACGCAAAATATTATCCAATGGAGGATTTTTTTTTTAAATGCCGAATGGAGGCAGTTTCCAAGTTTTACTTGGAGTAGGATCCGATCGTCTCAAAATTTTGATCAAATATGTAATTGTTGTAGTTTAAGAGATGAAACATCTACATATATTTGGAATGAGCCATCGATGTTTGTGATGTGCCATTTCTTTTCTTATTATTGTGAATGAAATTGATTTGTAGTTTGTTCAAAAAAATAAAATATTATGGGGTATGTTTAACCGCCTTAATTTGTAAGCCTTACGTATTGTGAAAAAAGTGTTTTACCTTAAGCATAGGAAAAAACGTGTTTTTCAAAATCCGCTGGCGCCTTTTTAAAAAACAAGTGGTAGCATTTTCGTAAATAACTGGGAGCATCGTAAATGATGAGTGTGAATATTACAAAGTGTCATTAATTCCAACTGACGTTTATAAACATTGGAATTGGAACTTTTCATAAGTGCCAGTGTTAGTGTTTTAAAGTGCCAGCCATTACACTGGCACTTTTTAACATTGATACTGGCACTTACGATCAGCGCTAAACAACTTTCCATTAATTACAAAAATGCAACCGCACCAATTTAAAAACACGTGCGCGAACCTTAGGAAAAACGTGTTTTTCCCAGATTTTCACTGAAATTTTAAGACAAAAACTTAAATGAGAACACTAAAATCCGTCTCATAGTAGAGACGGGTCATGGATCCGAGTTATTGGTGTGTTTTCGACCCACGATTTGGACCCATGGGCAAATTTTTTTTAGTTTTTTTTTTTCTTTTTTCGTTTGACAAAAGTAATAGTTACTATAATTAAATGTAACAAACGTGTTACTTATATGTAACTGTTTGTATACATAAAAGTAATACTCCCTCCGTCCCAGAGTAAGAGTCCTACCCCCAAATCTCACGCTTATTAAGAAAAGTGCTTAAAGATGAATAAACAATTGCAAGTGGGTAGAAATCAGAAGAGAGAGAGTGTAAAATTACATTCTACTCCTATAGGCCAAGACACACAAGAAGAGGTTTTTTTGTAAATATATCAACTTTATAATGACATATGTATAAAAGACACTATTCAAATTTTGCCATTTTAGGAATAAGACTCTTACTCTGGGACAGACTAAAAAGGAAAATAGGACTCTTACTCTGGGACGGATTTACAGAAAAGTAACAGTTTTTTTTTTTTATAATTCCTTGCTTTGCCAAAAGTAATACTTATTAGAACTGAAATATAACAAAAGTTTTACTTATATGTAACAGTCTTTATACATAATTGCAACACATATGTATTGAAAAATAATAATTCAACCATTTACACTTTAGAACTAAAAACACTTGTTTTAGTAACATTTTTAAAAATAAGAAAGTAATTTTTTTTATAAATGAATGTTACATTTAACTTGTATAATAACATTGTAAAACAGTCACGTTTACTTGTATAATAGTATATCCATATGTTATCAAATGATAAGTTACAATGTGTTCAATTTATCATGATACATGTAAAAGTATTACATTATCTATAGAAATCTGTTACAATTTCGTCTACTAAAGTGTTACATTTACTTGTACAAACAATTATATTCATGTATATAAGTCGTTATTTTTCAAATCAAAATACTCAAAAAAAAATATTCTGCAAAAACATTATTACATTTCACTATACAGATAATTACATTTAGTTATTGTTAGTGTTACACGTAATTATAGTTAGTATTACAGTTGAAAGATGTGTAAAATGGGTTATTATTTTTTTTTTTTTGTAAAACAGGTGTTACGTTTACTTATAAACAATGTTACTTATAAGTAACACAGTTGTTACATTTAATTATACTAAGTACTCCCTACGTCCCGGACTAAGGTTCTTAGTTTGACTTCACACGAAAATTAAGAAAAAGTAAATGTTGTGAGTATGAAAAGTAATGAATGAGAAAGTAGGAGGGAGAAAGTGGGTAGAAAGTTTTTGTTGTGAGAATGATAAGTGGGTCCCATTGTCTATTTTAGGTAATAAAGCAACTACGAACTTTAGTTTGAGACAAACAAAAAAGGAAAGTAAGAACCTTAGTTTGGGACAGAAGGAGTATTACTTTTGGCAAACGAAAAAAACATAAAAAAATAATAATATAAAAACTTAAAAAAAAAATTGTCATGAGCCACTGCCACGTGGCAGATTTTGGGTGGAGCATGGGTTGGGATCCTATGCTTCGCGTAAAATTGCTCTCGTTGCAACCGTTCTCATCCATGAGAACAAAGTGGATGTTCTCATGTGAGACCAACTCAAAGAACAAAAGTGAAACAACATTTACTCTTTTAAAATATTTCCTCCGCATTTTTTTATAATTAACTCATATCAACTTTGACCATGATGTAAATCCAAAGATTGTTATTAATAAAGGGGATTTTCCTCTAGGGCCCTCCCCACCCAAATGTTATTCCATTTTAAGGGGAGGCCCATTTCAAATCCCGAATAAGGAGCTCTTTTAAGTTGATATTTCCACATACACCCCTCAGCTTCGCTAACCAGTCAATGAAATTACGTAAATACTTAAACTACCCTCGCCCCAAACAAAACCCTAGCCTCCCCCTCTCCCTTCCCATTTTTTTACGCTCTCTCTCTCTCTCTCTCTCTAAAACACACACGCACACGCTCTCTCTCTAATCCTCTTCTCCGGCGACCGGTAACTGACGCTGGCGCCTATCTTTCCCCTCCCTCTCCGCTATTTCTCTGTACTATCTAAAAGCCAGACCGCCTCCTCTTCTTCGCAGCGTCGTTCTTCATCCAGCCGGTGAACCTTCTCCTGTAACACACCGTAACACACCGTCAGCTCCGACGACTCTCAAACTTAGCCTCACCTTCTCCGTTTTCGGCGCCTCCACTACCTTGTTATACCTAGATCTGACCGGATCTAGGGCATAAACTCCATCCTCCGGAGCTTTCTCTTTTTTCACTTGAAACTTCAGTTCTGCCGCTTATTGTCCCTGATCTGATCGGTTTCTTCGACAAGCCTCAAAATTGGTTGATTTCTCCGGCGATCCTCAGATCGAATTCGCCTCTTCTCCTCAAATTTGGTCACGCCAGTATCGTTCTAATTTTAGTTATGAAGGAGTTTTGATAATGGTACATTGTGTTGATGTTCATACACTTAGTTTTACTGGAAGATTTTGATGGAAGTTGTTTCCTTTTGTTGAAAAAAAAAAAGAGTATTTTACTGAAGGCAGTCAAAATGATTCTTATAGTTCAATCATAAGAGGATAATTTGTCTTATACATTAGTTATAAGAGTTTGATCGTGATTTGATTAAATAATATTATTTATTTTTTTATTAAAAATGAAAAAAAAAAAGTAAAAATAGACTCATCCACTTTAATTATAAGAGGTGGACATGTCTTATTGTCATATATAAGAGTTGGAGTAAACAACCAAAATGACCCGCGTACTATGCCTAAACCATCAATTTGACCTCCGTACTATTCAAACTACCAATTTGACCTGCGTACTATTGTAAAATTAACCAAATCAACCTACTTTCCTAACAGCCGTTATATAGTTAACGGGTATCACATGCTAATTTTCAAATAGCTCCCTAAAAAAAACAAAATTTTATCTCACTTTATTGAGTAATGCAAAATAACATTGTTTTGATTTATTTTGTGAACCCTGCTGTTCATCTTTTCTTATTATTTTTTTTAATGAAGGATTTTGTATTCAACACAATCCAACCATTTTGACTGCCCAAACACCGCCACGGCACAACCATTCCGCTGCCCAAACACCGCCACTGCCCAACCATCACCACCACCGTCCTTTTCTGAATTCAGCTCCATCCAATTCGAATTATGCAATCTTAAAAACTCAAAATCCGATCAACGAATACCCAGATAATTATCCCCCAATAAATACCCAGATCATTGCAAAAAAAAAAAAAAAAAAAAAAAGAGAAAAAATAAATTACCCATATCTGGATTGGAGAATTCTCCTCCACCCCGCCAATGCTCCCAACCGTACCCCAACGCTACACCTACTATCCCACCCACCACTTGCCATACCAATCTATCATCTTCCCCGCTCCCTTCCACCCCTCCCTTCCAGCGTTTTCCCATCTTCTCCCCACCTTCTTTGACTGCAACTTTCTTCCCTGCCTCCATCTTAACAATCCAACTCCCACCCTGTCGGCCCATCCCCAATCAGATCTGGAAACAAGATTCAATGAAATTCAACTACCACCACCACCGCTCAACTGTGAAATTCAACCCTGTCTGAACAAAATTTGCTAAAATATTGCAATTGTCATTTCATTTGAACAACTATTTAAAAAACAACAAAAGCATAACAGAAAATTCAAAATTGAGTTCAAACTAGATCTACAAAATTAAACAAATAAAAATGAAAATAAAAACCCAGATCTCTTTAGAGGTGAAAACATATTTTAGAAATTGAGTGTATGAGAAGGAGAAACATAAACAAATAGTTTGAAGGATGGGAGATGAAGAAGCTTGAATCCCAGGAATAATTTAGCCAAAATTCAAAGGTTGAAGGCTCATTTTAGGCGACTTGGAATCAGGGCGACAAAAGCGAAAGGAAAGGAAACAGAGGCGCCAGTTTCGGTAGAGCAGTGACGGAAAAATGGCACTTAGAATTCTAGGATGAAAAGAGATGAGAGGAGGAACCGCAACAGTGACGATGAAGGTGGGGGTATTGAATGGTGGCGTGGGCGTGGGGTGGAAGCAGAGGCGTGGTTTTCTTTAAGAGGGGGAGGGGTTATTTGTAAAATTACATTTTAGATATAAGACCCTTTCAACTTTTTAGAAAATATTTTAAGGTTCATAGTTTAATAGTTTACACTTTACCCCCTTTTACTAACGTTTGCTAACATTTGTTAGTATCCATTAATGATTTGGGTTGATTTGGTGAATTTAAATATAGTACGCAGGTTAGTTTGGTAGTTTAGATAGTACACGGGTCAAATTGGTTGTATTTGAATAGTACGCGGGTCATTTTGGTCGTTTACTCATAAGAGTTGACTGTTGTTTGACCAAATATGAAAAACTCAACATTAATAAAATATTATTATTTTTAATTAATTTTGTAAAAAATGTGCAAAAATGACTTATATTTTAATCATAAGAGGAGAATTGGTCTTATACATTAAGTATAGGAGTTTGACCAAATAATATTTAAAAATAAAATCTTGAAAGTGAAAAAAAGTTAAAAGCATGACTCTTATACTTTACTTATAAGAGTTTGACTGGGATTTGACCAAATAATATTAAGAGTTTTTTTCTTAAAAGTGTATAAAGTGAAAAAAAAAATGACTCTTATATGTCAGTTAAAAGAGTTTGATCGATATATGACTGAATAATATTATATTTTTTTCTTAGAAGTTGAAAAAAAAGTGATTTTTTTACTATTGTTGGTCTTATATGTCAGTTATAAGTGTTTGAACAGGATTTGACCGAATAATATTATATTTTTTTCTTAAAAGTTGAAAAAAGTGAAGAAAAAAAATTACTCTTATATGTTAATTGTTGGTCTTATATGTCAATTATAAGTGTTTGACCAGGATTCGACCGAATGATATTATATTTTTTTCTTAAAAGGTTGAAAAAAAGTGAAAAAAAATTACTCCTATATGTTAATTGTTGGTCTTATATGTCAGTTATAAGTATTTGACAAGGATTTGACCGAGTAATACTATATTTTTTTTCTTAAAAGTTGAGAAAAGTGAAAAAAAAAATACTCTTATATGTCAGTTATAAGAGGGTAGTTCAGTCTTTTTGCAAGGGAGGGGTGTCGCTGGTATTAATAATCTGTTGAGTCCATATTTAGAATATAAGTTGGTACTAGAGGGCCCTAGAGTCCAAAGCCCATTAATAAATCACATAATGATTTATCCATTACAATTTTTTGAATTATGATTTATGATTTATCAATTAAAATTTTTGGAATATCACAAGGATTATAATATCGCTTTAATGTTTTAGTCAAAGATCATCTCCTCCAAAATCTATTTAAGATCACTCTCAATTGTGTGTGCGCTTTGTTCAGTGCCACACTTATTCAGAAGTAAATTTTTTTGGGATGCGAGAAAACTTAAGCTATTAATATGTTGTTGTTGTTTTTTTTTTTTTTTTTTTACGAAATTACCTTGTTGGGTTAATGCCTTTGAATTTGGGACGCCGAGTTAAAGGATTAAACAACAGAGAGATTTCGTAATTCCGGGACAGAGCGCAGAAGGAAGGTTTCCAAGTCAGTTTTGGACTAGGTTTCCAAGTTCCTAAGAGATTTTGAGATAAACTTTACTAGTATAAATAGATGCCAGTAGTTTAGATTAAAATCACACCTCAGATTGTCATAGACAAATTATTAGAGTGCTCAGAGCAAGGTCTATAATTCTACAGTTGCACAGTTAGGAATTATTGTGATCAATAATTCGTGCAGCAGTAATAGTGTGATCTTGTAATCGTTTCTCCAGATTGATAATAATATTCTCTCCCCTCCCCGTGGACGTAGCCAAGTTGGTGAACCACGTATATCTGTGTTCTTGTGATCGCTCGCTTTTCTTATCAAGTCTTGTTAGTGCTCTAACAAGTGGCATCAGAGCTTGGTTGAAAAGGAGAATTAGCATCGACGGAAGAGATCCAAGAACGAAGAAAAACAAGGTAGCAGTTTCTGGTCCGTTTTTATCCAGCGCAGCGGTGAAGAAAAAGGCGTAGCACATTCGTTCACCGTTGGATCGTGCTGATTTTCGGTGAGTAGCTTCGGGACTCATATATCTTCGATCTGAACGGTGGAGATTGGATTTTGATGTCCGTAGAATCCGAAATTGTATCCGGACATAAGCTGTTGGTGTTTTGTCTTCGATTGTATGCGTTTGGAGTTTCTTGTTGCGATTTCTCTTAGTGACACCAGAGCTTTGGTTCGTGGTTAGAGATTCAGGGATTCCGCTGCAGAGAACAAGAAGATGGGTCAAGGAGCAGATTCGATCGACAAGTTCAATGGGAATAATAGTTTTTCTCTCTGGCAGATCAAGATGAAGGCTTTGTTGGTAGACAAAGATTTATGGGAACCGTTGGAGATTGCAATCAGGGATCGTAAGGATCTCAAGGGTAAGGCAGTCACCACAGAAGGTACAGCAGAACAGTCAGAGAAGGACAAAATAGCAGCAGCGAAGGAGGTGGCGGCATTGAAGAAGTTAGATCAGAAGGCTCACGCCAAGATCATCAGACAGTTGGATGATGAGATCCTAACCAATGTTGCAGGAACAGACTCCGGAAGCGATCTTTGGTTGAAGTTGGAAGATATGTACATGACACGTTCATTGACCAACAAGTTATACCTGAAGAAGAAGCTATATGATTGTCGTATGACTGAAGGTACGCCCATAAATGATCATCTTGACAGATTTACTTCTGCATTACTTGAACTGCGTAATATATGAGTAGTTGTTGATGACGAGGATGCAGCCTTGCAGCTTTTAGTATCTTTACCTATGTCTTATGAACATTATGTCGATTCGTGCATAAACCGTAAAGATGGGATCTCTCTAGAGGAAGTAAAAACTTCTCTCAAGACGAGGGAATTGCGCCGAAAGGCGAGTGGGAATGAGGCAGGTACCCAGTCATCAGGTTTGGTTGCTAGTAGTAGCAACAGCAGGGGTTCTAGTGGGAGGAAGAACAATCAAGGTAATTCTTCACACAAGAATGGTCCGAAACCTGGGGATATCTGTAATTTCTGCAAAGAGAAGGGGCATTGGAAGTTCGACTGTCCCAGAAGGAAGCAAGGCAAGGCACCAGTCACAGCAGAGGCCATGACGGCTAGAGATTGCAGTTTAGATGAGGATTATGCTCTAGTAACATCAGAATCAGCATGCGCATCTGATGCGTGGATTCTTGATTCAGGAGCGTCTTACCATATCAGTCCTAGGAGAGAATGGTTTACCGGTTATAGGCAGATAGTTGGCGATGATATAAGCATGGCTAACAGTGAAGTCTGCATGGTTGTCGGTATTGGTTCGATCAAGGTCAGGACTCATGATGGTAGGGTTGTCACTTTGAACGAGGTTCGACACGTTCCGCATATGACGAAGAATCTGATTTCTCTTAGTCAGTTAGACAGCAAAGGGTTCAGTTTCAAAGGTAAAGGTGGAGCAGTTAGTGTCTGTAACGGTTCAGACATGGCTTGTGGGAGCGTTGTACATGCTCTCCAATGCAGAGTTGTCTAAACGTTTCTGGGCAGAAGCGCTTAGTACAACATGTTACTTGATTAATCATGGACTTCATACCGGTATTGGCCTCAAAGTTCCCTATGAGGTATGGACTGGTAAATCCACGGTTGTTTCAAGTGTTGGCGGTGTTGATAAACAGGTGGAGCAACAAGATACTGAAGAGTTAGTTGTACCACAGTCAGATGTTGAAAAACAGGTGGAGCAACAAGATACTGAAGAGTTAGTTGTCCCACAGTCAGGTGTTTATCAGGATCCACCAACAGAGACAAAGACTGAAGCACCAGAAAGTTCAAGTTCATTTCCTAAAGAACATGGGTTAGCACAAGGAGGGTCTAGAAGAGCTAATTTCAGGAATGGATTTGAAGACTTGGTGTCTTATGCACTGCTGGTTGCTGAGGAAGTGGAGCCCGTTCTTACGGAACCTTCTACTTTCAATAAAGCAGATACATGTTCAGAGTCATCTCAGAGGTATGCGGCTATGGGTGATGAGACGAAGTCTCTTCACAGGAATCAGACTTGGAAGTTGACCACAAGGCCAGAAGGCAGAAAGATTGTGACTTGCAAGTGGATCTTCAAGAAAGAGGAAGGGATGTCACCGGCAGAAGGGTTCAAGTATAAAGTTCAAGTTGTTGCAAGGGGTTTCACACAGAAAGAAGAGGTGGACTACAATGGGATCTTCTCAACAGTGGTCAGACACACTTCGATCAGAGTGTTGCTAGCAATAGAGGGAGAGATATACATGACAGAGTCGGAAGGATTCCAAGTTCCTGGTAAGGAAGATCAAGTTTGTAGATTGAAGCAATCGCCTAGGCAGTGGTACAAGAGATTTGACAGCTATGTGTTAGCAGCAGTCAAGAAGTCAAGGATTCAGAAGCTGAAAGGCTTGGTCGCAGAGATGAAGGGTTTGGGTAACGCGAAGAAAATTCTGGGTATGGAGATCTATAGAGACAAAGCCAAACGGAAACTGTTCTTATCCCAGAAAAGATACATCAAGAAAGTTTCAGAAAGGTTTGGTGGGTCGACAGCTAAGACTATAGATACTCCGGGTGCAGTGAATGCACATACAGTCGCGTTTGGGCCCAAATCGGTTGAGGAGAAAGAGTATATGGCTCCAGTATCCTATGCTAGTGCAGTTGGTAGTTTGATGTATACTACAGTGCGCACTAGCGACGTCAGACTCGTCTGTGAAGATGGGACAGAATGTGCAGTCAAGGGTTTCTCAGATTTGGGTGATGTTGACTCAAGAAGATCGAAGACCGGATATGTGTTCACGCTTGGTGGGTCAGTTGTCAGTTGGAAGGCTAGATTGCAGACGACAGTGACGTTGTCTACAACAGAGGCAGAATACGTGGCATTGACAGAGTCCGCTAAGGAAGGAATATGGTTGAAGGGATTGATCAGCAATCTTGGGGTTCGTCATGAGAGGACCAAGCACATTGATGTCAGATATCATTTCCTAAGGGATGATAAACGGGTAAAGGTGAAGGTAGGGACGGCGAACAACCCTGCAGACATGTTCACAAAACTCGTGACGGGAAGCAAGTTCCAACATTGTTTGGACTTGCAGATTGTTCGCAGCTATTAGATAGCAGAAGAGGCGAGGGGGGAGAAAAGGTTTGTTGTCATGGAGATTCAAAGTCAAGGTGGAGATTGTTGGGTTAATGCCTTTGAATTTGGGACGCCGAGTTAAAGGATTAAACAACAGAGAGATTTCGTAATTCCGGGACAGAGCGCAGAAGGAAGGTTTCCAAGTCAGTTTTGGACTAGGTTTCCAAGTCAGTTTTGGACTAGGTTTTCAAGTTCCTAAGAGATTTTGAGATAAACTTTACTAGTATAAATAGATGCCAGTAGTTTAGATTAAAATCACACCTCAGATTGTCATAGACAAATTATTAGAGTGCTCAAAGCAAGGTCTATAATTCTACAGTTGCACAGTTAGGAATTATTGTGATCAATAATTCGTGCAGCAGTAATAGTGTGATCTTGTAATCGTTTCTCCAGATTGATAATAATATTCTCTCCCCTCCCCGTGGACGTAGCCAAGTTGGTGAACCACGTATATCTGTGTTCTTGTGATCGCTCGCTTTTCTTATCAAGTCTTGTTAGTGCTCTAACATACCTACTTATTAATATGTTGATATTTTAATATTTTAAGTGTACACAAATAAGACTGTACTCTCACCACTAAGTTCAAATACTGATGGTTATAAAAGACATGCATTTATAATTATTCCTATCAAGCCCACAAGAAAATATTATTCTCTCTGTCTCAGAAAGATAGTCTCATTTTAACTTTTTATGGTTAACAAAAATAAAATTTGACCAAACATTGATATCAATTTAATAATCACAATGAAACTCTAAATATTGTTATTGATAAATCATTTAATGACTTAAGAATTACAAATTTTAGAATTTCACTAGAATGATTAGATCGTTACCAATGGTTGATCAAAGTTCATTTTTGTTGACCATAAAAAGTCAAAATGAAACTATCTTTTTAAGACAGAGGGAGTATATTCTTTAAAAGCTACTAATTGGTTTTATATTATTTATAAATGCCGAAAATTCTCTACATCCTCCATTAACCTCTCCCTCTCTACATCCTCCATTAACCTCTCCCTCTCTACAATTTCTCCCCTCCAAATGAAAACATCTCTTCAAAAATTATACTCCCTCTGTCCCAGATAGTCCACTTTGGATTTTTGACGGTCAACACATATAAACTTTGACCAAAGATTATTATCAATCTAATCGTCCCAATGAAATTTTAAAATTTGTCATTGCTAAATCACTTGATGATTAATCAATAACAAGTTTTAGAATTTCACAAAGATGGTTAGATTGGCATTTATATTTAGTCAAAGTTAACTTGTATTGAACATCAAAAGTCAAAAGTAGACCATTTTTATGGGACGGAGGGAGTCTGACAAACCAAACAAAGCAAAGCATTTAGCAACAAACTATACATTGATCCATCAAGTGTAGTAAAATTATACAACAATACAAAACTAAAATACAAACATATTCCGCAACAAATTATAGTCTATACTTTTTTGGTTCACTAGAGAGATATAATAACAGGACCAAACCTGCAGGAAGTACTCAGTATAATCAAAGTAATAAACCAAGTAGGCACGGGAAAATCCTTTTCTTATGTCCTTTTTGCAGCAGCCAAATTGTAGTCCGTCCCATCTTTGTTGCAGGTAAGTGCTGCATCCCCAGTGGACGGTATGAACTACCTGCAAGCTTTAAAGTAACCGTGCAAAGCGATCATTGCCAAGTAAGAGATCTCCCATTTTTTTTTAAAAAGTACTACCAGTATATACATATATTGCAGAGATTGATCGGAAGCAGAGACTTGTAATGGTTTTTATTATGACTGTGAACTTCCACCACCCTTGGCCGCTTCTGCGTTGCTCGTTGTCATAAAAGACTCCCCACACCCACACTGCCCTTTGGAGTTTGGATTAATAAAAATGAATTCTGATCTGTTCCAAGAACCACCAAATATACATATAGTCAGGAAGTAGTTAAAGAAGCTGACAACAAACAACACCTGAAATAAAATAAAAGTGTTTTACGGTCTTTTGTATAAGAACAAATTTGCTTTTACCTAAGTTTGTCATCAACGAAATCCATTTTCGTACCAATAACATGCATAAGAGCCTTTGGATCAATCAATATCTTCACGCCCTTGTCCTCTATTAACTCATCAAATTTCCCTTTCTCATCTGTACATTCAAGATACAAGCACATCATTCAGGAACTTCAATCTACTTATAAATGCAGGTTTAAGCTGAAATAACTGCCCAAGAAGATATATTAACAGAGATATCTCATTTGTTATAACGACCATCTACCACCATTATAACATCGAAGGAACATTTCAATTTTAGAGATGATAAAAAAAAAAAAAAAAAAAACCTTAGCAGAGGCAAACCAAGTAGCATTATTCTTGAGTAAACAAAAACAGATCATGTCCGATAAAATACGGCGCATTTCTTTTCTAAGCAAGAGAAGATGAAATAAAAGTTCCATCCTTATGGACCCGACTAGATGGGTACATATCTTAGGAATGACTGCTTCCTCACTCAATGAGATGATCGACGCAACAAACAAGTATGATGCTCTTCAAAGGAAGATTCATAATCGATCTATTTCCTGTTGGTGATCTGGTATTTGTAGCACCCACCAATCCTAACGATGTATAATGGAGAATGATCATATTCACACAAATTATTAATCAAGTATAAACTCATGCTTTTCATTGGTCAAGCGCCTACCACTTCATCACTAAACAGTTCTGTTATACTCCCTCCGTCGCGTAAAGTTAGTCCCACTTTTTTGGTGAGTTTTTTGCCAAAAAGACATGCGTACTATCAGATTATTGCAATTTCCCACTTGTACTGTCAAAACTCCCAATGTCACCTGTGTACTTTAGTTTATTAACAAAATAACCGATTTTTTTAACTGGTGTTAAAAACTTAACGACATTGTACAAATATTTTTCAAATGTGGTCATTAAAGTTATTTTTTGCAATGCGTTCACCCAACTGACGGAATTGTCAATTTTTTAACCCGAGTTGGTTATTTAACATGTCTATTGTTGAAATTAACTCAAAATTAACAATAGACATGTTAAATAACCAACTCGGGTTTAAAATTTGACAATTCCGATGTATCTGTTAAAAATTTGACAATTCCGATGGATCTGTAGAGGACAGCAGAGAAGGTAGGGGTTGCCGGTTGTGATTTGCAGGGGGTGGAATGCACGGTGATGGAGGAATTGTAGTGGTTACGGTAGATCTAAGTTGATGTCGGGGCCTGGATGTGAAGTGGTGGACGGAATTGGGGCGGTGTTGGTTGAATTGAGAGAGGACGGAGGGTTGTGGATGCATCGGCTAGTAGGGAGTAGGAGTGTGGTGAACGGCGAGGGGTGTGGGTCGTCGATTAAACGGGGACAGGGGCTATGGTGATGGTTGTTGGCGGCTGATGGTCGGCGTTGTTGTGGGGATTGGGGTGCAGTGCCGGCGATTAAGGGCGGCGGTGGGTATAGCGAGGATAAGAGGGGGTGGAGATGGGAGTGGTGAGGGAAATCGGCAGCGATGAGGATGGTGCCGGCGTTGTTGGAATGAGCGGAGAGGGAGATTGTTGGAGAGACCGATCTAGAGATAGAGAGAAGGGGTTTTTCCCTTATACTGTTAATTTGTTAATTTTGAGTTAATTTCAACAATAGACATGTTAAATAACCAACTCGTGTTAAAAATTTGACAATTCCGTCAGTTGGGTGAGCGCATTGCAAAAAAAAAAACTTTAATGACCACATTTGAAAAATATTTGTACAATGTCGTTAAGTTTTTTAACACCAGTTAAAAAAATCGGTTATTTTGTTAATAAACTAAAGTACGCAGGTGACATTGGGAGTTTTGACAGTACAAGTGGGAAATTGCAATAATTTGATAGTACGCATGTCTGTTTGGCAAAAAACTCCTTTTTTGGTTGTTAACTTGAGTCAAATTTGAGAAATATCTTAAGTTAGTTTTAGCTATCCTAGCGAAAGTCTATAATTTGTTATTGATAGTATTTACTACGGTGTATCAATACCATGTTCTAAATTTTCATTAGGATAGTTAAAACCAACAGTAATTTATTGTTCAATGTTGATTTAAGTTAAAACCAACAGTAATTTATTGTTCAAAGTTGATTTAAGTTAAAAATCAAATAAGAGAGACTAACTTTCCGGGACGGAGGGGGTATTAATTACAACGCTCGGATCCCCGAGAGCTGTAGTTCACGTAATTTTAGTATTCAAAGCTTTTAACATCTTCCAGCTCCCCCTCTGCTGAGATGGACAATGTGGTACTTGAGTTGTGAGTACATTTGTGTTGAATCATTTTTTCAATATCCCATCTGGAAACTTGTTGGTGCTACCAGTATTAAGAGTTAACACACCATATAAGAAACAAATCTCAAGCTAGCATCTTACTGGAAGGTATGCCAGTGCTTCCAGTGCCTATTGCCTCGATAAATCCCGTTTGCCAATGCTATAATGAGAATCCAGTTCAAGCAGATCTCCCCCCTACATATTAATGTGAAGGAAAAACTCACCTCCCAAATTAATCATTAAGAGAGCTAAGATTCATCTGTCTGTATAGAAAGTTGACATTTTTGGCTGATTTTCTCGTACCAGCCAAACATTGGCTTGATTAAGAACACAGCCGCCTATGTTATATACTCCATCCTCCCCGATATGAATGTCCAAATTTTTTTGAAATTTGCTCTGGATCAAGAGAAAATTTGAATTTTTTTGGACATTCATTTTGGGATGGGGGTAGTACATTTTTCCCAAGTCAATATCACTGGTAGGCAATCAAATATGAGCAAGGACCCCATTTTGACCCTTACCCCCATCAGGATATCCCTAGTCACAACGTCTGCTGGAAGCCATGTCATTTCAATAGAACCTACTTGATTGATCCCACAGACCATGTAAAATTCAATATTTGACAAAGAAAGAAAAAATCTTCTGCCTATATTTCAATAGTAAAATTTGAATAAGAGCCCACCTTTGTAAGATGTTCTTACCAATCTGGTTTATAACATTGACTGCAGTGATATGCACATGCTCTACACAAGGAAATTCTCCAAATGGGGAGTGCACTTAATGTCAAAGATGAATAACCGTGACAACTAAAAGTAGAGGGTAAAGGGATATGTGCATATACCTTATGAACAAAACTACTTTATAAATACAGTCATGTCCAGATCAGTGGCGAAGCCACAATGATCAAATCGGGGTCATTTTCACCCCCCTTGATTTTGGAGCTATGTCCTTTCTACAATCAAGTTAAGGAAAATTACCATTTTACCACTATAAACAGTGATTGTATCAATCCCAGGAAATATTACAACTATATCATAATTCTGACCTCTTCTAGTGATATCCCAGCTTCACCAGTGGCAGCGTCACATAATTCGGCACGCGGTCCGATTCGCGATACGAATTCGCATACGGAATTCGCTACCCCCGAGTGAATGCGATTCACATAGGTATTTTCGTTAAGTATTTCCGTTAAGAATTCGATTCATAATTCTCTTCATGTATTAGTAAGGTTAATGATCTATATACTTGTACTTTAATAAATTCTAGTTATTTTTCACTTTAAAAAAAATTTTTTTTAGATAAATTAACAAAAATAAAAGTACTAGTAATATTAATTATAATTTATTTAATAAAGTTCTACTATTAAAATATATTTTTTTAATTATATTTTAAATTTATAAAATTATTAACTACACTCTTAAATTGAATTTAAGATATGGAAAGAAATTGAATTTGAAATATGGAAAGAAGATGAGTTGTATCCCAAAGGCCAAAGGCAATCAGCACATTTAATGTGATTTTAATTTCCAAAACAACCACCTTCCATTTCTCAATGCCTGGAAAAAACGAAAACCCTATTCATATTCCTTTTTTCTCTCTTCCTCCGCGCTTCAGACTTCTTTTCCGTCTCCACAGTAAACGTCATCATCGAAGCCCGATTCTCGTCTAGCCATCTTCAACTGCCGACGGCGACCACCGATCAAGCTTCCGACTGCAGCACGCGTGTCCGGCGAACTCAGTCGCGAATTTGGGCGTTTTGATTCAAAATCGAATTGCGATTCGATTCGATCGAATGAATTCGGAATTCGACCCCGTTCTGGGCGAATTATGCGACCCTGACCAGTGGTTCAGAACAAGATTCAACTCAATAACTTTCACTCTTTGTTGGGAGTACCAAACCTCATATTAGAAGGGAGAAACACACACACACATGCACAAAGAGAGGGGGAGAGGAATGTTTGGATTGGAGCCAAAACCAAGGAGAGGATCAAAACCGAGGAGAAGACAGAGCAAAAACGCAGCAGATCGACACTCAGGAGGAGTGGGCGACCGCCTAAAGAGGGGGTGGGCGACCGCCCAAATGGTCTGTGAAGAAGCTGGGCCATAATTTGCAAGAGTGAGCGGCCGCACAAGGAGTGATGGGCGACCGCCCACTTCGACGGGGAGGCAGACGGTATACGGGCTTTGGCAAATTGACGTGGGACTAGGAGTCCTTGGTGGAAAGGAACATTAATTCCTTTAAATGAATAATTTCCTTATTCCAATCATACTCCTTCTGTCTCAAGGACTCCGGGTAAATTTGGTTTTGATTTTTGATCAGGATTAGGTTTTGTATCCCTACAAATATATTGTGACTACCACCATAATATTTGGTACTTTACTTTGTGTAGGAGAAAGTTAGGATATCAAGATAGAGATACAAAATAGTGTATAGGAGGGAGTCGGGGGCCTAGGAGAGCCACAGGGGGCGATCCTACAACCCGGCCATGACTATGTTTTGTTGGGGTGCAACCCAAAGTCCCACATCGGCAATTAAGGAAACAATTGCAAGGTATATAATAGCACCCACCCACTTCATTAGTATGAGGCCTTTTGGGGATGCCCAAAAACAAATCCGTGCAGGCTGGGCCCAAAGCGGACAATATCATACTAATGTGGAGAGTGGTGGTGGTGGTCACGGTCCCTACAAGTGGTATCAGAGCCTGGTTCGGATGGGCCCGACCGGGTGGACCGTGTGTGTGCTTTATATGGTGGGGTTCCCCTTGTGTGACATTTGCAAATGGAGTCTTGCAATCGAGGGCGGTGGTGTTCCGCGGGCGATTGGTACAAGCTTTCGCTGGATATGGACCAGAGGAAACACTGCGGGCCATAGCGGTGTGGTACTTGGTTTGAGGGGAGGATTGTTGGGGTGCAACCCAAAGTCCCACATCGGCAATTAAGGAAACAATTGCAAGGTATATAATAGCACCCACCCACTTCATTAGTATGAGGCCTTTTGGGTAGGGGTGTAAATGGTTCGGTTTGGTTCGGTCTCGGCCGTTTTAGAGACCAAACCACTAGTCATCGGTTTGGGAAAATTCCAAACCGAACCGAACCACAAAAAATTTCAAACCGAACCAAACCAAACCGCTATGGTTTGGTTCGGTTTGGTTCAGACCGCGGTTCAATAATGTGGTCCAGACTGCGGTTTATACCGTGGTCTAGAATATGGTTTAGATCGTAGTTTAAACCACCATTCACGCCGAGGTTCATATCACGATTCAAATTATGGTTTACACTCTGTTTAAATGAGAAAATCCGGAAGAATGAAAATATCAAACGAATAAAGAACCCGAAGGAAGTGAATACACTACAGAACTTTGTTAACTATGTGCCTCAATGAATATAACATTCGATGAAATGAATATTGAATAAGATGCAAAACGAGAGTTAAGAATGATGTAATGTAACGTAAATTATTTTAATAATTTAAAGGTGAATATTACTTAACATACAAATACATGACTAATATATGTGGTCTGGCGGTTTGGTCTGGTGGTTCGGTCTGATGGTTCGGTCTGGCGGTTCGGTCTGGTTTGGTTCGGTCTGGAGGGGTCAGACCATAAACCAAACCGAACCACGCGGTTTACCAATTTTTGAGACCAAACCGAACTACTTGTGCTTAAAAACCGAACCAAACAGTATGGTTTAGTTCGGTTCGGTCCCAAACCGCGGTTTGGACCGAACCGCTCCCCTACTTTTGGGGATGTCCAAAAACAAATCCGTGCGGGCTGGGCCCAAAGCGGACAATATCATACTAATGTGGAGAGTGGTGGTGGTGGTCACGGTCCCTACAAGCTATTGTTGGGTGGCAACCCAAAGTCCCACATCGGCAATTGAGGAAATAATTGCAAGGTATATAAGAGCACCCACCCACTTCATTAGTCTGAGGCCTTTTGGGGGATGCCCAAAAACAAATCCGTGCGGGCTGGACCCAAAGCGGACAATATCATACTAATGTGGAGAGTGGTGGTGGTGGTCGCGGTCCCTACAAGTGGTATCAGAGCCATGGTTCGAATGGGCCCGACCGGGTGGACCGTGTGTGTGCTTTATATGGTGGGGTTCCCCTTGTGCGACATAGCGAATGGAGTCTTGCAATCGAGGGCGATGGTGTTTCGCGGGCGGTTGGTACAAGCTTTCGCCGATATGGGCCAGAGGAAACACTGCGGGCCATAGCGGTGTGGTCCTTGGTTTGAGGGGAGGATTGTTGGGTGGCAACCCAAAGTCCCACATCGGCAATTGAGGAAATAATTGCAAGGTATATAAGAGCACCCACCCACTTCATTAGTCTGAGGCCTTTTGGGGGATGCCCAAAAACAAATCCGTGCGGGCTGGGCCCAAAGCGGACAATATCATACTAATGTGGAGAGTGGTGGTGGTGGTCGCGGTCCCTACATGTTTGTATGTTCTTGGGGAGGGGAGATAATAATGTATAGGTGAGAGATTATTATTGGAGAGTAGCCATGCTAGATCTATGTGAGCCCATGTGCTAAAGTTGTATTTACATATATTATTATAATGATATCCTGGCTAAGTGCCCCCTGATGTAGTCATGTATTGATGAACTGGGTTATCAAACATTGGTGTTCTTGTTCTTTCATATTATTATTTTCTCCATATTGATGACTGCTCGTATGGGCTAGTGGATGTGGAGACACCCTCCCCCCCCCCCCCCAAAAAAAAAAAAAAAAAAAAAATCCCCAACATGGAAAAAAATGCTCAAATACAAAGTTACCCAATGAACTATAGGCTGACTCAAATCATAGAGCATCCCGCAAGTGTTATTAGGCCGAAGTTAACCAAAATAATAGTACTCGCTCCATCCCCAAATGGATCTCCGCAATGATGTGCCCAAGCCCAAAAATATACTTGGGCTCTACTTGATGAACGGGTCGAGGTTCAATATGAGGCTACATACCCCAACTAGCAAAGGGCCACTAACCTTTGAAAGGGCTCTCCATGTCGCGACATCATGTACAAGGGGGCTCAAGAGAAATTGCCTAAGTGGCAATCACCTTCTCGCATCAATCTTAGCTAAAGATGTGGCGACTTCCCATTGACCCTTCAGCAAGGTCTTACATCGCCTAATTGGCGAGATCTCCGTACTCGCACGGTCGCACCTCACAACACGGCATGGGATGTATAGGAATTCACTAACTTTCTATATAAACATTGACATGCAACATGGCATAACGGTTAAAGACTAAGGACCAAACTTTGACATCGGATCACATATGTGACAAAAGGACATGTCCCACTTTTTGGCATCCCTTTACTCCAACAATACAAATGGTGGCACCAAATAAAGGTCTGGGAAACCAATCACTATGCTGACATCAATCATGGCACATTATGGAACAATATAAACACCCATCATCCTCCTTATCAATTAAGTCATTATTTGTACTCCAGCTCTCTCACTACATTTTGGGTTATCACTCCCCGGAATACTTACTCTCATAACAGAGGCTTTAAGCTGGGAACAACCTCGGCTTAGCTCACAGTTGCAGGGGCGGACCCACCTTGGTATGAGCGGGTGCGACGGCACCCACTCGATTTTAAAAAATATTTTAATTTTTTTCATTTTACCTTATACTCCCTCCGTTTCACGTCACTTGAGACTTTTGGTCAACTTAATATCGTTTTGACGAAGACTTTATAAAAAAAATTATGATCCTAATAAAAATTTAAAAATTATGAAACGATTCACCATAAAAAAAAAACACTCTCAATCATATTTTTTAAATTTTTATTAAGATCATCAAATTTTCTATAAAATCTTCGTCAAAACGATATTAAGTTAACCAAAAGTTTCAAGTGATGTGAAACGGAGGGAGTATTGATTAAAATATAAAACTTTGTGGATATCTGTTACATTATCTATGCAGCCTGGCTGGTTGAGGTTTTTTACCATGCCATCCACCGGAGTTCGAGCCTTACCTGCTACATTTCTTAATAATTTTACAGCCTTTTAGAACTTTTAGTCAAGTTCTTATAGCCTTTACCCTGTTTGGTCAACTTATCTTAATGAAAATTACAACTTTGTTATTGAAAATATTATACAATAATAATTTTTGAATTGTCATTAAGATTATTACTTTTCTTCAACTATTACTGAAAGACAACTAAATTGACTAAAAATCTCACTTATTATGAAACGGAAGAGTGTGTGTGATAAGTACACTCTTTTTCAATTTTCAAATCCTACTATCTACAATGTTGTTCAAATATTTATAGCCTCTAATATGCTAAATGCACTATTTTTTCAAAGTCTTTTGTTCATCGTTTTAATGGTCATAAACAGTTTTAATTATTCAAACTTACTGTTTGCCTTTAATATGATAAATAGGTTCTTTTCCAAAAAAAAATCTATGCAAGAATTCTTTTTAAGAATAAATCATGGATGATACTTAAAATAATGTCATCATTAAAACATCAAGAATGTAAATATCAGTATTTATTTCTTCATGGCATATGCTTACTCTTTTCAAGTAAATTATTATAATAAGAATAAAATGGTGAGTTAATAGATGTTTTTTACAAAAATATTGTAACTGTTCTTCATTTTTATATTGATTTTTCGATTTGCGAATTATTAATAAAAAAATTTGTTCAAAGTAAAGTAATTTTTTGGCACCCACTGAACATAGTTCCTGGGTCCGCCACTGCACGGTTGCTGTGTTGTAGGTCATAGGAAGAAGAACCTAGCTGATATTCACCACGTAGACAACGAAAAGCAAGGTCGTGGATCTCACTTTTCTCTTGTCAACATTAAATAGTAATAACAACAACAAGAAGAATAACAACAATAAGATAAATAAATTGGCTGTTGTAAAAAATGCTAAGCTATATAAAAACTAGAAAATATGTTTCTGTCTACTGAAATAAAGCCAGGATTGTCACAAAAGATAACCCTTCCCTCAGATCTGTAATGATTTATGATGAATACTTTCAGAGAGTCCAACAAACCTTCCCTTCCACTTCTATCCCCTTTCAACTCCTAAACCAATCATCAAACGAGCGAAAATCTGCTTATAAGTTCCTAGTAAGGAACCCACCTAGTGCTGGATTATGGAGTCTAACCAACAAGGAGCGGTTTTAGGTGAAAGTCTAAACCAATGAGGGGTTTGAGTTGGAGTCAAAGTACTCAAGGAGGAGGAAAAGGAGGCGAAGGAGACAAAAATTGCGGAGGACTTTCTGGGGTAGCATGTGCCCAAATAAGTTGGCCACATGAGAGGGAAGAAATTCGTAGTTCGAGCATTGGAAAAAAAAAACTGCGCTATGTGGGAATTTAATTGGCCGCATGGTTCAGGCCAGGTGCTATGTGCGCAATTCAATTGCCCACATGGGTCCGCTGTCAGCAATTATGCAGTTTCCTATTGTGACAAGATTTTGACTCAAAATAGGTTTAGGGCTTTTGGAAAAACCTCTATATAAACATAGGTGACGGCCACAAAAAAGGTGTGCTTGAAGGAGATCTAGGATATACAAATGAGAGCCACAACTAGTGCCAAGGACGGGGACGGGAGCCTAAGAGAGCTATGGGGGGCAATTCTACAGCCCGTCCATGACCGTGTTGTGTGTGTTCAAGGAGAGGAGAGATAATATATGTGAGAGGTTGTTCTTGAGAGTAGCCATGCTTAGATCTACGTGATTGCATGTGCAAAGTTGTAACAATCATCATATATTATTACAATGAAATATTCTGGCTTGGAAACACCCCCAGATGTAATCATGTGTTGACGAACTGAGTTAACAAATTCTTGATTAACAATTTTTTTTATGTTCTTTCTTTCATACTCCCTCCATCCCACTCGAAATAAGATTATCTCTGCCTACGCAGTGATTAAGGAAACGTGTTATTGGAGCATGTGTTATGAGTATGAAAAGTGATGTATGAGAGAGAAAGTGGGGTAGGAATTAATAAGTGGAAAGTTGTTGTGAGCTGAAAGTGGGTCCCGCGAAATAAAATATTTCCATTTTAGGGTTGTCCTATTTCAAGTGGGACACCCAAAATGGCAAATTTTCCTCCTAATTCGAGTGAGACAGAGGGATTGATTATTTTCCTGTGGTAGGATTGCTAGTATGAGCTAGGCAGGTATGCGAGACCCCCCAAATCCACAACACCCAATATGTTAAATAACTACCCATTTAAAATAATAAACCATAGTTATAAGCCAATTTTGCAAGCCCAATTACCACCAAAGGTCATAAATTCCAATAGATTCCATTAGAACTCATCACTGGAGTCACACTTGCCTTAAGGGGTCACCTTAATTTTGTAAACAAGGATAGTTAAAATGTGATTTCTTCATTTCACTAAACTAGAAATTAATCTTCCTCTCCATGCCATTATTTCATACCAAACTAGCTTGAACATTATAAAATCACTCTCCCTTTCGATCAATATCATCCAAAAAAAACATTTTAATTATGAAATTTAAGGTTCAATTTCAGTCTAACAAATATTCTAATGATGAAAATTTAGATTCAAATATCATCTGAAGAAACAAAAGATGAACGATGGCTATGATTCAAACAAAGAAGCGCAGTATTCATATATGTAAAAAAAAAAAAAAAAAAAGTGTTGAATGTTGTAAAAATAGGAACCTGCGTAATTGAGGGTATAGGAAAGGCCATTGCAGCCGCGAGCCTTGACGCCGAGCTTGAGGAAAGGGCGTCGGCGCTGCTGTAGGAGGTGGCGTATCCGTTCCGCCGCCGCTTCTGTTAGTGTTAGGGCTTGCCGTCGCAAGGAGGGCCCCATCTTTGCCGCGAACATTGCCGATGACGACCGTGCTGCCATTTTCCTCTTTCTTGTTTCGGATCCGTCTCAGTAGCGCCACTGCTAAAAACGCACTAACCGCGTTCGAGTTGGTGGATGGAGTAGGCCACGTGGCATCAATAAGAATGATCTAGTATTTGGGCTTTTCCTTTAGTGTGGATTGGGCCGAGTTCTTCTTAGCTCGTCTAATGTCTAGTTATTGTCTGGCCCAACATAATTATTAGCACGTTTTGAGCCCGTCTGTTCCCACGTTTGGAGTTGAAACGGTGATAATCGACGTAGTGTTTGCGTAAATAAGCGTATCAATCCAACGTTCCGTTCTAAAATGTTGGCCCCGTTTGCAGCGCTAAAAATTATAGCGTTGGTGGAGAACGCTACTAGTTAGAACACTAAAAATTTATTTTTCACCCATAATACCCTCAAAACCACGCACACAATCAAGCCAAACCCTAGGCTTTAACTTTTCATCTCTCTCTCTCTGTGTGTGAGACGACAGCAGCTGGGCTTCATTGGCTTCTCGTTGCATCAATACAACAGGTATTTCCTCTGCCACCCTTCATCCTCTCTTCAATATCAGCCATGTTTCTTCATGTACTACTTTTTTCATAGGTTTGTTTCTCTTTGCATTATTGATGTAACTGAATAAAGTCATGGGAAATAATAAAGTTACAAAAAATGGTTTCAAAATGTGGCTTACAAAATGAGGTGTCATAATTGTGTTGGTGTTTTTAAGTGGAGTGTGTCGGGTCCACTATCGATTTAACAAATAAAATATCGTCACCACATCTTGTATCCTTCATTTTGTAAACTTCTTTTGTAAGCCTAGCATTGCCCATCATAATAGGTGATAGAATAATACTCCTTCTGTCCAAGAAAGATACTCCCTCTTTTTTCGTTTTTACTACGAGTGAACTTTGAGCAAATATAAAGGCTACTAATAATTATGTTAATGTGAATCTAAATATTGGTATTAATAGTATTTATAATGGTGTATCAAGAACAACTTAAAAAAAATTATTATAATAATTGAAAGTAGCTTTAATTATTGCTCAAAGTTCCTTCGTAATAACCAAGAAAAAGCCACACATAGAGAACAGACTTGCATCAGTATAAATTGTACTTGAGGATGACCAAAAAAAGATGAACCTTAAACTACTTGCACTAGTGTAAATTCTACTTGAGGACTAAAGACAACCCCCATCATCTCACACAGAGAGAACAGGCTTAAATTTCTTGAAACAACTTTTTGAATATATATGGCAAAATGCAACCGAGAATGAATCACTGTTGTTTGTACTGAAACTAGGAAAATTATAATGGTCCTGAGATTATTATCAAGTTATATGGCTAATAAATTTATGAATTTCTTCAAACTCTGGACCATTAGGCATCTTTGAAACCTGAGGATTCAAATTGAATGTGTCTTAACTTGTGATAAAATTTTCTAGAGTGTAGTAGGATATTTTGTTCGAATATTCATGGATACTGAACTTAAAACTCCGCCGATTGAAATATTCTCTTCTTAATCTCCGCATATTCAATTTTAGTAACCAAAAGTTTGGGACTGAAGGAGTAATTGATTAATTTGATTTTATTTACAATGCCTCTTGCTAGTCTCATACTTTTTCACAATAAGTTTGGTCACAGCAGTCAATTACTTGAGCAGTACATGCAGCTTATTTTCCAAACCTCCACTGATGTTGATTATGCAGAGGTTCCTACTTCAAATTTATGTTAAGAGTGATTCATGATCAGCTCCTATATTTTTCTTCAACTAAATTAAATAGTTTTTTGATGTGTTCGTTCGTACTGTAGAGTTAATTGTTTTTAATTATAAATAGATGGCTCCGAGGGTTAAAGGGAAAAGTGTTCAAAATAGGAATGGTGATAGTGAAGATGTTATTGAAGTAGATGGGGATTTCAAGGACAAGGCCACTTAGGACAATGAGTTGCATAGAACTTTTATAAAAAATTGTGTGGATGAGAAAATGAAAGGAAATATGACTACTACACATTTCAATTCTCAAGGTTGGGAAAATATCGTTGCACGTTTTCTTGAAGAGACCAAAAGACCATATACACGTGCGCAGCTGAAAAGCCATTGGGATGTTATGAGAAAAGAATGGCAGGCTTGGATTATGATAAAATCAAAAGCTACGGGTCTTGGTTGGGATAGTGAGAGGAAAACACCGGTGGTATCCAACGCTTAGTGGGATGAAATGGCAAAGGTATATGTCCATTTCATTAATTCATTCTATCTAATATTATATTAATGTTTTTTATTTACTTCAAATTACTAATAGTTGCACTTTAGGTATTGCAGGTTAACAAGAATATTTTAAAGTTTAGGAGAAGAGGATTAGAACACGAGGATGAGTACTTTGACTTGTTTGCTCGGGCTACAACAACATGTGATAATGCTTGGGCACCAAGTGAAGGCCTTCCATCTGAGGAACCGTATGTCCCACTACCACCAGATCAAACGAGTGGTTATGATGATGTTTCACAGGAAGATGTTAACAAAGATGATTTTGAGGATGAATATGAACTGACACGGTCGCCTGGAAATAAGTTTCGAGTGGAAGAATTTGATGATACCATGCCTCTTATTAATGACCATCACAAAAAAGAGCAAGTAATGAGGGCCAAAGTGGAATAGTGCGTAAAAGAAAGAGGTTGACTGGTGCAGATAAAATATGTGATTCTTTTGATCGTATCGCTAGTCATATGGAACGTCGATCAACCGCCACAATGTCTCTCATCAATGGCATTAGCATGAAGGAGAGCCTCAATGTTTTGAATCAGGTGCCTGATATTATAAAGGGGGGGGGGGGGCTTTATACTTGTTGGCTTGTAGATTATTTGGCAAGCCGTATAATAGGGAGTTATTTAATAACTTTGAGGACAATGATTTACGACTTATCTGGTTAAAGGATATGGAGCTAAGGGAGCCACATGTCCAATCTCCACAACAGCGTGATCAATTTCCTAATGGATTTTCTCAGTTGCTTGCTCATCCTCCTAGTACGAACTCTCAGCAGTTAGCCCGACCTTCAAGCGGATTTTCTCGTTTTGCTCATCCCCCAAGTGGATTCCCTCAAATATCTCAACCTTCTAGTGGATTCTCCCAATTGTTGGCTCAACCATCCTCTAGCGTCATTCTTAACAATCTCCATCCACAATCTGATGCCTTATCTCCACATTCCACCCATAATACTTAGTAACACTTCACTTAGGAGCATTGCATTAGTAACTTATTTAAGGACTCTCTGTTATTAGCATGTCATGGATTGTGACGTAGTCAAGTAACTTTTCTAGTGCTTGTTGGAAGCTACTTGTTTTGGTTGATTATAATTTTATTGTTTCATTATTAAAATTTGATTGTTTATTTGATAATACTTTTGTTTACTATTTAATTTACGTAACTTTATTTTTAGTTAATAACATATAGCATTTTCTCACTTCTTGCTAATACTTATCATTTTATTTTTTTACTACAGTGTAATGGATGATGATTTAGATTATTGGGCTGGTTTTGTTGAACAACTGAGAAATCAAAATGATGCAGATTCAAGTGATTCAGAGCAAGAAGATGGAGAAAACTATTACAACACCATTTTTAATCACGTAGTTGACGATCTTCACAAAAATATGGAAATTGCTGGGGTATTCGAAGGTATGACAAACTACTATGTCAAACATGTACATAAGGAACCGGCTAGGACTTCTTCCAAAACTGGTCAAGATTGGGTTAATGAAAAACTTACAGGTAATCCAAGGGTATGTCAAGAAAACTTGCGAATGTTGCCACATGTTTTTGAGAATCTATGCAAAATTTTGGAAAACACTTATGGTTTAAAACCCACTAATCATGCAACTATAAAGGAAAGAGTTGCCATTTTTATGTATACTATCAGGCAAGGAGCAACAAATAGGCAAACACAAGATATATTTCATCGTTCTGGTTGGTCAATTGGTAAGCATTTCTACGATGTGTTCAATGCGGTAGTAAGAATGTCAGTTGATTACATTAAACCAAGTGAAGATTTAGGTGCTCAAGTTCATCCCCACATAGCAAAGAATCCCAAGTACCAATTCTTTGAGGTAACTGATATTTACTTACTCATCAATATTATTTCTGTAAAAAATTTCAAATACAAAAGTGTTGGTCTGTATGCCCTAGGTACGTTTAGGCCTGGCAATTATTACCCATTACCCATCAACCCGCCTGACCCGACCTGACCCAACCCGTTAATTTAATCGGGTTAAAATGGGTTACCCGCTTTAACCCATGAAATTTAGTGGGTTAAAGCAGGTCAACCCGCCAACCCATTGCAACCCGTGGTCAGTTCTCACCCGATTGTTGCTCTCGTTTCCAACGGCCGTCGCTCATGGCTTTGGCTCATATTCGCCACATTCCTTTGTAAACTCCGACAAGTTCAGACACCGACAACAGAATCCGGTGAGTTTTCCGATAAACATATCGGAATTTCATTCAAATCCAAACCCTAGACAATGTGATTTTTATCCTAAGCTCCATACTCAGGTAAAGATTTTCAAATTTTGATTTAGGTGCAAATTGGGTAAAGAGAAAGCATAGAGACACTAAAATTAGAGAGAGAAAGTAAAGAAAGAAAGAAGAGATAGAGATAGAGTCGAGAGGTAGATATAACTCCCATCAAAAATTTAAACTTACACAAAGTTCGATCCTTATTCTAAGCTCCATATTCAAGTAAAAACATGATTTAGATACAACTGGGTAAAGAGAAAGTAGAGAGAGAAGCAGAAAGTAGAAAGAGAAAAAAAAAGTAGAGAGAGACGATGAGAGCCTGTGACTATGTGTGTGGGTTGAAAAATTGAATGAGTCTAAAATTTTCAGTCATGGGGAAGACCAGCACATAGAGAGTAGAGGCACTAGGGGCAGCAGGCTAGGGAAAGGGCGTCAAATCCTAATCAGTAGTTGAGTGTATTCAATTTTTGATTTATGGATTGTTTTTAAGTTTTGAAGGTAAAAAAATAGTAAAAAATTAAAATATGAAAATTTACTTAGATCTGTACAAAAAAAAAAAAAAAAAACTTTAAAAGTAACAGGACCCATTTGAGCCGCTAAATTAAACGGGTTTAACGGGTTAGACCCGCTAACCCGCCACAACCCGACCCAACCCGCATGTTTGACAGGCCTAGGCACGTTATTTGAACGATTAATGTTATCATTTGTTTTATGCTTTAATAAAGATATTGAGTGTATGATTAATATATCTTTTGCATGTTTATTATAAAAATCCCCGTCCCTGATAATTATGATTAATTATTAGTTTAAGTTTAATAGATAATCATATGATGATTATGTGTATGCGATACAATTAGACTTATGGGTATTTGTTGGAGAACAAATACTGGACTGCCCCTATGAGATTTATGTCATGGCCACAATGTCATAATTAAGTCTCATATAGTTATATCACTGGAATTGACACGCCCCCAAGTCCCGGGATTCCCTAATAGAACCTCGAACCTGGTGCGCGTCACTAACAAGAAACGAGAAACTGGAATGACACCTGCTTATATTAAACTGACATCATATATACTCAAGAGAAACGAGCTAAGATAGCTCACAACGAATTCTATACCAAGAAATTTAAACCAAATGGTTGTACACAGCGGAAAACATGCCTAGCACATACGCTAGCATTACAAGAACACTATACAAGTCTACCCAATATACTGAGTCTAAACAACTGATACCAAATCGTCCTCACCAAATACTGGAAAGGATAAAAATCCCCAAACAAGAACAACCTGCCAAGTAGGCCCCTGCTAAGTCGAGCCTCACAACGTATTACCACTTGCTTTCCTGGGGGGGGAAACAAATAAACAAGGAACGGGGTGAGATAAATCTCAGTAAGTTACTAGATACAAGTATATAGAATATTATCATGTAATCATGCAAATCAAGAAGATTATCAAGTAATCATGCTCAAGATGTCATCAAGTAACAAGTATATGAGAGGATAAGCCAACTCATCAAGTAACTAGCACATAAGGCTAAATTAACACGTTACAAAGGATATTCCAACCTTATTCCTCCCAAGTAAACCATTGTTGTCGTTGCTTATTGCAGTTGACAAATCACGATCAATCAAGTTGCTGCTGTGCAGTACACAAGAGGACCCGGTAACCAGTGTCACTAACAAGAACAAGATTCACGAGGTGTTCACGAGTTTAGCATTCACTTTTATCAGGCGTATTGCTCTAATAAAGGAAGCTATGCCCTTACTATGGCCTGTAGTAAGGGGTCAAGCGCAGATACATAGGCACCCGATTATCACTTTGGCCCCAGCCTCATGATAAGCGTGAACCTATACATCTCCGAGCAAGCAAGGTGACCAGCTGGACTCAAACAAGAATGCACAAGTAGATATTTACTTGAACTACGAGAGTATAGAACTAAGTCCAAAAGTAGTGGACTAGCTCTTTAGGAACCATGTAATCATGTGCTCACCAAATACAAGTACACGTATGCTATATTTGTAAATACAATTTAGTATAACAATGGCACATAATGTGTCCACCTAACACAATCAAGCCAAATTAGAGTCTATTAATAACAGACCCCAACCAAGTAGTAGGGTATGTCATTTTATATCACTTTGTCATATGCCATATTTGCATGTACATATTCATATAACCTTTAGCACACTAATGTGTCTATCACGATACCCTTACTTTCAAGTAGAGCCCAACATCTTAGACTCTAAGCGCGTAGTCGAATAGGTCGTATTGTACCTAGTCACAATCATATCTCGCGTATATGTATTGTTAATAATCGAATACATTTTCCAACACATTTTGTGTTCTATATTCATTGTTTTATGAATTATCTTCATATTACACTAGTCCCTCTTTCTTAGGAACTCAACTCAAGAACAAGATATCTTCTTTATACTTTATATACTTCATTGAGTATGTACACGATTAAAACTATTTAATAGCACATTAGTGCTTGTTCATAGCACTTTCAATGCACACGTATTAGATTCAAGTATGTCTTAGAGTTGTTCATTCTCTATCTAGTTCTATATTCCAACTCTTTGGTTATTTATATCATGTATCAAGTAATCAACAAGCCACATTCTATCAAGTAATTATGTGCAAGATTTGCACATACACATCAAGGATAGTTCTAACACGTTAGTGCTTGTTCATAGAACTTTCAAGTTCATTACCATACACATGTATTGGTTTCAAGTCAAGTACAAGATTTTATCATCTTACATTCAAGTTCTCAATCCACTTCTATGGATGTTCAAGACATGTACAAGAATTAATTATCTTATACTCAAGTTATTATTCCAATCTTTGGATATTCAAGTCATGTACAAGATTTTATTGTCTTATACTTTAAGTTCAAGCTAAGTAGATGAGTTATACATCCCATATTTACCAGTTCTTAATCCTATACTTTGGATGTTCAAGCTTAAGACATTGTTCTAGTGCCCCTAAGGTACACAAACATTGGTTTCAAAACACATATAACACATTAGTGCTTGTTCTTAGCACTTTCAAGACATATAAAAGAGTTCTTACTCTTAGGCTCAAATTCTCTATTCAAATCATTGAATAATCATGTTCAAGACCAAGTTCTGATGCCCCTAAGGTGTCACAACACTTGCTAGGACATCTTATACTAAGGCTATATACCTCAACTAGGGTTACTTCTAACTTATACAAACTTTAAACAAACTTTTTATTTTTAAGGGCACCCGGGCGGGCGCTCAAAATGGACCGGGCGGCCGCACACTACCAGGTGAATCCTTTGAAAAACATTCCAGAAAGATGGGCGGTCGCCCAATAAATTTTGTGCGGTCGCACACTCCACATTTCCAGCCAATGCTCATTTCTTTTCCAGGTTGAATAATTTTCCGTCCCAAACGTAAGAGTATACTTTCACTAACCGTTAGGCAATACCCAGGACACTATTTCAAGCTCAATTCATTTCTTTTACCGTCCCACAAATAATAGGATAATTTCCTTTTATTCCAATTAAATATTTCACCGTCCCAAAAGTATAAGTATAATTTCCTAATATACTAATATAATCATTTAGGGATACTTCCATTCATTTCCCCGTACCACAAATAATGGTACAATTTTTCTAATAACATTTAAATCAAGTTAATATTTTATTGTCTCACGAGTAGGAGTATAAATTTCTAATATACTTGCAAACCCATTTCCATTTAGGTTCATGTTCTCTGTACCTAGTATAAAAATACTCCTTTCGTCCCAATTTTACAAGTATCACAAAACTCATTCAAATCACGAAATTAACAAGCACAAGTATCAAGAATAACACATAGGCATGTTATTACAAGCAAGGGGGAGCTAGTGACTTACCTACTCCGAAATCAAATTCACCCAAATAAATTTTTGTTCGGCAGGAAATGCTCTACTCACCGCCCTGATCATTTATGCGAAGTCGAATTTTCGAACAGAGGCATAATTAAGTGAGAGGAGTCGAGAATAGGGTAAACCCTAACTTTCTTTTATGAAACAGAGAGAAAGAACGTACAAGAAAGATTTTTGTGGGAAACAATGCCCAGAGAAAGGCAAACAAAGTTTTATCCTTACAAACTTTTCAAGAATTGCACTTAGACCCTCCAAGTTTCACTTTGAGCAAAAAGCCCCTAAAGTTTCAATTTGAGCATTTTAGCCCCTGAACTTTATTTTTCACAAATGACCCTAATGTTCCAACTTAAACAATTAGGACCTAAACTTGCTCAATTAATTAAATAATTAACTCAAATAAAATAGCATATAAATATGCAAGACAAGAATTTAACATGAATTAGGACGGGCGTTACATCCTCCCCTCCTTAAAGAAAATTCGTCCTCGAATTTTACTAATCGAGATTATAACACATATAAATAACAAATAGTACTCAAGAATAGCAAGAATATGGTATACCACACCATATTATCAATTACCTGCGAGTATTATTCTCACATAACCTTCTCGATACCGTGACTTTCCCATGAAACTTTCACAAGAAGTATTCGTGCTCAAGACAAGAATCAAGTATCCATACAAGCAATTACCCATATGCCAAGTAATTCGGGTGATGGAATTTCCGCTAAATAGCAAGCTCATACAATAGCCACAAGGAAATCCACTTCACATGCTCGCAACATATGATCAAGAAGCAACCTCGGTTAAATATCCAGAGTGCTCAGAAAAATTATCATAATCAAGATGTAAAACAAGGTGTAGAACAAGATGTAGAACAAGAATCCCTGTCATATATTATATCCACAGGTATCCCAAGTAATCAAGATGTATCGATAATAACATCAAAACACATAAAGTCAAGCAGACTTGATTAGTCAATCCGCTATAACCAATATCATCGGGACTTATCTATTAAATGATAATCCTTTCACGAAATCCATCGCAATGTATTCATATATTCACAAATATCGAAGGATTATAACAAATCAAACGATCTCTGATATTCTGCTTTCAAATAATCGCAATTCAAGGATTTTGTTGAATACTCAGAAATTTTCTCCCATTCAGTACCATCAATCATGAAATACAAGTATTTAGGTTCAATGAATCCGCTAATACAATAGCCGTAGGATCACAATGAATTTCAAGTCATGAGTAGAACTATTCATAAAGATTCAATCTCCTCGAAGCATATACAAGTACGTTACCATTTTGAATTAACACACGTTTTATCTCTTGTTCGAGCTTCACTATGCATAATGAATTTATCATACCCACTATATTGGTGAATCTTGACACATACACGAGAAAATAGTAACACTGGTCATATCCTCCAATTAACCATCATACTAGTCGAATCCACTAGGCAAGGTCAAATACTGAAGTTATGGTCATCCATCATTTCAATATTTAAAAATTGGCTTCACGTTTATCAATCCATCGGAAAGTGTAACTTTCTGTGTCAAATAGTTAATGGTAGAGCTACCTTCGAAATTCATTAATGAATCTCTAACAAGATCAAGAAAATCTCAAGAATAATCATACCTCGGTTATTTCCACTTATATAGGTCAACAAAGATGCTTACTTCAGGCATCCACTTCAAGGTAATAGATCCTTTATCTCTTGCTAGCTTTTGGAAACAATTGTTTCTCTCGAGAAATTTCAATACAATCAATTCTCAGTCTGCGACTTGGTATACACCAATAGGTCATTAATCAATTCATCGCAAAGAAATCAAATTATGGTTTGAAGATATTATTCATCAAATCCATCAATACTACTAGATCACATATCAATCGAAATAGCATAATCACGAATTCATAACAAGCATACCTGATATAAGAAGATGTCTTCAGTATATCCTCATAGTTGACTTTCCTAAGTAATGGTAGCCACTCATCAATCAAACACTGAAAGACCACTGATTAACTTTAGGGATCAAATAATTCATCCATACACGATAACAAGTATCGGTTCATTACAGTCACCTGGTTGAACTCTTTGCATTCAATATGAAATCGCAAAGTACCATATCTCTTCATGCCAATCAATACAAATGCACCCCACGCAGATATACTAAGCTGGGTGAATCCTCTATCAAGAAATTTCTCAAGTTGAATATTCAACTCTTTGAACTCAACCGATGTCATAAACATTGATTTAGATATCAGCACTATATTTGTACTGTAACAACTCAAGATAACTCATGGTTCTCATCATGTATCATGTACTACTTAGTAGAAATTATATCTGAGATCTCACAAAGAATGATGTATCCATTCTTCAATTTTGGTGTAGACATTCTTCCATCAACCACATATGCTAAATATTCAGCACAACCTTGATAATCATTTTCGAGCTTTCAATGCAGAACATGAATGTTATACATAATTATATCATGCTCATATAAATAGTCAAGCATACTAGCATAGAAATATTCACCATCTATTGTGGCAAATAAGAAAGGCCTAACACATAAAAAGCCAAATCATAACACGTATCACATCAATGCCCCATGCAGGTGACATGACCAAGTTAACATATAACGTATAGGGTGTTATCACCCACACTTCTATCAAGCTCTTATAAATAACGATATCAATCACGTAGTCTCTTACTAGAGAATACACTTTCACGTAAATCAAGAAATGAGGAAAAGTATGCATATATAGCACGAAACAATGTCCACTACACAAGATAGATACGCCTAAGTCTTTAAAGACTCGCGCTCTTGATTCTCAAACCGTCTAATGGGGAACACTATCAACACTATCAACACCAGTCCTATGCCTGGTATAACAATAAGTAACGAAGCACTCGGCGTCAAAAACACACCCAAGACTAACCCAACCTAGGCCATAGACCCTATCTAGGCTTAGAGCTAAACCATAGCTCTGATACCAAAACTGACACGCCCCCAAGTCCCGGGATTCCCTAATAGAACCTCGAACCTGGTGCGCGTCACTAACAAGAAACGAGAAACTGGAATGACACCTGCTTATATCAAACTGACATCATATATACTCAAGAGAAACGAGCTAAGATAGCTCACAACGAATTCTATACCAAGAAATTTAAACCAAATGGTTGTACACAGCGGAAAACATGCCTAGCACATACGCTGGCATTACAAGAACACTATACAAGTCTACCCAATATACTGAGTCTAAACAACTGATACCAAATCGTCCTCACCAAATACTGGAAAGGATAAAAATCCCCAAACAAGAACAACCTGCCAAGTAGGCCCCTGCTAAGTCGAGCCTCACAACGTATTACCACTTGCTTTCCTGGGGGGGAAACAAATAAACAAGGAACGGGGTGAGATAAATCTCAGTAAGTTACTAGATACAAGTACATAGAATATTATCATGTAATCATGCAAATCAAGAAGATTATCAAGTAATCATGCTCAAGATGTCATCAAGTAACAAGTATATGAGAGGATAAGCCAACTCATCAAGTAACTAGCACATAAGGCTAAATTAACACGTTACAAAGGATATTCCAACCTTATTCCTCCCAAGTAAACCATTGTTGTCGTTGCTTATTGCAGTTGACAAATTACGATCAATCAAGTTGCTGCTGTGCAGTACACAAGAGGACCCGGTAACCAGTGTCACTAACAAGAACAAATTCACGAGGTGTTCACGAGTTTAGCATTCACTTTTATCAGGCGTATTGCTCTAATAAAGGAAGCTATGCCCTTACTATGGCCTGTAGTAAGGGGTCAAACGTAGATACATAGGCACCCGATTATCACTTTGGCCTCAGCCTCATGATAAGCGTGAACCTATACATCTCCGAGCAAGCAAGGTGACCAGCTGGACTCAAACAAGAATGCACAAGTAGATATTTACTTGAACTACGAGAGTATAGAACTAAGTCCTAAAGTAGTGGACTAGCTCTTTAGGAACCATGTAATCATGTGCTCACCAAATACAAGTACACGTATGCTATATTTGTAAATACAATTTAGTATAACAATGGCACATAATGTGTCCACCTAACACAATCAAGCCAAATTAGAGTCTATTAATAACAGACCCCAACCAAATAGTAGGGTATGTCATTTTATATCACTTTGTCATATGCCATATTTGCATGTACATATTCATATAACCTTTAGCACACTAATGTGTCTATCACGATACCCTTACTTTCAAGTAGAGCCCAACATCTTAGACTCTAAGCGCGTAGTCGAATAGGTCGTATTGTACCTAGTCACAATCATATCTCGCGTATATGTATTGTTAATAATCGAATACATTTTCCAACACATTTTGTGTTCTATATTCATTGTTTTATGAATTATCTTCATATTACACTAGTCCCTCTTTCTTTAGGAACTCAACTCAAGAACAAGATATCTTCTTTATACTTTATATACTTCATTGAGTATGTACACGATTAAAACTATTTACTAGCACATTAGTGCTTGTTCATAGCACTTTCAATACACACGTATTAGATTCAAGTATGTCTTAGAGTTGTTCATTCTCTATCTAGTTCTATATTCCAACTCTTTGGTTATTTATATCATGTATCAAGTAATCAACAAGCCACATTCTATCAAGTAATTATGTGCAAGATTTGCACATACACATCAAGGATAGTTCTAACACGTTAGTGCTTGTTCATAGAACTTTCAAGTTCATTACCATACACATGTATTGGTTTCAAGTCAAGTACAAGATTTTATCATCTTACATTCAAGTTCTCAATCCACTTCTATGGATGTTCAAGACATGTACAAGAATTAATTATCTTATACTCAAGTTATTATTCCAATCTTTGGATATTCAAGTCATGTACAAGATTTTATTGTCTTATACTTTAAGTTCAAGCTAAGTAGATGAGTTATACATCCCATATTTACCAGTTCTTAATCCTATACTTTGGATGTTCAAGCTTAAGACATTGTTCTAGTGCCCTAAGGTACACAAACATTGGTTTCAAAACACATATAACACATTAGTGCTTGTTCTTAGCACTTTCAAGACATATAAAAGAGTTCTTACTCTTAGGCTCAAATTCTCTATTCAAATCATTGAATAATCATGTTCAAGACCAAGTTCTGATGCCCCTAAGGTGTCACAACACTTGCTAGGACATCTTATACTAAGGCTATATACCTCAACTAGGGTTACTTCTAACTTATACAAACTTTAAACAAACTTTTTATTTTTAAGGGCACCCGGGCGGGCGCTCAAAATGGACCGGGCGGCCGCACACTACCAGGTGAATCCTTTGAAAAACATTCCAGAAAGATGGGCGGTCGCCCAATAAATTTTGTGCGGTCGCACACTCCACATTTCCAGCCAATGCTCATTTCTTTTCCAGGTTGAATAATTTTCCGTCCCAAGCATAGGAGTATACTTTCACTAACCCTTAGGCAATAACCAGGACACTATTTCAAGCTCAATTCATTTCTTTTACCGTCCCACAAATAATTGGATAATTTCCTTTTATTCCAATTAAATATTTCACCGTCCCAAAAGTATAAGTATAATTTCCTAATATACTAATATAATCATTTAGGGATACTTCCATTCATTTTCCCGTACCACAAATAATAGTACAATTTTTCTAATAACATTTAAATCAAGTTAATATTTTACCGTCTCAGAGTAGGAGTATAAATTTCTAATATACTTGCAAACCCATTTCCATTTAGGTTCATGTTCTCTGTACCTAGTATAAAAATACTCCCTTCGTCCCAATTTTACAAGTATCATAAAACTCATTCAAATCACGAAATTAACAAGCACAAGTATCAAGAATAACACATAGACATGTTATTACAAGCAAGGGGGAGCTAGTGACTTACTTACTCCGAAATCAAATTCACCCAAATAAATTTCTGTTCGGCAGGAAATGCTCTACTCACCGCCCTGATCATTTATGCGAAGTCGGATTTTCGAACAGAGGCATAATTAAGTGAGAGGAGTCGAGAATAGGGTAAACCCTAACTTTCTTTTATGAAACAGAGAGAAAGAACGTACGAGAAAGATTTTTGGGGGAAACAATGCCCAGAGAAAGGCAAACAAAGTTTTATCCTTACAAACTTTCCAAGAATTGCACTTAGACCCTCCAAGTTTCACTTTAAGCAAAAAGCCCCTAAAGTTTCAATTTGAGCATTTTAGCCCCTGAACTTTATTTTTCACAAATGACCCTAATGTTCCAACTTAAACAATTAGGACCTAAACTTGCTCAATTAATTAAATAATTAACTCAAATAAAATAGCATATAAATATGCAAGACAAGAATTTAACATGAATTAGGACGGGCGTTACAGGAATCTCTAGACCTGAGGTTATTACAGTCTTCCAGATGATGAACATTACGCTTGACATATTCAAACGTTACCCTTAACTGGGTAGCTATAAAGAATATGATTGACATAATCGGATCATGTAAGGAAAGGTAATAAGCCAAGAAGGGATTTGTTCCTCGTCGAGAGAGATGTCAAGCTTTGGCCACTCGATGAATGGTATTGATGAAATGCATGGCCATGCTCAAATGAATTGATTTCATTTGTATTATCAATACATTCGGGATCGAGAAAGCATTGAACAAGGTAAGTTGACCATTGACCATGGCTTACGTTCAATAGACATCGTGTAACAAAGAGATTGTGTTATGTTCTATTTTTGGAAACTTTGGATCTTCAAAGTTATACTAATTGAGTAATCATAATGGCTTGCTAGAGTCCGCTTATGATTTATGAGATTTGAACGGTTCGGGCTCGTTGCCAACTTAGTATAATCATATTGGGTCACACACGCAGAACGGATCGACAAAGGCACGGAAAACGAGAAAAACTGGATCCTACTGGAGGATCCGTACGAATGGTTTGGGACCCACCAAACTGATCCGTACGGATGGTTTGTTGATAAACGACCATTTTATAGTCATTTATAATATATTTTACTTACCTTTTATCTCAATTCCTAGCCTTACTTAGTATATTTAGTCTTTTTTATCCTCATTTACACCTTTTATGTGGATATAATGCTTGGTATGTCTTATGGTTGAAACAGGGACCTTTCGAGTCAAAATATAGCTCATATGATGAACCAGAGCAAAGGGGTTAAGGATGGAACAAATTGAGAAGGAAAAAAGGTGGAAAATCAGATATTTGGGTCAGCACGACCGTGCTTGCAAATGAGCACGACCGTGCTGTTGGTAGTGGTGCCCTAGGCACGTTTAATAAACGTTGTAATTGTTATCATTTATTTCATATCAATAAAGAGATGTTTTGATTATTATTGTTGTTCATGTTTACTTATAATAATCTCTGTCCCTAGTACTTGTTAAGCACTAGTATAAAGGCTAAATGATCATGGGATGATCATGTTAGATTTATGGGTACTTGTTTAGAACAAGGTACTGGACATGACCCGCTGTATGAGATTTATGTCATGGTCTGTGTCGAACATATATCTTATATTAGTTATGTCATTCGAATCCTTAGAAATAAAGTTATTATAGTTTTCTACTTGATGAACATTATGTTTGACATATTCAAACGCTACCTTTAACCGGGTAGTTATAAAGGGTATGATTGGCATAATCGGATTCAAGTGGGGAATAATAATAAGCTAAATGGATTTGTCCCTCTTTTGAGAGATGTCAATCTTGGGCCTCTCGTAGGAATGATGTTGATGAAATGTTCGGCCGGACTCAAGTGAATTGATTGGATCAATGTCATTTGGATTATCAACATATTCGGAATCGAGAAAGTATTGAACAAAGACAAGTTGACTTGTTGACCATGACTTGTGTTCAATGACATCGTGGACAAAGGGATTATGACATATTCTAAAGGAATGCGAACTTTTATCTAGTTATACTATTTGGGTAGGTATGACGGTTTGCTAGAACCTAATCATATCTTATGGTTTCATGTTTGAACCCATTTCCAACTTAGTATAATCCTAGAGGGTCACACACAATAGAACGAATCATTAAAAGGACTAAAGTGGAATTTTTCAGTGTTTCTGGGCAGGCGGGCAACCGCCCAAAAGGGACCGGGCGACCGCCCAAAGGTGGGCGACCGCACAGCCTATTTTGGGCGGCCGCACGGTGGTGTTGGGTGGCAGATTCCTAATTTGATTAGGAAACGAATTTTGGACGGATTTTGACACAAGTTTCCTATTTGGAATAGGTCCTACTTGTGTATAAAAGGCCAAATTCGGCCAGCACTTTCACCGATTGATTTTGTGAGTCTCAAAGAGTTTGAGAGAGGTTTTATTTTGTTCCAAGATATCTCTTGATTGAAGAACAAAATAATACACAATTAAAATTCCATATAGTCATTATCAATTGTGAAAGTGTGTTTCATAATTGTTGGTCTAGCAACCAAGATCAAGAAGCTCCTTGATATTCGTTCGTGGTGTGGATACCGCTAGAGGGTGAAGCTCATCATCTTCAAAGTTCGTGTTCTTACTTTCTTCGTGATCAAAGCTTCAAATCTCCACCAAGATCAAAGCTAGAATTCAAAGTCATCAAGGGTTAGTTTTTCCTCTATTCATGTTGTTGTATTCAATTTAATCATATGAATGGATCTATGGGCTTTGGGTTTCAAAATTTTAAATGCTAAATTCCGCTGCGCATGTTACATCAAAACCCAACAGTGGTATCAGAGCCCCGTTCATGTTGATTATTTCAATACCGAGATCATGTTATGTGTATATAAATTGTTTATGTGCCTTGCATGATATGAATATTGGAATATGTGATGTTTATGTGTTATGTGATTTTATGTGGTTTATTGTTTTGCAACTTTAATCGCACGATTCAATCGCAATAAATAAATTATGGTGGATTCAGAATTGTTGGTTATTAAATTTTGATTGGATCAAAGTTTTAATAATCGGGGAAAAACAATTTTGAGACAAAAATTTTCGAACTTCAAAATTCTGTACATTCTGATCAGTTTGGGCGACCGCACAAAATCACTTGGGCGGCCGCACATGTTTGGGCGACCGCACAGTGAGTTTTGGGCGGCCGCACATAAGGATCAGATTGTCTGATTTTTTTTTTTGTTGAAATCAGAATTTGAAATTTTCGAGAGGTCCAACAAAACCAGTAACAGAACCAGTCCAGACTTGCTGATCTGGAATGGGTTTTGGGTAGTTGGTTTATGTGTGGATCTTGGGGTTTGATTTTCCTATTTGTTTTAGTCTTGTGACTCTAAGATTGGTTCAAGGTTTGGTTGGCTAATCTGCGTTCATCGAGATTGTGTTTCCCAAACTTGATCGCAATCAAAGTTTCAAAGATAAAACGAAGTTAGAATTATGAAGAGTTCATAATTGCTAAAATTGAGAAACAAAGTTCTTGATTCAAAGATTGAAGATCCATGTGGAATTGTGGATGCAATTGGCCTACGTTCATCGAGACCATCTATTGCTTAGTTTCGGCCACATGGACTACTTTCTTGGTTTCTTGAATTAGTGCGGTATTGTGGTTGCCTAATGGCTTAGTTCGACCGCACTTCTTGTTGTCTTGATTTGGAGATAATAACCAAAGTTGAAATAGTCTCATCCTCATAATTATAGAGAAACTAATGACACATAATTATCATGCTTAAATTAATGGAGATTAATTTAATGGCTAAACTTGATGTGTAACATGTTTATATTATGTGCTCATAAATGTGTTATATGCTATATGTGATGAACCTTCAAAGAAAGTTTTAAGTCCTTAATTGCCATGCCATGATTAAAACACTTGTTTATACATGGGTGATCTTGATGTGGGTTCGCCTCCGCGAGGTGCATTAATTTTATTCATGTATAAGCAAGATGAGGTTCATTAGTTTAATGTGGGCTTGCCTCCGCAAGGTACATTAAATTGAATGGTTTCTATGTGTTTAAAATGGTTGGACTTAATTAGGCGTCAAAACGGTTTTGGGCCTAGGCAAGAGATGAGATTAAACATGTTTTTTGAAATTGGATTTCTCAAAGAATCTCATAAAAGGATCTAAGAATCATATGGGATATGATTGACATGACTGTCTATCTAATTAATTTAGTTTTGAGCGGTCCGCCTCCGTGGACTCAAAAGTTAAATTAAAGTTGGATCTTAGCCCAATTAAATTATATTATACATTGGATGTATATGAAGGTTATATAATTTAGTGGGAGTATTTTGTTTGAAAAATACATTATTTATTTTTTTAATGAAAAACGGGTACTTATTAAATTTTGGAAATTTTGCATATTTGTAGATAATGACTACTAACACTCAATCAATTTCATTGCGATCAATCCTTGAGAAGGATAAGCTCCAAGAGAATGGTACGAACTTTATGGATTGGATCCGTAGCCTAAGAATTGTTCTTAGGCAAGAAGATAAGTTGTACATTCTCGATGGGCCTCTTCCTGTTGAACTAGAACCTATTGCCCCGAGGGCAGAAAGAGACAATTACAAGAAACATCGTAATGATTCTAGAGATGTAAGCTGTCTCATGCTTGCTACTATGTGCTCAAAACTCCAATAAATTTTTGAACATTTGGAAGCCTATGAGATAGGCGTGGAGTTAAGAGCCATGTTTCAAGAGCAAACTAGGCAAGAGAGGTACAAAGACAAGTTGATGAAATGGATTTGTCCCTCTTTGGAGAGATGTCAATCTTGGGCCTCTCGTAGGAATGATGTTGATGAAATGTTCGGCCGGACTCAAGTGAATTGATTGGATCAATGTCATTTGGATTATCAACATATTCGGAATCGAGAAAGTATTGAACAAAGACAAGTTGACTTGTTGACCATGAGTTGTGTTCAATGACATCGTGGACAAAGGGATTATGACATATTCTAAAGGAATGCGTACTTGTATCTAGTTATACTGTTTGGGTAGGTATGACGGTTTGCTAGAACCTAATCATATCTTATGGTTTCATGTTTGAACCCATTGCCAACTTAGTATAATCCTAGAGGGTCACACACAATAGAACGAATCTTTAAAAGGACTAAAGTGGAATTTTTCAGTGTTTCTGGGCAGGCGGGCGACCGTCCAAAAGGGACCGGGCGACCGCCCAAAGGTGGGCGACCGCACAGCCTATTTTGGGTGGCCGTACGGTGGTGTCGGGTGGCAGATTCCTAATTTGATTAGGAAACGAATTTTAGACGGATTTTGACACAAGTTTCCTATTTGGAATAGGTCCTACTTGTGTATAAAAGGCCAAATTCGGCCAGCACTTTCACCGATTGATATTGTGAGTCTCAAAGAGTTTGAGAGATGTTTTATTTTGTTCCAAGACATCTCTTGATTGAAGAACAAAATAATACACAATTAAAATTCCATATAGTCATTATTAATTGTGAAAGTGCGTTTCATAATTGTTGGTCTAGCAACCAAGATCAAGAATCTCTTTGATATTCGTTCGTGGTGTGGATACCGCTAGAGGGTGAAGCTCATAATCTTCAAAGTTTGTGTTCTTACTTTCTTCGTTATCAAAGCTTCAAATCTCCACCAAGATCAAAGCTAGAATTCAAAGTCATCAAGGGTTAGTTTTCCCTCTATTCATGTTGTTGTATTCGATTTAATCATATGAATGGATCTATGGGCTTTGGGTTTCAAAATTTTAAATGCTAAATTCCGCTGCGCATGTTACATCGAAACCCAACACGTGCCATTGATGTCGACAAAATCAGCCAAACACAAATTCTGCACGGCCGCTCTGTTTCCTTGACTCGACCGAGTTGCACGGCCGAGCGCTTTGACTTGCACGGCCGTGCACCAGAGTAAAACAAAAGCCGAGTTTAATTAGTGAAGGCACGGTCTCAATTATTCCTTGACTCGCCCGAGCTGCTCGGCCGAGCGCCTATAACTGCACGGCTGAGCGCGCCTGTTCAGCAACTTTTCAGATTTCTCCAAAAGGCACCTTTTCAAGAAACCTTCCGGGAATAAGCACATCTCTTGGTCCAAGGCCTATAAAAAAGACTTGATATCAGTAGTTTAAGCATCCAAAAATTATTGTAACATTACTCTATTAAATTTTAGTCTCATAAATATTACTACTTTCCATCTTTTTGAGGTGTTCTTGTGGAAAAGCAATAAAAATTCTTACAGAATTATTGTCAGCCCTTATTTCTTTCATCATTGCAAGACTAAGTTTTCTTCTTCTCTTATCTTTATGTTTCCATTCTTATGTCTTGTTTATTGTGTTATAATAATGGCTTGTGAGTAATCTTTCCTTTTCTTGGGGTTGGAAACTTAGCAATAATGTGTTCTTCAAAGTAATTCATGATCTTCTTTTCATTATCTTCATCTTAAACAATCTCTTCATATTGTACTAAAACGCCTACAACCATGATGAGCTCCATGTTTTGTATGAATCCCAGTTAATCGAGAGAAGTACCTAGCGGAGAATCTCGATTAACGAAACCATATGAAGCGACTGGGTTTATATTAATCACGAGAGTAGATTAATGGTCTAGGGGTGATCCTTGAATGGAAAGTACGTGGATTTTCATAAACATTAATGGATTCTTACTAATTATGGGCCATCGAGAGATAGAGCATAATTAGTAAGAGAATACAAATACTACTTGCTTGATCGTGAGAAATAGTATAGGCCTAATGTACCACCCTTGTTTTAAAATGAAACTTTATTCTAAAAAAGAGCATGATTAAATGATGAACATGTGATTGTTTGAGTCCCAATTCCAGGAAGTATTTCTTCATAAGAGTTTTCATCCAAAGTTAGAGTATTCTGCAATATATTTCTAGTTCAGTGACAAACCAATTTATACCCCCCCAATCATACTTTTTACTATTCTTTCATTAAAGCAAACGTTTTATAAAGTAAACCCTGTCTTCGTGGGATCGACCCGCATTTGCCGTATTCTATACTATAACAACGCCGTGCACTTGCGGTATTTTATAACTAAGCCTTCGTTTAGGCCTAACAAGTTTTTGGCGCCGTTGCCGAGGACAACGGTTTATCTTTTTAAATTTTTGCTTTATGTTTTTTTCTGCTTTTATTTTTTATTTATTTATTTAACATCTCCTTCGAAGAATTTTTTGTCTTCGAAAAATTTCTTTAGGTGCTCTCGGAATATATGAAAAGAGCCCGGACCTCACTTGAAGAGTTTGATCCAGAACCAGAAAGAACATTTCACGAAAGGTTAAGAAGATTAAGAGAGACTTTGTACAAAGATATGGCACAAAACGGAGAAGGAGATCCTGCTACACCCCCTCCTAGAACCTTAAGGGACTTCGTTAATCCGAGTTCATAAGAATGCGCCTTTTCCCTTTCTCACTTAGGGATAAGGCGAAGCAGTGTTGAACTCGGTCCCTCATAACTCATTAACAACGTGGGACCAAGTTCAAAAGGCCTTCCTTGGACGCTTTTTCCCACCGTCCAAGACCGCTCAAATTCGGACTAAGATTACAAATTTTAGTCAAAGAGGAGATGAGTCGCTCTACGATGCATGGGAGCGGTACAAGGAACTTTTAAGGATGTGCCCACACCACGAGCTTGAGAGGTGGTTGATCATCCACACATTTTACAATGGTCTCACATTCAGAACAAGGGAGACCATAGATGCCGCCGCTGGAGGAGCACTTTTGAACAAGGGGGTGGATGAGGCATTCGAATTGATAGAGAACATTGTCTTGAACCACTACCAATGGTCAAATGAAAGGGAGCAACAACAAGGAACTCCAGGTAAGTACAATGTAGATAATGTTACTCTCCTATCTTCTAATGTTACTCTCCTCTCATCTAAGGTTGACATGATTCTAAAAAAAATTGAAAATTTTAATGTGAATCTTGTGGCCAATGTAAACGTTTTTTATGAACTATGTGGGTCTAACTCACATAGTACCAAAGGTTGTGATTTGCTTGACACTACTCCTAGTGAGCAAGAAAATTTTGTAAACTCTTATGGGAAAAACGGGGGTATGTATTCAAACACGTATAATCCCGAATGGAAAAATCACCCCAATTTTTCCCATAAGAGCAATAATGTTTTGAACCCTCAACCTTCTACACAAGCACCAGGATTCACATCAAATTTCAACAATAATAATTATTTCCCTCCCCCTAAATCTAAGTTAGATCTTATAATGGACTTCATGGTCGAAAATAAAAATACTCAAGATAAGATCAACAATGAAGTTATGGAAAGTTTAAATGCATTAAATAGTAGGTTCGATAATCTAGCCGCCCATAGTAAAATGAAAGAGAACCAAATTGCTCAACAAGCCAATGCTTCGTCTAGACCACAAGGGAGCCTTCCCGGTCAAACGCAAAGGCCTAATGAGCAAGCTAATGCGATAACCAGCGGGAGTGAAAAAGAAGAAAACCTTAGCGAAAATAACCATAGTCAAACTCCTCAAATTTTTAAAAATAATAAGGAAGTTGAGAAGGGGACGGACTCCCCAATACCTTCTAGAAATTTTGATCCGCCAATACCTTATCCTCAAAAGTTGGCGAGGATTCTTGATAAACAATTTTCGAAATTTTTAGAAGTTTTAAAATCAATTTACATCAATGTTCCTTTTATTGATGTTTTAAAACAAATGCCCTCTTCACAAAATTTTTAAAAGAAATTCTTTCAAATAAGAGGAGATTAGAGGAGTTTGAGACTGTTGCACTAACGGAAGAGGTAAGCGTCGTTTTACAAAGTAAAATACCTACAAAATTGAAAGATCCCGGCACTTTCTCTATCCCTTACAACATAGGTAATTTCGATGTTGAGAAAGCATTACTCGATCTTGGGGCAAGTGTTAGCCTCATTCCGCTTTTTGTTAGTCAGAAAATAGGTGTGGGGAAAATCAAACCCACAATAATAACTTTACAATTAGCGGACCGTTCCACTAAGTACCCGGTGGGTATTATGGAAGACATTCCTTGTCGAGTCGGGAAATTAATCATCCCGGTCGACTTTTTAGTTCTTGAGATGGAAGAAGATCATAACATTCCCGTTATCCTAGGTAGACCATTTCTTGCCACCGCAAGGGCAATCATTGATGTTAAAAATGGTAGCCTTTCTTTAAACGTAGGGAATGAGAAAGTGAGATTTAAATTGAAAAAAAAAAAATCCTAATCTTAAGAACCCTTGCTCCGGTGTTAACATGCTAAAATCTATGAGCAAGGAATGTGAAATTAAAAATGAGTGCCCTACTAGAGACAAAATTGAAAAATCCATGCCAAAGAGTAAGGTACCGAAAAAGGAAAGCACATCGGGGTGGCGATTGTGTATTGATCGCAGAAGCTCAATCACGCCATTAGGCATGGAATGGCGAATTGTCAAAGACAATAGGCCATTACAACACCGTTCCTTGCCCATTCCAGTTATAAGAAAGGGGTCGAGCTAATGACCTTAAACAAGCATCATCGGGATGGTAACCGATGGATTATTTCAAATCCTATTTATTTATTTTTGTTCTTATTTTATATATATATATATATATATATCTTTCTTTTTTTTTCTTCTTCTCTCTCTCTCTCTATCAAACCCCAAAGACTTTTTACCTCCAAATCTTTTTAGTTGTCCTATTTTAAAACATTGAGGACAATGTTTGATTTAAGTGTGGAGGGGTAGAATCTCTTCCTTTTATTTTCAAAAAAAAAAAAAAAAAAAAAAACTCTCTTATTATCATAAAAAATTGTCTTTATAAAACTTTTTCCTACCTATTTCTTTATAAACCTTTTATCCTTTGAGATCTTTGATAAAGAGAAGTTAGGAATATATTGGGAATAAATGAAAATTTCTAAGTATAAGTATAAAATTTATAAACTTTATTAAGTACAAGCATTACTTTTATTAATGAATTTTTGGGTCATTTAAGTTAGGTTACATTTACTTGTGAAAATTTTAAAATCATTCTTGTTTATACATCACAAAGCCTTTATTTTTACTCCTTTTAAGATATGAATGATTGTTATGCACTTCCCGAATCACAAAACCTTCGCTTAAACCATCTTTCCATTTCCACTTTCAAGGCTATTAATTAACTAAACCTTCTTGTGAATTGTCCACTCGAAAATTTTAATGAATAAATCATTATAGAGTGGAACAATTCAAATAAAGAAACTCAATTGCCACGTCTAACCATAATCTCTAGCCTTTTCCACTACCATCCTCCGCCTCCATTTTTGTGATTCAAGGTGCATAACAAATTATGAGTATCTTAGTTAAGGAATAAAAATCATTGTTAAATGATGAATACCAAGCATGAAGTAATTCTTCACAAAGCACTATAAAGAGTGAATTTATTTCAAAACCATACTTATGATCCAAAAGTTCATTTGGCTATTTCAATATGCTTTTACTTGATGAATTTTATTCTTACTATATTAAGCTTATAATTTTCTATCTATTCTCCAATATAATCCTAGGTTCTATTTTGCAAAATTCTTGAGTTATAAAAGGGACGAAAAAATAAGTAGGAAGGATTTTTACTAAGGCAATACTTATTCCAAGGAGAGCATTCTATTTTTTTCTTCTTTTACTTTTTTTGTTTTTATGGTCTTTTGTTCTACTCTTCCATTTTTCCAATTTCTAACTTGCCTAGAGACAAGCAAGGTTTAAGTGTGGGGGAGTTGATAAACGACCATTTTATAGTGATTTATAATATATCCTTTTATCTCAATTCCTAGCCTTACTTAGTATATTTAGTCTTTTTTATCTTCATTTACACCTTTTATATGGATATAATGCTTGGTATGTCTTATGGTTGAAACAGGGACCTTTCGAGTCAAAATATAGCTCATATGATGAACCGGAGCAAAGGGGTTAAGGATGGAACAAACTGAGAACGAAAAAAGGTGGAAAATCAGATATTTGGGTCAGCACGACCGTGCTTGCAAATGAGCACGACCGTGCCATTGGTGTCGACAAAATTAGCCAAACACAAATTCTGCACGGCCGCTCTGTTTCCTTGACTCGACCAAGTTGCACGGCCGAGCGCTTTGACTTGCACGGCCGTGCACCAGAGTAAAACAAAAGCCGAGTTGAATTAGTGAAGGCACGGCCGCTCCTATTCCTTGACTCGCCCGAGCTGCTCGGCCGAGCGCCTATAACTGCACGGCCGAGCGCGCCTGTTCAGCAACTTTTCAGATTTCTCCAAAAGGCACCTTTTCAAGAAACTTTCCGGGAATAAGCACATCTCTTGGTCCAAAGGCCTATAAAAAAGACTAGATATCAGTAGTTTAAGCATCCAGAAATTATTGTAACATTACTCTAGTAAATTTTAGTCTCATAAATATTACTACTTTCCATCTTTTTGAGGTGTTCTTGAGGAAAAGCAATAAAAATTCTTATAGAATTATTTTTAGCCCTTGTTTCTTTCATCATTGCAAGACTAAGTTTTCTTCTTCTCTTATCTTTATGTTTCTATTCTCATGTCTTGTTTATTGTGTTATAATAATGGCTTGTGAGTAATCCTCCCTTTTCTTGGGGTTGGAAACTTAGCAATAATGTGTTCTTCAAAGTAATTCATGCTCTTATTTTCATTTTCTTCATCTTAAACAATCTCTTTATATTGTACTAAAACGCCTAAAACCATGATGAGCTCCATGTTTTGTATGAATCCTAGTTAATCGAGTGAAGTACCTAGCGGAGAATCTTGATTAACGGAACCATATGAAGCGACTGGGTTTCTATTAATCACGAGAGTAGGGGTGCTCCTTGAATGGAAAGTACGTGGATTTTTATAAACATTAATGGATTCTTACTAATTATGGCCCATCGAGAGATAGGACATAATTAGTATGAGAATACAAATACTACTTGCTTGATCGTGAGAAGTAGTATAGGCCTAATGTACCACCCTTGTTTTAAATGAAACTTTATTCTAAAAAAGAGCATGATTAAATGATGAGCATGTGATTGTTTGAGTCGGAATTCCAGGAAGTATTTCTTCATAAGAGTTTTCATCCAAAGTTAGAGTATTCTGCAATATATTTCTAGTTCAGTGACAAACCAATTTATACCCCCAATCATACTTTTTACTATTCTTTCATTAAAGCAAACGTCTTATAAAGTAAACCCTGTCTTCGTGGGATCGACCCGCATTTGCCGTATTCTATACTATAACAATGCCGTGCACTTGCGGTATTTTAGAACTAAGCCTTCGTTTAGGCCTAACATTTGTCCGGCAGGAACAGTTTTAGGTAACTTCTTGCTGATCAAGAAAACCTATTTCCTAATGAGATTAGGTTTCTTCCTTGGATATAATGGACGATTTTCAGCAGCCGAAAACATATGCTTTCACATTGATTTGAGAAATCAAAGAGAAGTTTTTGGTGAGAGAAAAACACACATTATTCAAGGGTTATTAGGATTTGATTATTCTCTATTATCAAACCATAATATTCATTCAAGGGAGATTGAAGAAGGGTTCTTCAAATCCAAAGTTTTCTAGCCTAAAGGATCTAGCAATCGCGTCAAGAAAGAGTTCTTGAATCCGTTCAAAGTGTGGATACCAAGAGAGGATATTTTTCTTAATACCTAAGATCTTAAAGTTTCATTCCGAGCAAACAAGGTTAGAATCCTTTTCGTCTTTATTATAAATTATTTGATCATAACGGATCCAGGCTTTGAGTTTTGTTCATGTAAAGTCTTCCGCTGCGCATGATCCGTTGAAACCCAACAAAAAGTACTTAATATTTTTTATTATTATATAGAATTGCATAGGTACGTGCGGTATCACCAAAAGAAAATATAGCTGCGTATATTGGAAGAAAAGGGTACGCTACTCAAAATATTTTGGCGATATGTGATTTCGATATGTGCTTTATATTTGTATGGGCTGGTTGGAAGGAATCGCACATGATTCACGCATATTTGAGCTTGCTAGAGCAAAATCTGAACTTAAGTTTCCACATCCACCAAATGGTATATATCTTTATAACCTTGATTAATTATATTTTATTATAATAATTTTTTAATACAAGATGTTATGACATACAGGAAAATATTACCTAGTTGATGCTGGATATCCAAATACGAAAGGTTTTCTTGCACCTTTTAAGAATGTAAGATATCATTTACCTGACTTTCGACGGGGTTCAAAATCATCCCAACGTCCAAGGAATAGACAAGAAAGGTTTAATAACGCTCACTCTTCTCTAAGAAGTGTTATTGAAAGGTCTTTCGGAGTATGGAAGGCAAGATTTAAAATTTTAAAGGTCATGCCAGCCTTCCCTTTCAAGACACAAATATCAATTATAATTGCAACCATGGCAATACACAACTTTATTTAACGTGAAGCCCGCATTGATGATGACATGTTTTTTTGTGATGAAAATCCTACTGATTACCCGGGTGATGATAGTGATGATGAGATAAATGAAAATCACAACTCAGGTGAAGGTTATGAAGTTCCCCAATCAACCAATCGTAGAGAAGAAAATAAGATGATGGATAATTTTCGACAATCTCTATTACAGTCTATTTGTGGTAGTTATCATTGGACTTGAATAAAATGTTATTTCATTTTTCTTTAAAAAAAAACGACCAAAAACTATAAGCGTTGAAATGAGTGAACATTTTAAACAATGTAGACTTTTTTATTAATTCTTGTTTTTTATGTTGAACATGAGAGATTATATGCATCCCATTCCCTTTAATTTTATTTGTGATTTTTTTAAATATGTGTTTAGTAATAATGTTACTTTTAAAAGGGTAAAAATGTCATTGTTAATAAGTATTCAATTTTCATATGGGCGTTTTGAAGTGTTGCACCAGACACATTTATAGGAAAATTTTCTTCGTTTGGTTATGCTCCATTTCGAAACGTGCTTCGTTTGCAAAACTTTCTGTTTTGAAGCTGTGCACAAGACAGTAAGAGATTTTCATAAAAACAAATTATATGGAGTAAATAGCATTCCACACATTTTTTTTATAATGCTTTTATAATTACAAATAGAACACATACCAACTTAACCCACTTTACCCACTTTAGTTTTTTTTTTAAGCAATCCACAAATACCGGAGGCTCATTCCATAAATACAACAGTGAATCTTTTGAGTTAAATCTAGAGATGTTCGGATTCACTCTAAGCAAAACTTGGACATCGTCCCTATCTGGCATTCAAGAAATCCCTATTCGGATAAGATTTTGCGCTGAACACTCAGAATACTAGAGAAATTAGGTGGACGAATAAACACCTACAAGACATCTCAAAAGCCACGAAACATCCACGCGTAGTAATTGCATTGACATTCACTTCATTGTGAAAGAATGATAGATTCGTCACAATTGCTTGATAAAAAAACAACAAACAAATAAAGAAATAATCATAATCTCTCAACAAATGAGAGAAATTTAAGGCTCTCAACAAAGGAGAAAAATCCACGACTCTCACAAAGAAGAAATCTAAAGCTTCAACAAATGAGAGAAAATTATTATATGATAAAATTAAAACAAATATTTGTGTTGTTGAAAAACATATAAAATCAAAATTGTAACTCAAACCAACGAAAGTAGATTTTATGACTGAAAAGTAGAAATTATGTTAAAAAACAAAACTTTTGATCAGACCCACCATTCATATTTGAGTGTCCCTTAGAATCTAAATGTCCTTATCTAGTTTATAATCTTTCTCTTTTTCCTTATGTGAATTTTATTCATTCATGAATAAAATTTCTTTAGACCAAAGAGCTTTAGTTTTGATGGTATCTGGTATTAATTTTTATAGTAGAGATAGTGAGTTTGAATCTTTGTAAGAACATGTGTTAACCTATTTATAGGTTATTTGATTTGATGTAGATTAATGGCAATTTATCAATCATTAATAAATTAATAAAAACCCCATTTAAAAAAAATTGCTTTAGAAACAGTGTTAATTTACTAAATTCCATATCATTAAAAAAATAAATTCTTTTTTACATCATATGTATTTGATTATTTAAATATATAAAGTGACTCTCACTTTAAATCATAAATTTAAAATAATAAAATAGTATTATATTTCAGTTACTCCCTCCGTCCCGGTTTAAGGTTCTTAGTTTGACTTTACACGCTTAGTAAGAAAATAAGGCAAATTTGGGTAAAAAATAGTAGTGTGTGGAGGATATAATTGTCCATTCATAAATCAAGTAGATGAAAAGTAGATGGGTAAGTGATGGTTTTTTTGTAATATATGAACTTTATGAGGACAAAAATGTCCAAAATACTATTTATCTTTTGTCATTTAAGAAATAAAGCAACTAAAAACCTTAAACTGAGGCATACCAAAAAGAAAAGTAAAAACCTTCGGAACGGAGGGAGTACTTATTTTATAACAGTGATGAAAGAAAAAAATTAGTCATTTAAAATTTCATGAAACTAAGCACAGGTGTCGAAAAGACCGCAGCCATATGACTCCAATGATTTTCAAATGATACTGCTGCCTCCTTTGACGGTTTGACCAATACTACAAACGTAAAAAAAAAAAAAAAAAAAAAAAAAATTACTGTAGTACAATGTACAAGTTCTAGTTGAGAGTATAAATCAATAAAATATAAATGTAGAGAAGGAAAATTTTACTCCAATACTCCTCCGTCCCAATTTATACTTCAAAAAAAAAAAATTAGGTTCAAGAATTAAGAAAAAGTTGATGTGTTGTGAGTATGATATGTGGGGCCTACAAAATAAAAAAAGTATAAAATACTTTCCTTTTTAGGCTTTGAAGTTTAAAATGAGACACCCAAAATGGAGATTTTTGAAGTTTAAAATGGGACGGAGAGAGTATTTAGTTAGTTTGAACTTTTTTTAAAACAATATCAGGTTTTGTGAGGAATATTTTAGTGATTTTCGCAAATTTAAAATCATGTCAATTAAAAGAGTTGGTTTCCTGTAAAACGTGTTTTTCCTAGTGGTTAGGAAAAACGTGTTTTTCAAAATCGTCTGGCACTTTTTAACACACTCATTAGACATTCGTAACACAGAAATTGATCATCCTAAACATTGTTACTGGCTATCTATTAGCACTTCTGCTACTCTAAAAAAAAATCAGAAAAAACTGGCTATCACTTTCAAATGTTCTAGCTATCAATCTCATATCCAGAAGGCTTCATATTGATATCCAGAACCCTTCTGGCTATTACTTTCAAAGGTTATGGCTATCAATCTCATATCCAGAAGACTTTATATTAACATCCAGAACCGTTTGAGAAGTTCTGACTGTTTACAAAAATGTCACCGCACGTTTTTTTAAAACACGCCTGGCTATCACTTTCACAGTTTCTGGATATCAATCTCATATCCAGAAGGCACTATATCGATATCCAGAACCGTTGAGAAGTTCCTACTATTTACAAAAATATCACCACACGTTTTTTAAAAACACCTTTTTCCTAAGCGTTTCGTAAAACGCGTTTTACGCAAGATTTTGGCCAATTAAAATACGCATAGTACACTTTCTGAGTATTCAAAATCTTATTTATCTCTTCTTTGCAATTTCTTTCCCTTTCTCTGTATATCATGAAACCCGATGTTCTCAATACTACAATGTGAATAGCAGGATTTGATCACATCTCCTATAGTTTTTATTTTATTTTATGACTTAAGTGTGTCGGTGTTTGTGCCTACATAATTTAGGGTTTATGAACCACTTTCTTAGATCTATAGACATAGACAAGTAAATCCGGTTCTAATCTCTTAGTTGCCAAGTTGTCTAGTGGCTCAAAAGGGAATGTTCAGCAGGGCTTACATCACTTGTCACCAAGTTGCTCCTCCCACCACTCAAATACAAAACATCTCTTACCATCTCTCAACTCCTTACCTCTGAACTACCCGTGGATCCCTTATATTAATACTCTCTCCGTCCCATTACAATGGGCACACTTTGACTTTTTTGGTCAATTAGGTCAATCTTTGACCATAATTTTATGAATATCTAGATATCTCTAGACAATTCTAAAAATTGTTAATGATAGTATTTCTAATAGTGAAACAATAACAATTTTTAGAATTTTATAGAGATATTTAGATATTCATAAAATTATGGTCAAAGATTGACTCAATTGACCAAAAAAGTCAAACTGTGCCCATTGTTATGGGACGGAGGGAGTATGGTGCAATTTTGAGATCAATTAGATATTTGTTAACCTCATACTCCCTCCGTCCCATCTCACTTAACACTTATTTCCATTTTGGTCTGTCCCAGTTTACTTGTCACTTCCCAAAATAGCTTACTTTTTATAATTTTATATTCACTCTACCCCACCACTCATTCTCTCTCTTTATTTTCCACCACTCAATTTATTCAATCAACACTACTATTCACCCCACTCATTCTCTTTCTTCATTTTCTACCACACATGTTCCTTATTTTATTCTTTTTCCTTAGTTATTGTGTCCACCTCTTGGGTGTCAAGTGAGGTGGAACGGAGAGAGTATATTATAATATTAATTTTGGTCATATACAGTTTAAAGGAAGGTAGATGAGGATCCCAAGCTTATACATTTTGTATGGCACAATAACTTGATTTAAATAGATAGGTGAATTATATTTTATAATAATATAAGCTACATTTTTAATAACATGTAGTATACTTTTAGATTAAAAAAAAATTATACTCCCTCCGTCCCATTTTAAACTTCAAAAAAAAATAAAAAAATTGGTGTCCTATTTTAAACTTCAAAATCCAAAAAATGAAAGTTATTTATATTTTTTATTTAGTGGGACCTACATATCATACACACAACAACTATCCACTAAGGCTCCGTTTGTTTGGGGGGAAAACATTTTCCGGAAAATGATTTACAGGAAAATGTTTTCCGGAAAATGACATAAATATGTTTTTGGTTGTTTGGTAAATCTAAGAAAAATGTTTTACGGAAAATATTTTCATGTAAGCAAAAAATGATTTAATATGAGAAAAAAAATTTATTTTGAGAAAAAAAAATGAGAAAATAATTGAATGGGGGTGGTGTTAGTGTGTATGCCCTAGGCACGTTATTTTGAACGCTGATTATGTTATTATTTATTTCATTATATAAAGAGATGTTTGATTATTAATGTTACATGTTTATTCATAATAATCCGTCCCTAGTTTGCTCTTATTGGAACTAGTATAAGGGTTGATTGATAATCATGAGATGATTATGTGTATGAGATACAAATCAAACTTATAGGTATATGTTGTGAAATGTATACTGGACATGACCCGCTTTGAGATTTATGTCATGGTCAATTGTCATAATTAAATCTCAAATAGTTAATATCATTGATATCCTTAGACATGAGATTATAATAGTCTTCCACTTGGTGAACATCATGTTTGACTCACTCTAACGTTGTCTTTAACAGGATAATTATAAGGGGTGTGATTGGCATGATCGAAATCAAGTAGGGAAGAGTAACAAGTCAAGACTGGATTTGTCACTCTATAAGAGAGATGTCAAGCTTTAAGGCCTCTCGATGAATGATGTTGAGGAAAGTATTTGGCCAAACCCAAATAGATTGATGATATCAATTGCATTTGTATTATCAACATATTTGGATGTCGAGAAAGTATTGAACAAAGATAAGTTGACCGTTGGACCGTGGCTTATGTTCAATGACATCAAAGACAAAGGGATTGTGATACTTTCTATAAGGATACGCGTTAAACTTTGGATTACAAAGTTATACTATTTGGGTAGTCATAATGGCTTTCTAGAGTCCGCTTATGATTTACGAGGGCTGAATGTTTCGGACTCGTTGCCAACATAGTATAATCCTATTGGGTCACACACGCAGAACGGATCAAGGCACGAAAAAACTAATGGGCCAGTCCAGACATCCGTACGGATGGTTTGGAAAAACTGGGACGTGGCCACACCATCCGTACGGGTGGTTTGTCCGCTGACAGATTGTTGGCAGATTTATTTTTCGAAAAGAAATCATTTTTCCTTATGGAATCAGGTTACTCCCTGGTATAAATATGAATTGTTTTCAGCAGCCGAAAACACATGCTATTGCATAGATTTTAGAAATCACAAAAGTCTTTCTTGGAGAAAGATTAACACATATTTTACTAGTATTATTAAGGTTTGATAATCATCATCATCAAATCATAATATTCAAGGTAGATTGAAGAAGGGTTCTTCAAAGAGTTTTTCAAGGCCTAAGAAGATCTAGCAGTCGTATTCAAGAAGCATTCTTAAAGTCCGTTCAAAGTGTGGATCAACGATAGAGGGTACTTGCTTTAGTATCTTAATTCAAAGTTTCATATTTCGAATCTACAAGAGGTTAGCTTCTTTCATCTTACTATTATGAGTTATTGATATAAACGGATTTAGGGTTTGGGTTTTATTTATGTTTAATCTTCCGCTGCGCATGAATTATGAAAACCCAACAGGTGGGGGTTAAGGTGGGATGGGTGGTGTTTGGGGGGGGGGGGGGTAAGGGAGGTGGGGGGATTGGGATGAGGTGGGGGAGGTGTTCAAAAATAATTTTAATGTGAGTGAAAAGAATGTTTATTTTTTGGAGATGGGTGGATGGTGGGGTAGGGTGAGGGTGGAGGTGGGTGGTGGGGGTAGTGAGGGTGGGGGAGGTGTTCAAAAATAATTTTAATATGAGTGGAAATAAGTTTTTTTTTTTTTTTTTTTTAGGGGGGTTAGGTTTGAGGTGGTGGGGGGTAGGGGCGGGTGGGTATGGGGGGTGCGATAGGTGGTGTGGGAAAGGGGCGGGGCGGAGGTGGAGTAGTGTTCAAACATAAATTTGTATCATTAATTTTTTCCGGAAAATGTATTCCTTAGGTGGAGGTAAGGAAATCATTTTCCTTAGAAAAGGGGGAAAAACTATTTTCTAGAAAACATGTCCCCATTTTCCAGTGCTTAACAAACACCAGAAAATGCGGAAAATATTTTCCGAAAAATACTTTCCTCCAAACAAACGGAGCCTAACTATTCCTACCCCACTTTCTCACTTCTATCCACTTTCTATACTCACAACACTCTACCCCACTATCTATATTTTATAATATAAAGATTCGCATCTTAATTCTCGTGCCCACTTTTTTTTGAAGTTTAAAATGAGATGGAGGGAGTATATATTTTCATTCAAGAATACTATAGTAACACGAGTTATGTAATACCTACGTTTCAAAAAAATAGTCTCATTTGCTTTTAGTGCAACACAAATGAACTTTGACTAAAAATAACTATTAATGTAACCACTTTACTAATATATTAAAAATTATTATTAACATTTCAATAATTGATTTATCAGTAATAAATTTTGAAATTTAATTAGGTTGACTGGCCGAAACACAAAAATTATGTGAGGTGGTTTCTTGTGAAAACACCTAGATCCGTCTCATAGTATAGACGGGTGACCCATGACCCGTGTACAACATTTTCTGCGAAGCATAGGATCCCAACCCATGCTCCACTCAAAACCTGCCACGTGCCAGCGACCCATGGCCCAAAAAAATTCGATTTTTTTTTTTTAATTTTATATTTTTTTGGCAGTTTTTCTCGTTTGCCAAAAATAATATTTAGTATAACTAAATGTAAAAATTGTGTTACTTATAAGTAACATTGTTTATAAGTACATGTAACACATGTTTAACAAAAAAAAATTAAAAAAATATCTCATTTTACTCAACTTTTAACTGTGATACTAACTATAAATGCGTGTAACACTAATAATAACTAAATGTAATTATCTTTATACTGAAATGTAATAGTGTTTTTGCAGATTTTTTTTTTTTTTAGTATTTTGATTTTATTTTTTGAAAGAAAGTAACATTTGAAAAATAACAACTTATATACATGAATGTAATTGTTTGTACAAGTAAATGTAACACTTTAGTAGACAAAATTGTAACAGATTTTTATAGATAATGTAATATTTTTACATGCATCATGATAAATTCAACTCATTGTAACTTATTTTTTGAAAACATATGGATATACTATTATACAATTAAACGTAACTGTTTTGCAATATTATTATACAAGTAAAATGTAACATTCATTTATAAAAATTGCTACTTTCTTATTTTTACAATGTTACAAACACAAGTGTTTTTAGTTCTAAAGTGTAAGGGTTCAATTATTACTTTTATATACATATGTGTTACCATTATGTATAAACATTGCTATATATAAGTAACACGTTTGTTACATTGTAGTTATAATAAGTATTACTTTTGGCAAATGAAGAAACATTAAAAAAAACACTGTTACTTTTCTGTATATATCTATTACATTTATGTATACAAACTGTTACATATAAGTAACACGTATGTTATATGTAGTTATAGTAACTATTACTTTTGGCAAACGGAAAAACAAAAAAAAAAAAAAAAAAAATACCCGCAGGTCATGGGTCCAGGCCGTGGGACGGAAATACATCAATAACCCAGATTCATGACCCGTCTCTACTACTATGAGATAGGTTTTGGTGTTTTCATACAAGTTTTTATCCATAAAATTTAGGGACTAAAGATTGACTTACAAAGTCGGTCCATTATGAAAGATTTGTTCATGATTGATTATCCAATAAATAAAGTAGGAAAAAGAGTAGTGGAGATCTAGTGAACAAATCATATGATAAGATCAAACTATTGCACTAAAGTTGCTAGATTGATGAAGGTCATGATTGACGGCCCCCTTCTTTAAAAGTATGTAAATAAGATATAAAGCTAAGCTTTTGAACTACGTACAAACAAAATAAAACTTAGAATTTAATGGTCACTTGACTAAATAAAAACGTGGTCCATTTTTATAAACAATGATATAAGCTAGTCTACATCTAATTTGGCGACCCATTATACTATTTTATACTACTCCATTTTTAAACTTTAAAAAATAGGTGGGTATAAAAAAAAAAAAAAAAAACAAAAAAAGTGATGTGTTGTGAATGTATATGGTTTGGTACGAGAGAGAAACTGGGGTAGAGAATAATTAGTGGATAACTATTGTGAGTATGACATGTAGGATCCACAGATAAAGAAGTATAAAGAAATTTCCTTTTTAAATTTTGTAGTTTAAAATGCGACAAGCAAATTGATTTTTTTTGAAGTTTAATACAGGACGTAGAGTGTAAGTTACTTGTGTGATTACTGTTTGTAATTCTTTGTTCTTAGAACCACTTTTAATTTGCTTTCCAAGAAAAATACTTTTGATTTGTGTGTTTTCATATTCTTTTTATTCATTTCCAAGTGGGTTAAGTATACTCTCTTTCTGCCTAGTAATAAATATCGTTGTTGATCTGTCATTTTTTTTTAAAAAAAAATACATTTTATTATTTTTCAATTATTAATATCATGATAAATTATATTATATCTATTTTCTAATTAGAATATTAGTCATACATATCAATTCCACTTATTGTTCATATTAATGGTAGGGTATACATACTGTATACTACAAATGTTTTACATTTTGTAGTTTCTTCTTTACATTTAATAGAATGTTTTAACCCCAAGAGCACTTCCAAATCCCTGATCAATCAAGGTAGTCTATCGTAATTTCTAGTTAAATGGACAACAATGTCATTCATTTTTAGGTACAATGGGAGTCCAAATGCAGTATACTCTCCGTCCCATACTAATGGATCCTTTTGGTCAAACCAACTTGAACTTTGACTATCATTTTATGCTAATTTATTAATCTCTATAAAAATTTAAAAAAAGTTACTAAATTAATAATAGAAACATTCTCAATAACTATTTTTAAATTTTTGTGGAGATAAGTTATTAAGCATAAAATGTTAGTCAAAATTTAAATAGGTTTGACCAAAAGTGTCCATTAGTGTGGGACAGAGGGAGTATTGTATATTATAATGTGTACACTCATAATATATTGATTTATCACTATTAATGACATGATCATGATGTATGATAATCTCAATTTTAATAATTCGTGATGCTTACATATAAATAATATAATACAGTAAATAAAATTACCAAAATTAATATAAAGATTTGGAGTTTTACTACTGCCAACCTCAACTATTTAGGATCAAGAAGAAAATACAAAAACTTGTGGTTCATATGTGAAAGGCCGGAACTAAACGAAGAATATAAATGGAGCTAGGGGCGGCTTGGCGGTGATCTACCAAAAATAGTCATATTAAATTGGAAATTTTCTAGTATAAGGAGGAATTTAATCTTAAACAATTAAAGTTCAAGGAATCAAGTTGCGAGACAAAGATTGTGCACACAAATATCGACACTCAAAAACACAACCATTAGCACTCAACAAATACCTCACTGGCAGTCTTGTCTGACACTCGAAACACTGTCATCTAAAAATTGGAACACTAGCACGCACTTCCATTGTAGGTGATAAAAGAGTCCTAATGCATTTGTTATTGAGTGTCAGTGCATGTTCTATTGTGTTATTAATGCATGTGAATAATGATTGTCAGTCAGTGGCGGACCTAGAGTTCAATTAGAGGGGTGCACAAATTACACACACGAACATATATGTTGATAATCAAGACAACAAATAAATAAATGTTGACAATGAGACTAACTCAAGACCACAAGGCTAAAACCCTGACACCATACCACTGAGGTACAACGTTTTATTTGTCACTTGTGTAGTTTAAATGTATATATTTGAAATAGTCGGGATATATTTATTTTAAGTAGAGTTGGGATTTCAGCGGGTGCTATGGGCATAGGTCCACCTTGCTGTCAGTATATGTGTTAAAAGTGTCGATGTTAGTGTTTAAAGAATGTTGGTGGTAGTATTAAAGAATGTTAGTGATAGTGGTCAAAGAAGAGTGTCACTTGTCATTTACGAAAATGGGCGTTTTGAAATTTTGGTTAGTTACATAGATACAACCTTTGTGTTTGAACATGTTCCAGTTATTTACATACTCCCTTCGTCCCACTACAAGTGAGACTAATTTTCTTTTCAGTCCGTCCCACCACAAGTGAGACTGCCCAAAATAAAAATGTTTTAATATATTTATATTCAACTAACCCCACCATTTAACTCAACTCATTCTCTCTCTTCATTTTTCACCACTCAATTTATTCAACCAACACTACTATTACCCCACTCATTTTCTCTCTTCATTTTCTACCATACATATACTACATTTTTCTTAATTATTGTGCCCCACAAGTTGGTCTCACTTATGGTGGGGCGGAGGGAGTATAGGATTATTTATAAAAATATCACCACATGCAAAAACTAATTTTTCTAAGTGTTAGAAAAAAATAATTTTTTCTAAGTATTAGAAAAATTAATTTTTTCAAAGATTTGAACTTAACCAAAAACATAAGATATATTTTGGGCAAACAAATAATATTCAATAATTATTATTAAATGATTTGACTACTAAATCCTTATATTCTCATCTCAAATTTACGCCTCCAGATATATTTAATTCAATACAACTAAAATTCTTCTTCCTCCTCTCCCCATTATGGAGCGGTGTCATTAACAATATTGAGGATTATAAATTGGTCGGTCTCCTGTAAAACGCGTTTTTCCTAATTGTTAAGAAAAACGTGTTTTTCAAAACTTTCTGGCTATCACTTTCAAAAGTTCTGGCTATCAATCTCATATCCAGAAGACTTTATATTGATATCTAGAAGGCTTTATACTGATATTCAGGACCCTTCTGGCTATCACTTTCAAAGGTTCTGGCTATCAATCTCATATCCAGAAGGCTTTATATTGATATCCAGAACCCTTCTGACTATCACTTTCAACAGTTCTGGTTATCACTTTCAAAGGTTCTGGCTATCAATCTCATATCCAGAAGGTTTTATATTGATATCCAGAACCGTTGAGAAATTCTGATTATTTACAAAAATGCCACCGCGCGTTTTTTTAAAGAAGTTCACATATTTACAAAAATGTCACCGCGTTTTTTTAAAACAAGTTTTTCCTGAGAGTTAGGAAAAACGCGTTTTTCCCAAGATTTTGTGATTATAAATGGAGGAAAAAAATTGAAAATACATACAGTTTTGAAGTAGTACTCTTTTTTTCAAAAACAGATGTTAATGTAATACTCCCTCTGTCCAAGAAAGATAGTCTCATTTTGATTTTTTATAGTCAACTTAAATAAACTTTTACCAAGCATCAGTGTCAGTCTAATGATCACAATGAAATTTTAAAAATAGTTATTGATATATCACATAATGATTTGTCGATTACAATTTTTAGAATTTTACTAGAATAATTAGATCGATATCAATGTTTGGTAAAAGTTTATTTATATTGACCATAAAAAATCAAAATGAGACTATTTTTTTTGAGACAGAGGGAGTATTTAAATGGGTAAAAATTATGAAAATCAGTTTTGCCAAACAATTAAGAAGAATGTGTTTTTAATGCGGTAGCATTTGTTTAACAGTGTCATGTTTAACAATGTCAGTGCATTTGTTTTGTTAGTGTCAGTGTTAGTTCATGTGTTATGAGTGTCATGTGTTTAAAAAATATTAATGAATGTGTTAAAGAATGACAATGCATATATAATTAAAAAGTGTTGTTAGGGACAGTGTTAAACAATATCAATGGTAGTGTGGATATGTTAATAAGTTTCATTATTTACAGAAATGTCATGCGCGTTTTAAAAAAAGTTTCATTTTTTTAAAAAAAATCCCGCCTCGAGTTCTTTAGAAACAAATTGTCACTTATTTGTGAAATTGACCCGCACATTTGTAAACACGTTTCACTTATTTATAAAAGTATAACGGGTATTTTGAAAACAGACTTTCTAATTACTTTAAAAACATGTTTCTCCCAAATTTTCATCGAGTACAATAAAAACATCAATTCTGCATTATACGCGAACAGTAATATTCTTCGTGCCATAATAGACACTGTACTTTAATGTTATTTGTTTTGTTGGGTCTGACCAAAATAAGCGTAACATTAGTTTAATTAGTCATAATTTTATTTTTGTTAAACAATCTAACAAGTTAAATGTGACTTTATTTAACGGCGAAAGTGTTCAGAAACTAATCAAACATTTATCATGTCATTAATAGATAAAGGACAATTAAAATAACTCTATTTCATGTGAACGAATCGACAATTATTTACCATGTTTTTTTTTTTTTTTTTTTTTTTTTATGTGAACGAATTATTGAAGTATTGAATCTTAAATTAAAAAAGCCATGCCATGCCAATCCAATATTGGACCTATCTTACAATTTACCCCAATTTACCCATAATATAAACATTAGCTATAAAAATTTCGAACCGCAAATAGCTGGTAAACATAATTACTACTCCTCCTGTCCCTAAATGAGTGTCCATTTTCAATAAATCTTTGTCCCTAAATGATTGTCTTTTTTGAACATAACTTTCTCCCTAAACGTTTTTTTTCGAAAAAAATTTCACCGGTTTCTTTATACGTGCAAAACTAAAGGTTTGGAAAGGGGATTACAAGATTATATATGAATCGTTGTTACCAAATTGTTCAAAAAGTTGAGATTTTCAGTGTCCCTTAAAATGAAATTTGGACACTCATTTAAGGACAGAGGTAGTAGTAATTTTAATCCTATCTTGTCTCACCCGGCTCACAATAGTGGCTCTATTTCGCCGCCGGCGGTTCGACCGGTCTATTAATCTTGCACCTATCTTGTCTCACCCGGCTCACAATAGTGGCTCTGACCTTTGCCCAGAACCCAAATCTCTTCCGACTACATCTCTTCCTCGACCCCACTCTCCCCATACACGAGACATTTGGCGATATCGGTTCATGTAACTGACGAATCCGGTCCTTTTCCGACTCCGACCTGCTACGAAACAGTTTCCGGTTCTCAGTTTGCCGCGAATTAGCCTTCCCGACGGCGTAGGTAAATTTCTGGGATTTGGGGTGTCCGAAGATTGATGATACTTTGGGTTTGTTGTTATTGAAGGAGAGAGACCGGCGAGATGGCTTGAAGTCTGGGTCGAAATTCTTGGTAATTGCGAATTTGACTGAGCCTTTCCGTTGGATGAATGTGTTCCGATGGAGCCAGTCTAGTTCGTCGGTCGCCGATACCCAGAATGATTCCGGTGGGAAGTCCGGGTGTGGTGTTGGATCGGATTCGTGAGTTGGGTTGGACGGTTTTTGATCGGCATCATAAGTTTTAGTGTCGTCGGCGGGAACACCGGAGTTCTGAAGATCAGTTAGCGGTGGCATGATATATATATAGAGAGAGAGAGAGAGGAGGAGGAGAGAGAGAAGGTTAGAGGGATGAAAAGAAATGAAGATGATTGTTAATTATAGGAAGAGTGGAAGGACGGAATTTTCAAAGAAGGAGGAGATGAAGATGAGCTGAGTGTTTCCATTTGTGACAGTGACACACTAAATGGACAGCTCTGTTTTTAAATATTCAACGGATCATAATTTGCAGGACAACCATTTTGAACAAACCCATCTTATGGATTTCGAACCGCTGCGCCAACACGTTAGGTGTACTGCTGCACCGATGTGAAAATTGTACAATATTTTGTAAAATATTTTCTACCTAATGTAAAACGTGTACTTGCAAATGCAAAACGTTTTTCAGGAGCTAACACTTTTCGGTCGTTTTTACGTTGTGTAGTGTACTAAAACGTTGTGTAGAAAACGTTTTACAATAAGTTGTGCAACTTTTACATCGGTGCAGCGGTGCACCAAATCTTGGTGCAGCGGTTCCATACCCCCATCTTATGACAACATTATTTAGACCACGGCTTCCTTAGCGCATCTTCAATGGATAGAGTTAGAGTTAAAGAATAGGTATCAAAATCCAATTTTGATACTTTTGGAGCACTATTCATAGGGTTCCAAATTTTCATCTTCAATGACAGGTATCAAATTTTGATTTTGATACATATGTAAAATTACTAGCATCTCTAATGGTTGGTATCAAAATTTGATTTTTATATTGTTAATTTTATTTTACATTTAAAAAATATTAACTAATTAATATTTATAGTAATTAAATATGATTAATTTTATATATGTATTAAATATTTATGTAATTTGAATAGAATAAAAAAAACACTAAAAGTTTTAAAATTAATTAATTATTTACTTTGAATAAAGAATAAATATTTTATTTTGACTTAAAAGGTTTTAAGTGATTTCAAAAAAAAAAATAAAAAAATAATCTAAAATGTCATTGTTTGCATGGATACCAGCTGCCTTGGCTTAACAAAACTCCAAAAAAGCTCGCTGGATTGTATGCTCTGACATAGGCACGTGGTTGAATAGAGTATAAATTGCTTAATAACACTTCTCACGTGCGAGTGAACTGTAACAGAAAAGAGTTAGGCAAGGTAACAAATTTGGTACCTCCCCTAACTCTTTATCTAATTTTGGTACCTCAATTTTCTTGCATTGGAGATACTAACTCTTTAGGGTGTGTAACAGATGCGATTCAAGCACAAATGCGAAAATGGAAATGGAAATCAAACTCTATTGATTGAACTTGAATTACAACGAAAACAGAGAAATAAGCTAGATAATCAACTACTAGCTAAACTATGAAGGAAAATGCTAGCTACTCAGCTATGGCTAAACTAAGGAGAAAGAGAAATAGCAATATCATCCACACTTTGATTCATCCCCCTTGTGCCCCTTTTATAGGGAAGCCCCATGTGCAATTTGTTGGAGATAACCGCCTCACGCCTTCCACGTGGCCACGTGCTCTCAACAACCTCACGAGACTTCCACGTGGTTCCAACAACCTCACGAGACCTTCACGTGGTCAATTAACGAAATTACCACAGAGACCCTCCACCTTGACTTTACCACTACTTGACCACACTAACTTACCACAATAATACTCCTAACACTTGCTCCATTGACCGCATAACTCCTCCCCTCTGTTGACCGCATAAAACCTTTTTCCTCTTCAACCTACCGCAATCTCCCCTCCTTGACCGCACCAACACTACCGCACAACTACTCCCTGCCACCTTGACTGCACCAACACTTCCCTGCCACATTGACCGTTACAATCCACTCCCCTTAAATTTACATTGTCCTCAAGGTAAAAAGTCAGGAAATTGAGCATTAATTATGGCAGCATCTTCCCAAGTTGAATCTTCTTAAGGTGCATTGGACCATTGGATTAACACTTGTGGCACATCTTTATTGCCCCTCTTGATCATCCTCCTATCCTTCAATAACAAAGGTTGCACTAACAATTGCCCTTCAGCATTAGCCTTTGGTAGTGAGGTAGAAATTGAAGCCTTGTGTCCCACTTTTTTCTTTAGTAGAGAAACATGAAAAACAGGATGTATTTGAGACCCTTGAGGAAGATCCAACTTATAAGCAGCCATTCCCATATTTTCAAGGACCTTGTAGGGGCCAAAATACTCAGCAGCCAACTTTTGATTCCCCCTTAAAACCACTGAATTTTGCCTATAAGGCTGCAGCTTCAAGAAAACCATGTCTCCCACAATAAATTCCCTCTCCGTTCTATTTCTGTTAGCATACACCTTGTACCTGTTTTGAGCTTTAGCCAAGCTCTCCTTTAGAATGCCATTCAAGGTCTCCCGTTCCTTAATGAACTTTCCTACTGCATCCACCGCTGGTTCCCTATCAGGTGGGAGAATCATATGCCTTGGAGAACAACCATATAAGGCTTGATAAGGGCTCATACCAATAGAGGAGTGAATGGTTGTATTATACCACCACTCTGCCAGAGGTAACCATTTGAGCCATTCTCTTGGTCTCTGCCCAGTCATAGCCCTTAAGTAGACTTCCAAACATCTATTAACCCTTTCAGTTTGTCCATCACTCTGAGGATGATAAGCAGTACTATGGTGGAGTTGTGTGCCAGTGAGATGAAAAAGCTCCTGCCAGAATTGACTAAGGAATATTCTATCTCTATCACTGACAATAGATTTTGGGAGACCATGCAACTTGTAAATATGCTCCATGAAAGATTCAGCCAACTGTAAAGCATTGAATGGATGAGCAAGAGCCACAAAATGACTATATTTTGTCAATCTATCAACAACTACCCATATCACCTCCTTAGCACCAGATTTAGGTAACCCCTCTATGAAGTCCATTGAGATATCTTCCCATACCTGACTTGGAATAGATAAGGGTTGTAACAAGCCGGGGTAGTGCAAATTCTCCGTTTTGTTTCTTTGGCAGTTGTCGCACTCCTTCACCCAAGTTTTCACTTCTTCTCTAACACTAGGCCAATGGAAGTAGGCTTGTACTCTACCACAAGTTGCATCTCTACCTGAGTGTCCTCCATAAGTACCTTCATGTAACTCCTTAATGATTCTTTCTCTCAGCCCCTTCTGATTACCAACATAGATCTTTCCATTCTACTTCAATAATCCTTTAGAAAAACTCCACCCATGGTTATTTGGAGCATCCACGGTAGCTTGAACTACGTAATCTACCACATCAGGATCTCCATCATAACTTGCCATTACTTCCTCAATCCAACTAGGATAAGCAACCGTAATCTCTTTGAGTTCTCCATTAGTTTCATTCATTCGAGACAAGGCGTCAGCAACCTTATTTTCCACTCCCTTTTTGTAAACAATTTCATAGTATAGACCCATGAGTTTGGCTAACCACTTTTGTTGTAAGAGGGTGGAAAGCCTTTGTTCCATAAAATACTTTATACTTTGGTGATCTGTTTTGATGATAAAGTGCCTCCCTTGAACATATGATATCCACTTGCTGACCGCCATCATCACAGCAAGTAACTCCTTCTCATAGGTAGATAATGCTTGAGTCTTAGCACTCAACCCCTTACTGAGGTAAGAAATGGGTCTTCCTTGTTGCATTAGGACCGCTCCAATGCCACAATTGCTAGCATCAGTTTCAATAATGAATGGAAGATCAAAATTAGGAGTTGCTAGCACAGGTGTGGTAGACATTGCCTCCTTGAGTTGTTCAAAGGAAGATTGAGCATCCTCATCCCATGCAAAAGAGTTCTTCTTCAACAATTGAGTTAAAGGTTTGCTAATTCCTCCATAGCCCTTGACAAATCTCCTGTAGTATCCGGTCAACCCCAAGAAACCCCTTAGTTGCTTGACATTAGTAGGAGTAGGCCATTGTTTCATTTATTCAATCTTTTGTGGATCGGCAGACACACCTTCCCCAGAAATAATGTGGCCCAAGTACTCTAACTGCGGTTGAGCAAAAGAGCACTTACTCAGCTTAGCATACAACTTATGTTGTCTCATCAACTCTAACACTTGTTGGAGAAGATGAACATGTTCTTCCATAGTGTTGCTATATACAAGAATGTCATCAATGAAAACCAAGACTCCCTTCCTGAGTAATGGTTCAAAAACCTCATTCATCAAAGCTTGAAAAGAAGCAGGGGCATTGGTAAGTCCAAATGGCATAACCTTGAACTCAAAGTGGCTGTGATGAGTTCTAAATGCCGTCTTGGAGATGTCCTCTGGAGCAACTCTAATCTGGTGATAACCCGACCGCAAATCAATCTTAGAATACCATCTTGCCCCATGTAGTTCATCCAAAAGCTCTTCTATGATTGGTATGGGGAACTTGTCTTTCATGGTCATCTCATTGAGTTTTCTGTAGTCAATACAAAGCCTCCATGATCCATCTTTTTTCAAAACCAAAAGAACAGGTGCAGCAAAAGGGCTTTTTCTATATTGAATGATCCCACTCTCCAGCATCTCCTTGACTTGCTTCTCTATCTCATTCTTTTGAAAGTGTGGGACTCTATAAGGTCTTTGACAACTAGGCAAGCTTCCTTCCTTCAAAGGAATTCTATGATCTTGTCTTCTAGGAGGAGGTAATCCCACTGGGTTCCCAAACACATCTTGGTACGCTTGTATGACCTTCTCTATGGGGATATCCACCTTGCAATTTTTCTCATCACCACTCATGTAAAACAAGTATCCCACCAAGCCTTCCTTAGTCTTCTTTATGAGTTTACTTAGTCCCTTACCACTAAGTAATCTCAATGAACCTTCTTCTCCAGTCCCCTTGAGTGTGATCTTTTTCTTACCTACCTGCAAGGTAATCTCTATCTTATTATAGTCCAGAGTCACAGGACTATAACATTTCAACCACTCCACTCCTAACACAATATCACATCCCCCCAAGGGTAGTACCCTCATATTTGCTTGAAACTTATGCCCTTGCATATCCCAACTGAAGTCACTGCAAATAGAATCGCTTGATAGTCTATTCCCATCAACCACGGTCACATTGAGTGGTACATTTTTGTTGGGTTTTGAGCAAACATGCGCAGCGGAATAAAACCCAAAAGCCTAGATCCGATCACGATGATTAAATTAATACGAGGATGAATTTAGAACACTGACCGTGACAGAGCTTTAAAATTCTGAGATCTTCAATCTTTGTTCTTCGCGCTTCTTCGAATCACGAACGTAGGAACGACCGCAAAACTTGGATCACGAACTTTGAAGGAGTTGATGCCAACGCCCTCTATGTTTATCCATACGCGAACGAATTTCAAGAACGATTCTTGAACGGATTGTTAGACCCAATAGAAACAATTTCTATTATGAAGGCTATATAAAAAAAATCAATGTTCTTGTTCTTGAGGAAGAAGAAGAACTTATTTTTCTCTCTCTTGGAGGCTCTCTAATTGATATGGATTCAATATCTACTGATTAGGTCGTTGTTAGGAGTTTATATACTTATTAGTCCTAAACCTTTTAGGAGAAATAGGTTAAAACCCGTCACAACACGAAATCAGTTATTGGGCCCGAGCAGGGCCTGCTCGGCCGAGTCCTTTGAGGTGCTCGGCCGAGCACCTTGCTCCAAAACAATCTGACCTTCTGATGGACATGCTCGGCCGAGTCTTATGAGGTGCTCGGCCGAGCACCACCAGAATCCTGATTTTAGCCTTTTATATAATTCGTTCTTTTGTGTGTGACCCCATATGATTATATTAAGTTGGCAATGAGCCCAAACACATTTGTGCTCATAAATCATGAGCGGACTCTAGCAAGCCATCATGACTACCCAATTAATATAACTTGTATAAGTTCGTGAATCCTTTATAGAACATATTACAATCTCTTTGTTTCGCGATGTCTATTGAACGTAAGCCATGGTCAATGGCCAACTTACAATGTTCAATGCTTTCTCGATCCAGAATGTATTGATAGTACAAATCTTATTTGAGCACGGCCATGCATTTCATCAACACCATTCTTCGAGTGGCCAAAGCTTGACATCTCTCTCTTACGAGGAACAAATCCCTTCTTGATTTATTACCTTTCCCTACATGAATCCGATTACGCCAATCACATTCTTTATAGCTACCCGATTAGGGGTAACGTTTGAATATGTCAAACGTAATGTTCATCAAGTGGAAGACTATGATAATCTCAGGTCTAAAGATTTCAGTAATATAACTATATGAGACTTAATTATGACATTGTGACCATGACATAAATCTCATATGGGTCAGTCCAGTATTTGGTCTCCAACAAATACCCATAAGTTTAATTGTATCCCATACACCATAATCATCATATGATTATCCATTAAACTTATACTAACAATTAATCATAATTATCAGGGACGGGGATTATTATAATAAACATGCAAAGGATATAATAATCAAACATTCAATATCTTTAATATAAATAACATTAATCGTTTTACAAAACGTGCCTAGAGCATACAACACCAACAATCTCCCACTTGCACTAGGCCTAATTAATGTATCGAATACCCATAGACCTAACATGACCATCATGCTTTGCTTGTGGAAGACCCTTTGTCAATGGGTCGGCAATGTTATCATCAGTCGGTACTCTGCATATATTCACGTCACCTCTGTTAATGATTTCTCGAATGACATGGTAACGCCTAAGTATGTGTTTGGACTTCTGATGGTTTCTTGGTTCCCTTGCTTGAGCAATAGCACCATTATTATCACAATAAAGGTCTATTGGATCAGCAATGCTAGGAACTACCTCTAGTTCAGTTATGAACTTCTTGATCCAAACAGCTTCTTTAGCAGCATCAGATGCAGCAATATACTCAGCTTCCATTGTAGAATCAGCGACAGTACTTTGCTTAGAACTCTTCCAGCTAACAGCACCTCCATTAAGCACAAATACAAATCCAGATTGCGATCTAAAATCATCCTTGTCGGTTTGGAAGCTTGCATCTGTGTAACCACTTACAACAAGATCACCGTCCACACCTCCATACACCAAGAACGAATCTTTAGTCCTTCGCAAGTACTTAAGAATCGTCTTGACTGCAATCCAATGATTTTCACCAGGATTTGATTGGTATCTACTCGTCATGCTCAAAGCATACGAGACATCGGGTCTAGTACATATCATGGCATACATGATTGATCCAATTGCGGAAGCATATGGAATCCCAATCATTCTCTTATGCTCATCAGTTGTCTTAGGACACTGATTCTTACTTAGAGTTATGCCATGTCCTACTGGAAAATTTCCTCTCTTAGAGTTTTCCATGCAGAATCTCTTAAGAACTTTGTCAATATATGTACCTTGACTTAAACCAATCAATTTCTTGGATCTATCACGATAGATCCTAATGCCAAGGATATAAGCGGCTTCTCCCATATCTTTCATAGAGAAACACTTTCCTAACCAAGTCTTTACAGACTGCAGTGCGGGAATGTCGTTTCCTATGATCAATATATCATCAACATATAGTACCAGAAATAATACTACGCTCCCACTAATCTTCTTGTAAACGCAAGGTTCATCTTCGTTCTTGATGAAGCCAAACTCTTTGACCGATTCATCAAATCGAAGATTCGAACTCCTAGAGGCTTGCTTCAATCCATAAATGGATCGTTGCAATTTGCATACTTTGTTAGAATTTTCTGGAATTACAAAACCTTCAGGTTGTGTCATGTAAACATCCTCAAGTAAGTTCCCGTTAAGGAACGCTGTTTTGACATCCATTTGCCATATCTCATAGTCAAAATATGCGGCTATGGCAAGTAAAGTTCTTATAGACTTGATCATTGCTACGGGCGAAAATGTTTCATCATAGTCGATTCCATGAATCTGCCTATAGCCTTTCGCTACAAGTCTAGCTTTATAAGTATGCACCTTTCCATCCATGTCAGTTTTCTTTTTGAAAACCCATTTGCATCCTATGGTTTTTACACCTTCGGGCGCATCAATCAAGTTCCAAACTTGATTATCATACATGGATTTTATTTCAGATTCCATGGCTCCAAGCCATTTATCTGAATCAGGAGCGGACATCGCTTCTTGGTAGGAAGTAGGTTCGTCATCAACTATGACTTCTACTTCATTGCTATCCGTCATGAGAAATCCATATCTCTCAGGTTCAGATCGCACCCTACCAGTTCTGTGAGGAACTTGAGTATTCTGAACAGGTTCCACAACTCTTTGTGAAACTTGTTCAGATCCAACATTTTGTTCCATGTAATTTTCGGGTTCTCGAATTTCTTCGAGATTAATTTTACTCCCACTAATTCCTTTGGAGAGAAACTCTTTCTCTAGAAAGGTACCATGACGGGCAACAAACACTTTGTTTTCCGCGTGGTTGTAAAAGTAATAACCCTTAGTTTCCTTAGGGTAACCAACGAAAATACATTTATCAGATTTAGGTGTGAGTTTGTCAGATATGAGCTTCTTAACAAATGCTTCACAACCCCAAATCTTCATGAAAGACAAACTAGGTTTTCTTCCAGTCCACATCTCATGTGGAGTCTTTGGAACAGATTTTGTTGGAACATTATTTAGTGTTAGTGCAGCAATTTCTAGTGCATGTCCCCAAAAGGTTAAAGGAAGATCAACTTGACTCATCATGGAGCGGACCATATCCAATAAAGTCTTACTTCTCCGTTCGGACACACCATTCTATTGTGGTGTCCCAGGTGGAGTTAATTGTGAAACAATTCCACAATCTTTCAGATGATTGTCAAATTCTTGGCTTAAATATGCTCCACCACGATCTGGTCGAAGTGCTTTAATAGTTTTGCCAAGTTGATTTTGTACTTCATTTTGAAATATTCTAAATATCTCAAAAGATTCACTTTTATGTTTCATTAAGTAGACATAGCCATATCTACTAAAATCATCAGTAAAAGTTATGAAGTATTGATATCCTCCCCTAGCATTGCAACTCATTGGTCCACACACATTAGTATGTATGAGGGCCAATAAGTCATTAGCCCTTTCACTACTCTTAGTAAAAGGTGCCTTAGTCATCTTTCCAAGTAAACATGACTCACAAGTTTCATATGATTCAAAATCATGTGAATCTAGAAGTCCGTCCCCATGGAGTTTTGAGATACGCTTCTCATTAATATGACCAAGACGGCAATGCCACAAATAAGTATGATTTACATCATTAGGTTTGAATTTCTTATTTACATTATAAACATTCTCATTATTCCCACTTTCAACATCAAGAACATAAAGACCATTAAATGAACATGCAGTACAATAAAGTATATAATTTAAATAAATAGAAAACTTCTTATTTTCAATTAAAAAACTTAAAACCTTCATTATCCAAACAATAAATTGAAATAATATTTCTACTTAAATCCGGAACGTAATAACAATTGTTCAAAACAAGAATTAATCCGCTAGGTAAAATGACATCATATGTTCTTATGGCTAATGCAGCAACTCTTGCTCCATTCCCCACGCGTAGGTCCACTTCGCCATCTTTAAGTAGCCTTCTATTCCTTAGTCCCTGCACATTTAAACAAATGTGAGATCCACATCCAGTATCTAATACCCAGGAGCTAGAAGTAGAAAGTAGAATATCTATAACATAGATACCTGAAGTAGATGTAGTCCCACTGCTCTTCTTCTTCTTTAACTCTTCCTTGTAAACCTTGCAATTTCGTTTCCAATGTCCAATCTCATTGCAGTGGAAACAAATTGCATCCTTTTGGGAAGCAGGTTTAACCACATTAGCTTTGGCAACAATTGCCTTGCTAATCTTGGGTTTGACAACTTTTGCCTTACCCTTTCCTTTGCCTTTTTGGCCCTTTCCTTCCTTAGACACAATGAGTTCAGGAGCGGTCTCTTTACCGATTTTCTTTTCTGCCTGCTTAAGCATACCATGCAATTCAGACATAGTCTTATCCATCCCTTGCATATTAAAGTTCATGACGAACTGATTATAGCTTTTGGGCAATGAATTAAGAATAAAATCGGTAGCCAACTCAATCTCAATTGGATGGCCAAGCCTCCCTAGTTTCTCAAAGCAAGCCTTCATTTTCAAATCATGAGGGCTCACAGACTGTCCTTCGCTCATCTTGCATGAGACTAGGGCAGCTATGGTATCGAACCTCTCTTGCCTTGCTTGTTCTTGGAACATATCTTTCAATGTAGCAGCAAGGTCAAATGCTTCCAAGTGTTCAAGAATCTTCTGAAGTTCTGAACACATGGCCGCAAGCATAAGACAACCCACCTCACGAGAATCATTCACATGTTTCTTGTAGGCGTTTCTTTCATCATTGGGTGCATTAGAAGCAGGTTCTTCTTCAGGAACGGGCTCATCAAGAATATAGAGCTTATCCTCATGCTTTAGAACAATTCTAAGGCTACGGATCCAATCCGTATAGTTAGCTCCATCTTCTTGAAGTTTCTCCTTCTCAAGGATAGATCGCAGTGATAAATTTGTATTCTGAGCCATTATCTACAATTATGCAAACATATAATTAAATATAAGTACCAACTTAATTAAAGATATTAAATTAATAGTATTTTACAAATACTCCCACTAAATTATATAACCTTCATATACATCCAATGTATAATATAATTTGAATGGGCTAAGATCCATATTTCACTTAACTTTGAGTCGGCTAGGGCACGTGACACGCCTCAAGTCCCGGGATTCCCTAATAGAACCTCGAACCTGGTGCGCGTAACTAACAAGAAACAAGAAACTAACAGGAAACAGGAACAATACCTGTTAAAAACAAAACTGACATGATATATATACTCAAGAGTAGGGAGCTAAGATAGCTCACAACGAGTTCTAGACCAAGAAAATTAAAACCAAACAAGTTTACATACAGCGGAAGACATGCCTAGCAAATAAGCTGGCATCAAGAACTGTCTAGGGACAACAAATACTACCCCAATACAAGCCCAGAGTTTATTAACTCAAACAAGATCGTCCTTACCAAAATATAAAAGGACACTAACTTCGAACAAGAATATCCTGCTGAATAAGTTCCCAGCTAAGTCGAGCCTCACTGCGTACTATCCCCTGTTTTCCTGGGGGGGGGGAACAATTAAACAAATAAAGGGTGAGATAAATCTCAGTAAGCTATTAACATGCAACTATATGTCATGTTATCATGCAATACAAGTAGATACTCAACTAAACATATATCAAGTATCATCAAGTAACAAGTATAGGAGAGGCTAAGCCAACTCAACAAGTAATCAAGCTCAAGATATGATCAGGTAACAAGTAGTCAAGTAGTGCGAGAGGCTAGACCAGCTCACAAGATGCACATAGGCCTATCACGCATTGTACCTGAATCCTTCCTTATTCCTCCCAAGAATACCATTTGTTGTCGATGCTTTTCTAGCTGAGGACAACCAAGAACAAGAACAAGAACTGCTGTGCAGTATAAGGAGACCTGGTAACCAGTGTCATCCACAAGAACAAGATCCACGCGGTGAACAGGACAGGAGAACAGTATATAAGAAGACCTGGTATCCAGTGTCATTCACAATATCAGTACTCATGGATATTCATGAGGTGTTCGGGACGGGAGTTAGCATTCACTTAGGTCAGGCTTATTGCTCCAACCAAGGAAGCTATGCCCTTACTATGGCCAGTAGTAAGGGGTCGGGCGGAAATACATAGGGACCCGATTGTCACTTAAACCCCAGCTCTCGCGACAAGCGTGAACCTATATATTTTCGAACAAGCAAGGAGAACCAGCTGGACTCACCAAGAATGCACAAGTAGATGTTTACTTGAACTATAGAACAGAACTCAGTCCCTTATTAGTGGACTACTCTTTATGCACCATGTAATTATGTATCATTTGCTCACGAGAATATGCACCATGTAATTATGTATCATGTGCTCACGAGAATATGCACCATGTAATTATATATCATGTGCTCACGAGGATATGCACCATGTAATTGTATATCATGTGCTCACGAGAATATAAATACACGTACTCAATTATTGCGAATACCAATCAAGTTCAACTATGGCACGTAAGTGTCCATGTAACACGATCAATCCAAGTTAGGGTCTATTAATAACAGACCTCAATCACGTAGTAGGGTATATCACTTTGTCACATGCCAAGTTTGCACGTACATATTCATATCACGTTTAACACATTAAAGTGTCTATCACGATACCCTTACTATCAAGTAGAGCCCAACACCTTAGACTCTAAACACGTAGTAGAATAGGTCACCTTGTACCTAGACACAGTCATACTTCACGTATATGTATCGTTAATAATCAAATACATTTTCTAACACATATTGTGTTCTATAACCATTCTTATTAATTTAAATCGTAGTATTCACGATTATATGAATTATCTTCATATTACACTAGTCCCTATTTTCTTTAGGAACCCATTTCAAGACAAGATATCTTCTTTATTCTTTATATACTTTATTAAGTATATACACAATTAAAACCAATCACTAGCACTTTAGTGTTTGTTTATAACACTTGGAATACACACGTATCAAGTTCAAGTATGTAGTAGAGTTAATCATTCTCTATCTAGTTCCATATCCCAACTCTTTTGGTTATTCATACCATGTATCAAGTAATCAAGAAGCCACATTCTATCAAGTAACTATATGCAAGATTTGCATATACACATCAAGACTCTTTCAAGTTTGTTACCATACACCTATATTGGTGTCAAGGCACGTACAAGATTTTATAATCTTATATTCAAGTTACTGTCTCATCTTAAGACATTCAATACATATACAAGATTTACTCATCTTATATTCACGTTTTAATTAAGAAGATGAGCTATACATCTCTCAATCAAGTTCACGATCCTATTCCTAGGATATTCAAGTTCAAGGCATAGCTTTAATGCCCTTAAGTTGTACAATCTTTAGATTCAAGACACGTAGAAGAGTCATTACTCTTACACTCAAGTTCAAGTTCAGAAGATGAATTATACATCTTACTCGTACAAGTTTTCAAATCCTTTTCTTAGGACATTCAAGCTCAAGACTTTAGTTGGTGCCCCCAAGGTGCACAAACATTAACTTCAAGACATATAAAAGAGTTACTACTCTTATACTCAAGTTATCATTTAATTATGATTCAAGTCCACATTTTATTTGTTCATAAAGGGACTATTTTTCAATACTAGAGTGTTCTACAACACTCATCTAGGCCATCTAGGGTAGTACCCTAAACCTAGACCAAGACTATTTCAAGTTCAAATTAAGTAAATGAGTTATACCACTCATACTTACAAGTTCATAATCCCCTACATAGGATATTCAATCTCAAGTCATTGTTTTAATGCCCCTAAGGTACACAATCATTGGCTAGGACATCTTATACTAAGGCTATATGCCTTAGGAGGGATAAGCTTTCATCTCTATTTAGTTTAAAACACTTTTGTGAAACAGGGGTTCTGGGCGGTCGCCCAACCCCATCCTGGGCGGTCGCCCAAGATCACAAATCAAAACCCAAAATCCCTGCCTTAGTGGGCGGTCGCCCAAGGCCAAAATCAGCAAGAACCCAATTTCTTTCACAGGTTAAATAATTTTCCGTCCCAAGCGTAGGAGTATAATTTTTATTAACTCTTAGGCAATACCCAAAACATTATTTCAGGCTCAATTCATTTCTTTTACCGTCCCATAAATAATAGGACAATTTCCTTTTATTCCAACTTAATATTTCACCGTCCCCAAAAGTATAAGTACAATTTTATTTTATACTAATATACCCATCTAGGGATACTTCCATTCATTTCCCCGTACCACAAATAATGGTACAATTTTTCTAATAATATTTAAATCAAGTTACTATTTTACCGTCTCACGAATAGGAGTATATTTTGTTTTTACTAACATTCTCAAAGTGCCTTAACAAGCTTAACAAGCTTAAAGGATTGTTCCAAATTTTCTCTTACATTCACGTACAGTATATTTATACTCCCTTCGTCCCAAAATTACAAGTATCACGAAAATTACTCAAAACAAAATTTTAACAAGAACAAGTAGCGGGAATAACATATATACATGTTATTACAAGTAAGGGGGAGCTAATAACTTACCTAGTCAAAAATCAAGTTGACCCAAATTAATTTCTGTTCGGCAGGAAACGCTCTATTCAACGCCACGAATATTTATCCGGGACCAGAATCACGAACAGAGGAATAATTAATCGCTAGGAGTCGAGAATAGGGCGGAGCTTTCTTTCTTTTTACCCACAGAGGGAGTAAACGTAGAAATGGTGTTTGGGGAAGATAATCCTCCCAGGGAGAGAGGAAAACATATAGTTATCCTTAACAAGTTTCTGAGAATTGCAACTAGGACCCTCAAGTTTCACTAATTACAAAAAGGCCCCTAAACTTTCAACTTTGACATTTAACCACCTTAACTTTCTAACGCAGTTAAATAATTAACTCAAATAAAATAGCATATAAATATGCTAGTCAAGAATTTAACAAGCAAGTCAAAAATTTAACAAATAAGTCAAATATTAAACGAGATTAAGGATGGGCGTTACATCCTCCCCACCTTAAAGAAAATTCGTCCTCGAATTTTTTACTAGATCAAGATTATAACATATATAATCAGCAAATAGAACTCAAGAGCAATCAAGAATATACACATATACTCACAAATATTTCATGCAATCAAGATGTATCAATTATAACATCTAAACACATAAAGTCAAACAGACTCGATTAGTCAATCCACTATATTGGTGAAACTTGACATATCCACAAAAAATCATAGAACTGGTCATATCCTCCAGATCACTGTAATACTAGTCAAATCCACTAGGCAATCTCAGATACTGAAGTCATGGTTATCCATCGTTTCAATATTCAGAACTGACTTTACGTATATCAATCCATCGAAAAAATCCATCGAAAGATGTAGCTCTCAGTGTCGAATAATTAACGATAGAGCTGCCCTCGAAATTCATTAATGAATCTCTAACAAGACCACTAAATCTCAAGAACACACGTACCTTGGTTGTTTCCACTTATAGGTCAACACAGATACTCACTTCAGACATCCACTACAAGGTAGATATATCCTCTATCAAGAAATTCTCAAGTTGAATCTTTAACTGGTTTAACTCAATCAAGGTCAAGAACATTAATCCAGATGTCAGCACTGTATTCGCACTGTAACAACTCAAGATAACCCAGTTTCTCATCAAGAATGGACACATCCATCTGGTTTGGTTTAGAAATTCCACTGTCAATCACATAGGTTAAATACCCAGTACAATCTCAAGAACCCTTTCTAGACTTTCAATGCAGAACATAAAGGTTATGCATAAATCTATCATGCTCACATAAATAGTCAAGCATACTAACAGAGAATTAATTACCATCTATTATGGTAAACAAGATTGGCCTAACACATAGAAAGCCAAGTCATGACACGTATCACATCAATGTCCCATCTAGGTAACATGACCAAGTTAACATAGAACGTATAGGGTGTTATCACCCACACTTCTATCAAGCTCTTATACATAACGATATCAAGCATATAGTCTCTTACTAGAGAATACACTTCCACGTAATTCACGAGATAAGGACAAGCATGCATATATAGCACGAAACAATGTCCACAAGACAAGATAGATATGCCTAAGTCTTTAAAGACTCGCGCTCTCGATCCTCAAACCATCTAGTCCAATTGGATCAATCCTATCAACACCAGTCCTATGCCTGGTATAACAACAAGTAACGAAGCACTCGGCGTCAGAAACACACCCAAGACTAGCCCAACCTAGGCCATAGACCCTATCCAGGCTAAGAGCTAAACCATAGCTCTGATACCACACTGACACGCCCCAAGTCCCGGGATTCCCTAATAGAACCTCGAACCTGGTGCGCGTAACTAACAAGAAACAAGAAACTAACAGGAAACAGGAACAATACCTGTTAAAAACAAAACTGACATGATATATATACTCAAGAGTAGGGAGCTAAGATAGCTCACAACGAGTTCTAGACCAAGAAAATTGAAACCAAACAAGTTTACATACAGCGGAAGACATGCCTAGCAAATAAGCTGGCATCAAGAACTGTCTAGGGACAACAAATACTACCCCAATACAAGCCCAGAGTTTATTAACTCAAACAAGATCGTCCTTACCAAAATATAAAAGGACACTAACTTCGAACAAGAATATCCTGCTGAATAAGTTCCCAGCTAAGTCGAGCCTCACTGCGTACTATCCCCTGTTTTCCTGGGGGGGGGGGAACAATTAAACAAATAAAGGGTGAGATAAATCTCAGTAAGCTATTAACATGCAACTATATGTCATGTTATCATGCAATACAAGTAGATACTCAACTAAACATATATCAAGTATCATCAAGTAACAAGTATAGGAGAGGCTAAGCCAACTCAACAAGTAATCAAGCTCAAGATATGATCAGGTAACAAGTAGTCAAGTAGTGCGAGAGGCTAGACCAGCTCACAAGATGCACATAGGCCTATCACGCATTGTACCTGAATCCTTCCTTATTCCTCCCAAGAATACCATTTGTTGTCGATGCTTTTCTAGCTGAGGACAACCAAGAACAAGAACAAGAACTGCTGTGCAGTATAAGGAGACCTGGTAACCAGTGTCATCCACAAGAACAAGATCCACGCGGTGAACAGGACAGGAGAACAGTATATAAGAAGACCTGGTATCCAGTGTCATTCACAATATCAGTACTCATGGATATTCATGAGGTGTTCGGGACGGGAGTTAGCATTCACTTAGGTCAGGCTTATTGCTCCAACCAAGGAAGCTATGCCCTTACTATGGCCAGTAGTAAGGGGTCGGGCGGAAATACATAGGGACCCGATTGTCACTTAAACCCCAGCTCTCGCGACAAGCGTGAACCTATATATTTTCGAACAAGCAAGGAGAACCAGCTGGACTCACCAAGAATGCACAAGTAGATGTTTACTTGAACTACAGAACAGAACTCAGTCCCTTATTAGTGGACTACTCTTTATGCACCATGTAATTATGTATCATTTGCTCACGAGAATATGCACCATGTAATTATGTATCATGTGCTCACGAGAATATGCACCATGTAATTATATATCATGTGCTCACGAGGATATGCACCATGTAATTGTATATCATGTGCTCACGAGAATATAAATACACGTACTCAATTATTGCGAATACCAATCAAGTTCAACTATGGCACGTAAGTGTCCATGTAACACGATCAATCCAAGTTAGGGTCTATTAATAACAGACCTCAATCACGTAGTAGGGTATATCACTTTGTCACATGCCAAGTTTGCACGTACATATTCATATCACGTTTAACACATTAAAGTGTCTATCACGATACCCTTACTATCAAGTAGAGCCCAACACCTTAGACTCTAAACACGTAGTAGAATAGGTCACCTTGTACCTAGACACAGTCATACTTCACGTATATGTATCGTTAATAATCAAATACATTTTCTAACACATATTGTGTTCTATAACCATTCTTATTAATTTAAATCGTAGTATTCACGATTATATGAATTATCTTCATATTACACTAGTCCCTATTTTCTTTAGGAACCCATTTCAAGACAAGATATCTTCTTTATTCTTTATATACTTTATTAAGTATATACACGATTAAAACCAATCACTAGCACTTTAGTGTTTGTTTATAACACTTGGAATACACACGTATCAAGTTCAAGTATGTAGTAGAGTTAATCATTCTCTATCTAGTTCCATATCCCAACTCTTTTGGTTATTCATACCATGTATCAAGTAATCAAGAAGCCACATTCTATCAAGTAACTATATGCAAGATTTGCATATACACATCAAGACTCTTTCAAGTTTGTTACCATACACCTATATTGGTGTCAAGGCACGTACAAGATTTTATAATCTTATATTCAAGTTACTGTCTCATCTTAAGACATTCAATACATATACAAGATTTACTCATCTTATATTCACGTTTTAATTAAGAAGATGAGCTATACATCTCTCAATCAAGTTCACGATCCTATTCCTAGGATATTCAAGTTCAAGGCATAGCTTTAATGCCCTTAAGTTGTACAATCTTTAGATTCAAGACACGTAGAAGAGTCATTACTCTTACACTCAAGTTCAAGTTCAGAAGATGAATTATACATCTTACTCGTACAAGTTTTCAAATCCTTTTCTTAGGACATTCAAGCTCAAGACTTTAGTTGGTGCCCCCAAGGTGCACAAACATTAACTTCAAGACATATAAAAGAGTTACTACTCTTATACTCAAGTTATCATTTAATTATGATTCAAGTCCACATTTTATTTGTTCATAAAGGGACTATTTTTCAATACTAGAGTGTTCTACAACACTCATCTAGGCCATCTAGGGTAGTACCCTAAACCTAGACCAAGACTATTTCAAGTTCAAATTAAGTAAATGAGTTATACCACTCATACTTACAAGTTCATAATCCCCTACATAGGATATTCAATCTCAAGTCATTGTTTTAATGCCCCTAAGGTACACAATCATTGGCTAGGACATCTTATACTAAGGCTATATGCCTTAGGAGGGATAAGCTTTCATCTCTATTTAGTTTAAAACACTTTTGTGAAACAGGGGTTCTGGGCGGTCGCCCAACCCCATCCTGGGCGGTCGCCCAAGATCACAAATCAAAACCCAAAATCCCTGCCTTAGTGGGCGGTCGCCCAAGGCCAAAATCAGCAAGAACCCAATTTCTTTCACAGGTTAAATAATTTTCCGTCCCAAGCGTAGGAGTATAATTTTTATTAACTCTTAGGCAATACCCAAAACATTATTTCAGGCTCAATTCATTTCTTTTACCGTCCCATAAATAATAGGACAATTTCCTTTTATTCCAACTTAATATTTCACCGTCCCCAAAAGTATAAGTACAATTTTATTTTATACTAATATACCCATCTAGGGATACTTCCATTCATTTCCCCGTACCACAAATAATGGTACAATTTTTCTAATAATATTTAAATCAAGTTACTATTTTACCGTCTCACGAATAGGAGTATATTTTGTTTTTACTAACATTCTCAAAGTGCCTTAACAAGCTTAACAAGCTTAAAGGATTGTTCCAAATTTTCTCTTACATTCACGTACAGTATATTTATACTCCCTTCGTCCCAAAATTACAAGTATCACGAAAATTACTCAAAACAAAATTTTAACAAGAACAAGTAGCGGGAATAACATATATACATGTTATTACAAGTAAGGGGGAGCTAATAACTTACCTAGTCAAAAATCAAGTTGACCCAAATTAATTTCTGTTCGGCAGGAAACGCTCTATTCAACGCCACGAATATTTATCCGGGACCAGAATCACGAACAGAGGAATAATTAATCGCTAGGAGTCGAGAATAGGGCGGAGCTTTCTTTCTTTTTACCCACAGAGGGAGTAAACGTAGAAATGGTGTTTGGGGAAGATAATCCTCCCAGGGAGAGAGGAAAACATATAGTTATCCTTAACAAGTTTCTGAGAATTGCAACTAGGACCCTCAAGTTTCACTAATTACAAAAAGGCCCCTAAACTTTCAACTTTGACATTTAACCACCTTAACTTTCTAACGCAGTTAAATAATTAACTCAAATAAAATAGCATATAAATATGCTAGTCAAGAATTTAACAAGCAAGTCAAAAATTTAACAAATAAGTCAAATATTAAACGAGATTAAGGATGGGCGTTACAGCACGACTGCTCAAAATAAGTTATTTAGGTAGACAACTCCTTGTCAATCATATCGTATATGACTCTTAGATATTTTATGAGATTTTAGATATCGTATATCTAACATGTTTTAATCTCATCTGTTCCTTAGGCCCAAAACTGTTTTGATAGCCTAATTAAGTTAAACCATTTTAAACGTATAGGAATCACTGTTTCCTCATCTTGCTCATAAATGGATAGAATCAATGCACCTACGCTAGGGCGTAACCCACACAAAACTACCCACGTACTCACAAGTGTTTTAATCATGGATTGGCACGGAACTTAAATTTTAAAGAAGGTTCATGACATATAGCATGGTCAATGTTTATAGTCACATAATATAAACACATAAAGCAACGGTTAATCATTTAACTAATCTCATTAATTAAATTAAGATTTCATGTGATTGATTTATGGGGATAAATTCTTTAACATATTATTGAGAGCACGATTGTACGGTCGAAACTAAGCCAGAAGGCATCCACAATCCCGTACCAAATTTAGAAACTAGAAGAAACAACTATGTAAGGTCGAAACTAAGCCAATAGGCATCCACAATCCCTTACATAAAGTAACTCGATTCTAAATTCTTTTGTCCCATCAATTCATTACTTTGACCTTGATATTTGTTTTCAGGAAACACGGTTTCTCAAACCAGCCATCTGACAAACAAATTCAATCCAAAGTGACTTTAAACAAGCCATTTAATTTCAGGAAACACGGTTTCTAAAACCAGCCATCTGAAAAACAAATTCTGTCCAAAATCAACCTGCTCGGCCGAGTCCTTTAAGGTGCTCGGCCGAGCGCCTCTGTGTTCCAGAAAACCCTTTGCTTCTGACGACTCTGCTCGGCCGAGTCTTATAAACTGCTCGGCCGAGCACCACGAACAAAACAGATTTTCTTGTCGAATTTTAATTCTAAGATTGCTTTCCCGATTCATTTAGGATTTGGTGTTCATAATGATCATATCATCATGTTCATCAAAACCTTGAATAAACGATTTATTCATGAATCAAAGATCATCAACAAATCAATCCAATTAATTTTTGATAATCTAAAGGAACATAATAATCAAATTATTATTGCAATCGTAGATCCCACATAACGTATTTAAACGGTGCGATTTTATGATTTCAATATATCTCATATACAAACATAAAACTCAGATCACATAAACATCTTGAATCCAAATTCACATAGCATGCCAAAACATATAATCCAATTATATCATTAACATGTTATTATTAAAATAATCATGATGAACGGGGCTCTGATACCACTGTTGGGTTTTGAGCAAACATGCGCAGCGGAATAAAACCCAAAAGCCTAGATCCGATCACGATGATTAAATTAATACGAGGATGAATTTAGAACACTGACCATGACAGAGCTTTAAAATTCTGAGATCTTCAATCTTTGTTCTTCGCGCTTCTTCGAATCACAAACGTAGGAACGACCGCAAAACTTGGATCACGAACTTTGAAGGAGTTGATGCCAACGCCCTCTATGTTTATCCACACGCGAACGAATTTCAAGAACGATTCTTGAACGGATTGCTAGACCCAATAGAAACTATTTGTATTATGAAGGCTATATAAAAAAATCAATGTTCTTGTTCTTGAGGAAGAAGAAGAACTTATTTTTCTCTCTCTTGGAGGCTCTCTAATTGATATGGATTCAATCTCTAATGATTAGGTCGTTGTTAAGAGTTTATATACTTATTAGTCCTAAACCTTTTAGGAGAAATAGGTTAAAACCCGTCACAACACGAAATCAGTTATTGGGCCCGAACAGGGCCTGCTCGGCCGAGTCCTTTGAGGTGCTCGGCCGAGCACCTTGCTCTAAAACAATCTGACCTTCTGATGGACATGCTCGGCCGAGTCTTATGAGGTGCTCGGCCGAGCACCACCAGAATCCTGATTTTAGCCTTTTATATAATTCGTTCTTTTGTGTGTGACCCCATAGGATTATATTAAGTTGGCAATGAGCCCAAACACATTTGTGCTCATAAATCATGAGCAGACTCTAGTAAGCCATCATGACTACCCAATTAATATAAATTGTATAAGTTCGTGAATCCTTTATAGAACATATTACAATCTCTTTGTTTCACGATGTCTATTGAACGTAAGCCATGGTCAATGGTCAACTTACAATGTTTAATGTTTTCTCGATCCAGAATGTATTGATAGTACAAATCTTATTTGAGCACGGCCATGCATTTCATCAACACCATTCTTCGAGTGGCCAAAGCTTGACATCTCTCTCGTACGAGGAACAAATCCCTTCTTGATTTATTACCTTTCCCTACATGAATCCGATTACGCCAATCACATTCTTTATAGCTACCCGATTAGGGGTAACGTTTGAATATGTCAAACGTAATGTTCATCAAGTGGAAGACTGTGATAATGTCAGGTCTAAAGAGTCCAGTAATATAACTATATGAGACTTAATTATGAAATTGTGACCATGACATAAATCTCATATGGGTCAGTCCAGTATTTGGTCTCCAACAAATACCCATAAGTTTAATTGTATCCCATACACCATAATCATCATATGATTATCCATTAAACTTATACTAACAATTAATCATAATTATCAGGGACGGGGATTATTATAATAAACATGCAAAGGATATAATAATCAAACATTCAATATCTTTAATATAAATAACATTAATCGTTTTACAAAACGTGCCTAGAGCATACAACACCAACAATTTTGCACTACAACACTTCTCAACTTTGCTGTTGTGCCAGGATCAATAACATTGTGGGTGGCCCCACTATCAATAAGAATGGTAACCACCTGTTTGTTCACCTTCCCTTGTACTTTGATAGTATTATGAGTGGACATCCCATTCAAGGCCAATACTGATATCTGACCCTCTCCCTCTTCTTCTTGTATTTCTTCCTCCTCACACACTTCATGTTCCTCCCATTCTTCCCCATATAACATATATAGTTTGGTTTTGCAAGTGTGACCCCTAGTGAATTTCTCATCATAATGAAAACAGAGATCCTTCTTCCTCCTTTCATTAATTTCAAAACTGGTGAGGGTTTTGATATTTGGGTTGGGCTTGGAATAAGATTGGGTATGGGTCATGGGTTGGGGTGGTTTGGTGAACTGACGGGTTTGGTAGGTTTTAGGTAGGGTTGTATATGGTTTGGGCTTATGGGCCTTGAAGTTCTGTTCAGCTTGTCTAGCCAACTCTATGGCTTCCTATAAGCATGTGGGTTTGGACATATACACTGGACCCTTGATCTCCTCCTTTAGCCCACTCCAAAAGCTGGATAAGTAATATTCATCACCTAAACCCCTTTGTTTCATGCCCACCAAGGCTTTAAGCTCCTCAAACTCATCTATGTAAGCATCAACAGAAGTGGTTTGAGTGAGTTTATTGAATTTAGCCTAGGGATTCTTATGAACTCTTTGACCAAACTTGGATATTACATCGTTAACAAACATCATCCATGGAATTAACCCCTTCTCCACTTGGTAAAATTGGTACCAATGACTCGGCATTCCTTCAAAGTGAGTAGAAGCATACTTAGCCTTCCTCAGATCCTCCATGGGATTGAATTCAAAGAATTGGTCACACTTAATGGCCCATCCCCTTGGATCAGACCCATCAAATCTGGGGAAATCCATTTTTGGGGGTTTGGCATTCCAAGGGCCATTCCAATTCTGGGGAATGAAATTGGGTGGGGTCATATAAGCATTGAATTGGTTCTGGTTTGGTATATATGGTTGGTAAGGGTGTTGGTTTTGGTTTTGTTGAAAAGCAAAATTGGGTTGGTTTAGATTTGGTTGTGGTGGTGGTGGTATTGGATTGGGTTGAGGGTTTGGTTGGGGTGAATATGGTGGTTGATAATGGTTGGGCTAGGTAGGAGGTTGAGGTTGAGGCAAGTGAGTGGTGAAACCTGGAGGTGCAGCATGGGTATTTGGTGTGGAAGAGAAATGATTGAAGTTCTGCGTATGAGCATACCTAGCATCTGGATCTGTATTACCCGTACCTCTGCTGGATGTACCTCCATCTCCTTGATTTGTTTCGTCCATCGGCCTCTTCCCATTGTCCATCTGTGAGCAGATCTTCTCCAGCATAGATCTCATACCTCCCATCTCAGATTTGAGATCTAAGATGCTATTCCCCATCTCCGCCATGTTACCTTCAAATGCATCAAGCTTCCTTTCGATTCCTCCCGTCTTCACACCCAATTCCTCCATGTGTTCACCACTCCATTCCAATCGCCTATGCAATTCCGCCCACCTTGTTTCCGCCATGATTATCAAAGTATGCAGAAGCAGCCGGGGATCGACTGCTCTGATACCAATTCGTAACAGATGCGATTCAAGCACAAATGCGAAAATGGAAATGGAAATCAAACTCTATTGATTGAACTTGAATTACAACGAAAACACAGAAATAAGCTAGATAATCAACTACTAGCTAAACTACGAAGGAAAATGCTAGCTACTCAGCTATGGCTAAACTAAGGAGAAAGAGAAATAGCAATATCATCCACACTTTGATTCATCCCCCTTATGCCCCTTTTATAGGGAAGCCCCATGTGCAATTTGTTGGAGATAACCGTCTCACGCCCTCCACGTGGCCACGTGCTCTCAACAACCTCACGAGACTTCCACATGGTTCCTACAACCTCACGAGATCTTCACGTGGTAAACTAACGAAATTACCACATAGACCCTCCACCTTGACTTTACCACTACTTGACCACACTAACTTACCACAATAATACTCCTAACGCTTGCTCCATTCACCGCATAACTTCTCCCCTCTGTTGACCGCATAAAACCTTTTTCCTCTTCAACCTACCGCAATCTCCCCTCCTTGACCGCACCAACACTACCGCATAACAACTCCCTGCCACCTTGACCGCACCAACACTTCCCTGCCACATTGACCGCAAATTGCTTCCTCCATTACAGGGTGGTTATCAAAATTTGATTTGATACCCACCATTGGAGATGCCCTTAGAGTAAAATCTTACAATATCTAGTTTCCGTTTAAATTATTAATTGATGGGTCAAAATTATTAGATCAGTGCGGACGGATATATGGATGGATAATCTGTAAAATCTTGCGTAACGTGGAAACAATATGCATACGATTTGTCGGAAGGTCTTCGGCTAAGACCTTTGGAAGTGAAAATAAGTATCCAAGATGATAAAAATCCAACTTTAGAGTAGAGAATATGAGAAAGTGATAGACCTGATTTGTGGGATTCAGACCACTGTTTATACACTGTGGTGGAGTAACCTTCAAAAATTAATTAGATCCGGATATGTAGGGATTTAATTAAATCCTAATAAAGAATGTATCTCTTCTTACGAGAGGTCTTTGCGCTGGATAGAAGTCTCCTTAATCAGACTCCGTTGATGAACTGGACTCTTTGAGCAAGTTGAACTAATAAGAGAGTCTTGAATGTGGTATACTTGCTGAGTTCAGATAGCCTTTGCTTGTTGCTCGGTGACGCCAAGCTGACTGTTGGTGTGCATGCCCTAGGCATTATGTTATGATGTTTTATGTTATAATTTTATGCATAAAGAGATGTTGCTTGATTATTATTTGTTGTTACATGTTTTGTTAAAAAAACTCTCTGTACCTAGTACTTATGAGGAACTAGTAATCATGTGATGATTATGTGTATGTGGTACAATTAATCTTATGGGCACTTGTTGGTGAAAATAGTACTGGACTTGACCCGTTTATGAGATTTATGTCATAGTCAAATGTCATAATTAAATCTCATAATAGTTATATCATTAGAATCATTAGACCTGAGATTATTACGGTCTTCCACGTAATGAACATTATGTATGACATATTCAAACGTTACTCTTAACCAAGTAATCATAAAGGATATGATTGGCATAATCAGAGTTATGTAGGGAAGTGTAATATGTCAAGATGAAATTTGTCACTATTCGTGAGAGATGTCAAGCTTGTGCCCCTCGATGAATAGTATTGATGAAATGTACGGCCGTGCTCAAATGAATTGATGAGATCGATGTCATTTGTATTATCAATATATTCGGAGTTGAGAAAAGCATTGAACAAAGTAAGTTGACCACGGACCATGACTTATGTTCAATAGCGTCATGGAAAAAGAGATTGTGATATGTTCGACGAGGATAACCGAACTTTAATAAGTTATACTCCCTCCGTCCCAAAAAGATAGTCTCCCTTTTTTCATTGTTACTACGAAGGAATTTTGAGCAGTTATAAATGCTACTTATAATTATGTTAATGTGAATCTAAAAATTGATATTAATAGTATTTATAATGGTGTATCAAGAACAATTTCAAAAATTTCATTAGAATAATTAAAAGTAGCCTTAATTATTACTCAAAGTTCCTTCGTAAAACCCATGAAAGTAGGAGGACTATCATTTTGGGACAGAGGGAGTATTATTTAGGTAATCATGATGGCTTTCCAGAGTCCGCTCATAATTTATGAGAACGACTTTGGTCGGGCTCATTACCAACTTAATATAATCCTATGCAGTGGCGGATCTAGGAATTGTGGTCAGTGGGGGCCAATTTTTTTTTTTTACACTGCGACATTAATCAAATTACTTTTTTTTTTGTTTTATAATATTAATTAAATAATAAATATGACATAAATATGCAAGATACTAATTTTATTTATAAAAATTACATAGTAATTCAAACATTATTAATGTAACAATTACTCTTCCCGTGTCAAAATAATTTTTTTCAATTTTTTACCGTTACTATGAATGAACTTTGAGCAATAATTTTAAATTGTTTCAATTAGGAAGATCATTTGGAGACGAAAAGAGTACTTTGAAACTCTTGCACTCTTCTACCATAAATGTAATTTTTTTCACACACCAGACTACTCTAAGCCATAAATAGCACCAAAATATTAGATACTCCCTCTTTCTCAGAATAAATATTCAAAAAAATAAATAAATAGAAATTCATTTAGGGGACGGAGGGAGTGTTTTCATATTATGATTTTCTTACAAATAACTGCAATAAGTATGTAAATTGTCTAAGCACTTCATGAAATCAATTTATTTGTTGAAATGTTGAAATGAAACTATTTTATAATTTTTGTAATTTTAAGTTGCTATAGTCTAGAATTCATTTAATTATTTGTATATTCAAAATTTCTTTATTTTTATTCTTAAAAAAAGATGAAAAGAATATAATTTAATTCATTTTTAATATGTTCATCTTTATGATAAAGAAATCAGAATTATTTTTAAACCCATTATTTAAACTCTACAATTTAAGAGATAAAAACAGTTTGTAGTGTTGTAAAAAAAAAAAAAAACAGTTTGTAGTGGCTTTTTACTAATAAAAATAGGGTTTTCATGATGAGTAAAAGAAAAAAAAAAGGGGCTGTTGATGGGTTTCGAACACGGAAAACCCAAACCTTAATTGACTCACTACACCACTGTGGCTAGGGGTGGAAATGGTTCGGTTTAGCTCGGTTTGGGCGAATTTAGAGACCAAACCGCTAGTCATCGGTTTGGGAAAATCCCAAACCGAGCTGAACCATTAAAAAGTTGAAATCGGGCTGAACCAAACCATCACGGTTCGGTTTGGTTCGGTCCAAACCATGGTTTCATTTTTCGGCTCAGAATTTGGTCTAAACCGCGGTCCAAACCGCGTTCCAGACCACGGCCCAGACCATGGCCCAAACCAAGGCCCAGACCATCAAGCATAAAATTAATGGAGGGATTGATTTTGGTTAATGTATGCTGAGCTTATATTCATTTATCATATTGGTCATACTAATCCAACTGTCCATACTAGATTTTCACGGTTCAGATCGGTTCGGTTCAACGGTTCAGCTCTACGGCTCGGTTTTGCGGTTTGGTTTGCGGTTCAGCTTGATATGGTTCGGTTTGGTTTGGCTTGGTTCGGCTTGAAAGGGCCAGACCGTAAGCCGAACCGAACCATATAGTTTATAACTTTTCGAAACCGAGCTGAACCACATATGTATAAAAACCGAGCTAAACCACACGGCTTGGTTCGGTTCGGTTCCAAACCGCGGTTTGAACCAAACCATTTCCACCCCTAACTATGGCTACAGAATATATGCATTTCCTAAACAATTAAAATGTATATATCAGCGTTTTCATTTTTTTTTTTTTTTTTTGAAAATTCAGTGGGGGCCATCGCCCCCGCTCTCTCCTTAATAGATCGTCCCCTGATCCTATGGGGTCACACACAAAAGAACGAATCATTTCAAAGTCTAAAATTGGGTTCGGGCCATTTAGACGTGACCGTGCCAATGACCAGAACCAGCAGATTGTTGTCGACCATTTTGGCACGACCGTACCCATTTGTGAGCGCGACCGTGTCAAATCGTTATGAACAAAATATATGCCTCGCATCATTTATCAAGACCGTGCCAATTAAAGGGCACGACCGTGCAAAATGACCAAGGCTGGGTCGATTGATTAATTTAATGAATGACAGGAATTAGGTTTCTAATTCCTTAAGGGTTAAGGATTTTATAGTATAAATAATCCTATTTCACCAGCCGTTATTCATATGCAGCCCTATTGTGGACTTGACGTGTTTTTGTCATGGTTGGCCAAATTTTTTGTGCCAACAAGGGTATTTCTTGTTTGTTATAACCAGGACTCCTTCGGTCTCAGAAATAGTATACTTTTGGTACAAAGAGCTATTTAAGAAATAGGAAAGTAGATTCCTAATTAGAATAGATTTACTTTGTGCACAAGAAATATGTTTCCTCTTCCTTTTGGGTTTCTAGTATTTATGCATATAAATACTAACCCCTCCCTAACATATTTTTTGTCGGCCATCTTTGAGAGATATAAGTAGAGATCTAAAATCTCGATTTTGGTTGACGGAATTATTTGCCTAAATAATTCGTGCAACTAGATTAGTGAAGATCGTCTTTTGTAATTGTCATTGAATAATAATATATTCTCCATCCGCCCGTGGACGTAGCCAAGTTGATGAACCACGTAAATTCTTGTGTCCGTGTTTGATTATTTTTCTTGCCATCATTCTTATGTTTATTTTGCTCTAACAAGTGATATCAGAGCTAAATTGGTTAGGACAAGATCCGGGTATTTCGTTGCAGAAAGAAGAAGATGGATCAAAGATTTGAATCATCGATCGACAAGATCAATGGGAGGAATAGTATTTTATTCTTTGGCAGATCAAGATGAAGGCCCTGCAGTTCGTGTGTAGTGCACGTGCAGTTTGCGTGCAGCAAACGTGCATCACACATGCAGTTCGCGTGCAGCGATCGTGCTGTGCACGTGTAACGTTCATGCAGAAATCTTGGTGTCTAGGTTGGAAACATCAAGACAGAAGTCGTGTTGAATAAACAAGGCTTATTGGCACCCTCGTGACGAGTAGATCTAGTACAAACAACGGGTCAGCAGGGATAGTTGCGGAAGGCAGCAAGGGTTCTAGCAAGAAGAAGAATTCTCAAAAATCTTCTAGCAAGAGAGGCCCGAGATCTGATGAAGTTTATAATTTCTACAAGGAGGGGAAGGGAAGCGAGGAAGTGATGGATTCTCTGGAGGAGAAGGTGCATTCACAAATCATCATGGGTCTTGGTGATATGTTTCTTGTGGAGGTTGCTATGGAAAATAGTGACAATGGTAATTTTGCTCTAATAGTAGAAGAAGGCTCACAGCACGGGGATGAGTGGCTTCTATATCAAAGGGTAGAGCAAAACGAGATAGTTGAAGAAAAGGTCGAGCCGATTTCTACAAGAAGGAGTAGATGGGCAGACGATCCTGAGGTACAAGATGACTATTCACAGATTGAGTTGGGACAGTTTGTCTCGGTGGGATAGGTTCACGGCCGAATGAACTCGCCAAGCACGAAAAAATGTTAGTCGCCTGGAAGGGGCGGTGCTCTAGATAGGTGGTCTAGAGGCACTAATGAATTCTAGGCTTAACTTATCGCCCGGTTGCTTAGGAAGAGAAAGGTTATCCAGCGTGACAAAGGTGTTGGGTTTTGAGGCACTATGCGCAGCGGAAACGGCAACAGAAAATCAACAAAACCCATGATCCCCGAGATCCATTCATGATGATTAAATTAATAAGAGGATGAATTTAGAATACTAACCGTTGTTGTGCGTTAAATTTTTTTCGGATCTTCAAATCTTCAAGTCTTCAAGCTTTATGATTTGATCTTCTCGTTCTTCGCGTTCTTTGAATCACGATCGCAGGAACACGAACTTGAGATGCTAAAGCAAGCACCCTCTATGTGTATCCACACGCGAACGAATATCTAGAACAATTCTAGATCCAGACTGTTAGATCCAATCATTAGAAAACACGCTTTTCTAATCATCATCAAAGGCTATATGAATTTATTGGTGTTCTTGAGCTTTTGATTCTCAATCTAAACTCAAGAATGTGTTTCTCAAAAACATGGCTACCAGTAATGATACAATATCAATTAGGTCAATACCATATAAAGAGAGGGGTATTTATACTTATTAAACCTAAACCCTTTAGGTGAAATAGGCCAAAAACCTGTCAAAATCGAATCAGGAAAAACCAGGCCCGAAATCCACTATGCCCGACCGGGTATTTGCAAAGTGCCCGAGTGGGTCTTATAATTTGCCCGATCGGGTCTTATCTACTGCCCGATCGGGTCCTGCCTGCTGGAACCAATTTCTTGTTTTTCTTAAATCCAATTTTTATGCCCTTTTACGTAATTACAATTTTAGCCCTTTTGTAGATTCGTTCTTTAGTGTGTGACCCCATAGAATTATATTAATTTGGCAATGAGTCTAACCAAGGTCAAACCCATAAGTCATGAGAGGACTCTAGCAAGCCATCATGACTACCTAATTAATATAACTTGACGAAGTTCGTTTATCCTCATAGAACATATCATAATCATTGTTGGGTATGCTTATCACTTAACCCTCCTACTTATGTTAGAATTGATTGATACCATCACCTGTGTGTTTATTTTAAGGACTTTAGGACCCTATGTAAGAAGTTTTGTAACTTCAATTTTTAGCTAAGTCCTCTTTATAGACTAGGCTTAGTATCTAGGGCTGAAGCTATAATTTCATGGTAAATAGAGCAAAGGCAAAGCATGGTGCGCACACCTTCCATGCGCAGCGCATCCCTTCATGCGCAGCGCATTACCTTCTGTGCACTCCATGCGCATGAATCTCATGCGCACTCAGACTTGCCTTAATTCTCACTTTCTGACCTTACCTTATGAAGCTTGGAAAGCGTCATAACAAGCTACGCTTTTGAATGAGCCAAATTTGCTGATGTGGACAAACGACAAAACAAGAACACTCAGCACACACGAAGATGGAGACGCTCCCCTTGTTTGAAATTCAAATATGAAGACAGCTGTCACTCTTGAAGATTTTTGAAAGCTGTCAACTTGATGTCTCCAACGGCTATAAAGGACAGCTGCGCGCCAATCACAAAGCGACAGCACATAGTCCTTACTCTGCTCCCCAACGGCTAGTTTTTGGAGCTCAGCTATAAATAGCATGCTCATACTCATTTTCCAAGCTGCTGGTGTGTTGCTTGAGAATTGCTTAAGATTTGCTTCCAAAGAGAAACTTTGAAGATTTGAAGATTGCCTACAAGATTTCCAGATTGCTAAGATCAACCTTCATACCTTCATACTTCACCAAGCCCAGATCCTATAAAGCCTTTGTAACACCAGAATCTTGTGGTCTCCATCTCATAGATTCAAAGAGCCTAGATTTTGATACACACACACACCTCTTGAAGTTTCGATCTCATCGATCTTACTTCTAGAGATACACCGGTTATTGTCTAGGATTTTGTTCTTTCATAGATTATAGATCTTTGAGTTAGTTTTGTTCTACCTCGCTGCAACCTCATATAATAAGATCTCCATTAGAAATCCAAGACTAACCATCTTGGTAGAGGACGTAGATCTTTTCTCGATCGAACCTCTCCAAATAGCTTATCTATTGTTTATGCTTTTCATTCTACATTTAAGCTTTACTCATATATTGTTTTGTTTGATCCTTGTAGATTGTCTTGCATCGTTCGAATTGTGTTTGTGTGATTTTTGCCTTAGTTCCATCTTGCGCCTATCTTTAAGCTAAAACTTAGTGCGTGCGTATTTACACTTCTGCGCGTACTCCCTGCGCATAAGTGATTGCTTTAAGACTTCCGCTGTCCATTTCACACTCTTGCTGCGCGCTATACTTAGCCAAATTAAGAGTCGTGCGCATTTGCCATTGCTTTGCAAAAGGGTTTGAAAAGAATTTTAAAAACGCTATTCACCCCCCCCCCCCTCTAGCATTTTTCATACCCTTGTTGCCCTTCTGGGACCAACAAGTGGTATCAGAGCAAAAACCTTTATAAAACACTTTTGTTTTTTCAAGCTTAACAGCTTGGGTGCCAATTCGATATGGCAAACTCAAAACCTATGGCAACTGCAAACTACACTCACGTTCTGGTCTTTGATGAAGATCATTTTGACGTGTGGAAATTCAGCATATTGACTCATCTCAACTCAATCGATGAAAGACTTCATGACACCGTGGTTTATGGACCTTACATCCCTATGAAAGCGAATCCAAATCCGCGCACCAATGCTGTTCAACCAACCGTCAAGAAACCAAAGGAAGAATGGACTGAGGAAGAAACAAGAAGAGTGGCTAATGATGGCAAAGCTAGAAATATTCTCCTAAGCACTCTAAGCACGGCTATGAAACAACAAGTCATGCATTGTGCTACCGCCAATGAGTTATGGGATGCTATTGAAGAACATATAGAAGGAGACACCGTGTGCAAGGAAAACAAGAAATATGAAGTACAAAAGAGATTCAACAATTTCTCTCAACTCCCCGGTGAAACCTTAAGACAAACTTATGAACGCTTTTGTGAAATTATCAATCTATGTATTTCACTTGGCATGAAGTTTTCCAACAAAGATTTGAATGTTAATTTTCTTCAAGCTTTTGGATCAAGATACCTACATAAATCTAGCGCCCTAGAAGACGCTGGAACTTTGGATGTGTGGACACTTAGAAATCTTTACGCAAATCTCAAAGTCTATGAACTCAAGCTTCAGCGTATAAGTGAAACTGAAGGAAAATCCAAGTCCATTGCAATGGTGGCGCAAAGAGAAGAAGCACCTGCGCAAGCTCAAGTTCAAGTTGAGAAAAGCGCAGATCCCAAAATTTCTACTTCTGAGCTATTGGACATGGATGATGAAGACTTCGCTTTATTTGTAAAGAAATTTCAAAAGTTCAGAAAATTCTCAAGACCCAGCTCAACCAACAAGTTTCAAGGATCTACAAGCAGAGCTCCTCAAAAGTTCACGAGGAGCAGTGAGTCAAAAAGAAAAGAAGACTTTGTTTGTTTTAATTGCAGGAAACTAGAACACTTTGCTTCAAGCTGCCCAATTCCAAAATTTGAATATATGCAGAAGAAGAGCAACCATACTCCCAAGTTCACTCCCAAATTCACTCGTCACAAGGGAATGTTTGCTGAAGAAGAACCACCAGCAAATGAGCAGAACACTTGGATCGAAACAGACTCAGATGAGAGCGATGAAGATTCTGATGATGGACTCGTTTGTTTGATGGCAAATGATGATGAAGTTGATACTTATGATTCTGATGATGACTACTCCAAAGATGTTCCTGATATGAATGTCTTGAATAAACCTATCAAGAAATCTGCAAGTTCTCAAGAAGTGAAAAGGAAGAAAGGACCAACCATCAGCGAGCTAGTTGAACAAGGATTTCTCACTCCGGCTCAAAGCGATGGTGGATTGTTATTCTCACGATGTGATCTAAGTGCAAGGAACAAGTTGAGAAAATGAGTTTACATCAGACCTCAAGTTGAACCAACTGCTCCAATCTCCAAAATCAATGATGATGAAGTGATTGCTGAACAATAAAAATTGTTCAAAAAGGCTGAAAAGGTAATCACTAGATTTGATAGTATGAAGGAAGCTCTAGCACTATCATGTGATGAAATTTCCCAGCTTAAGACCGAGAAATCTCTACTTAAATCTGAACTCACCCTCCTTAAGGAGCAAATAAAGAGCATGACTCCTCTTACTGTTAAAAACACTTTTCTAACGGAACAGAACTCACTTCTTAAAGTTCAAAACGATGAATTGGTTGCTCAAATTACTGATCTTAAAAAGATTACAAATGAGTGGTCCAATTCTCGTGTCACTATGGAGAATATATTTGAGTCCCAAAAAGTTAGTGGTGATAAAAGTGGCTTGGGATTCTCATCAACTAGTGACAACTTTAAATGTGATGTTTGTGCTGAAAGAGATAGTGAATTTACAAACCAGCAAACTTTTGAAATTCCCAAGGAAAAACATTCTAATTCAATGGGTAAAGGACAGGAAAAAGTCAAGAGACAAACATTCCATTATGTCTACCCAATGAAGCAATTTGGGAAAGCTAATGGGAAAGATATAGCTACAGATGAATCATCCTCTAGCAAAATCCCTCTTGAAACCAAGAGCGCTCCTTCTACAAGTGATCATTATGCGCCAAGGAGCCATGCGCCTCACCGCCATGCGCATCCTAGCCCTATGCGCACTCCTAGAAAAAGCGCTCCAAAATTTCAAAAGAAAGATTTTGTTAAGGTCGGCTCATCCGACCCAAGGAAGAATGCTATCCCTAAGAAAAGTAAAGAGTTTGAGAAAACTCATGTGATTAGTGGTTTTCATCATTGTTCCATTTGTGATTGTTTTGGACATAAGGCTGTGGAATGCCTTTTGCGATTCACTCCCAATGCCAAAGGACGTAAAAATCCTAATGTCAAGCAAGAGTGGGTTGTCAAAAGTTGCTAACTCTTGGACCCAAAAGGAATAAAGGGGACCAGTTCTTAAATGTTCATATTTCAGGCTCCTTGCTTCATGGCTGGATCTTCAAAAGCTAAAACTTATGAATGGATTCTCGATAGTGGATGTTCAAGACACATGACTGGAGATGAATCCTTACTTGAAGATGTTCATGAAGAAAGAGGTCCCTCAGTTACATTTGGTGATAACAACAAAGGTAAAGTTGTAGCATATGGAAAGCTCAAGAAAGACAAAGTGTGCATCGAAAGAGTCTCTCTCGTCGAAGGACTCAAGCACAACTTATTATCCATATCTCAATTCTGCGACAAAGGATTAGAATTCCATTTCTCTTCAACGCAATGTCTTATCAAGAATGGCAAAACTGGAGCTATCTTACTCACGGGTTATCGTAAGACAAATATTTATATTATTGATTACCATAGTATGAACTCCAGTACTAATCTTTGTTTTGTAGCTAAAAGTGTAAGCGAGAACAGTTGCCTATGGCACAAGCGCATGAGTCACTTGAACTTCAAATGTCTATCAAAACTCAGCAGGGACAATCTTGTCAAAGGACTCCCCAAAGTTGCTGATCATCATGACAACAAATGCGCAGCTTGTCACTAGGCAAACAATCAAAGCACTCTTTCTCCAGCATGACAAATCCCTCAACTTCAAAATGTTTGCAACTGCTGCACATTTATCTATTTGGACCAGTTACCACTGCAAGCATCAAAAGAAATAAGTATACTTTAGTTGTGGTGGACAATTTCTCAAGATATACATGGGTGGAAATGATGATCTCAAAAGATGATTGTTATGACATTCTCAGCACTCTATTCAGGCTGCTCCAAACCCAAAAAGAAGATGACATTGTTAGTGTTCGATCCGACAATGGAACAGAATTCAAAAACAACGGTGTTGCTCGATATTGCGACGATCATGGGATAGATCACAACTTCTCAACCGCTGGAGTTCCATAACAAAATGGTGTAGTGGAAAGAAATAATAGGACGTTGATTGAAGCAGGAAAGACGATGATAGCCGAAGCGAAATTGCCTAAGTACTTTTGGGAAGAAGCTATCAACACTGCATGTTTTACTCAAAATCGCTCCCTCATCAACAAACGTCACAACAAGACTCCATATGAACTATGGCGTGGAAGAACTCCCAACATTGCTTTCTTCAAAATCTTTGGTTGCAAATGTTATATCCTCTACAACGGAAACGAACATAGAGGTAAATTCGACGCCAAAGCCGACGAAGGTATTTTTGTTGGGTATGCTAAACATTTTAAAGCTTTTCGTGTTTTCAATAGATCTACATTAGTGATAGTTGAATCTATACATGTTACTTTTGATGAACATTCTCTCATTGAGCCACATTTGGCTCCAAATGTTTCTGATGATTCTGTTGAGTCCATTGAGACAGGTGCGCACATACCAGCTGCGCATACACAAGACCAGAATGTATCAACACAAGGAAATCCATCTACATCAGTTGCGCAAAGCATTATCAATAGCGCACCAAGTAGAGCTTCAGCTGCACCTAACCATGCGCCTGGAGATTCTTCTAATGCGCATCAGTCTACTGCTGCATCTGGTGTTAATACCACTTTCAATTCTGAACCAGTTCTTCCTCCAAATTTTGATGATTTTAATACTGGTGAAGATGTGCCAATTGAAGACCTTCAAGTTACAACAACTCAACCTAACTTACCTCCTGAAGTTCGTGAAGTTAGAGATCACCCAATCACTAATATCATTGGTGATCTTCATGTTGGGGTTCGTACAAGGAGAGCTACAAACTTTGATGCTTACACTGCATTTATCTCTCAAATTGAACCAAAGAAGGCTGATGAAGCGCTCCAAGATCCTAATTGGGTTGTTGCTATGCAAGAAGAACTCAATCAATTTGAACGATGTAAGGTTTGGACTCTTGTCCCAAGACCAAATAATCAAGGAGTAATTGGTACAAAATGGGTGTTTAGAAACAAGATGGATGAGAATGGAACCATCACGAGAAACAAAGCAAGATTGGTTGCACAAGGCTATAGGCAAGAAGAAGGAATTGATTACGATGAAACATTCGCGCCTGTAGATACCCTGATCTCGCACCCCTAAAAACCCACCTTGAATCGGTCTAAACCCGAAAATTGACCTAAAACCCTCGATTTGGCTGTGCGGGACTGCCGTGAGCCTTATCGGTGCATCGAATGGATAAACGGACTTCAAATTCATGATCAGAGCGAAAAAACGAGCAAACAGGCAAAAATTTCGTTTATCGAGGTGCGGGACCGGAAACGGGGCCCGCAACCCCCCGAACTGCTCGCTGTTATCCATTCTGTGTGTGCATTAAAAATATATTACCTTTCCTTGCTAATTGACATATTTCAGATATAACGGCGTGACCACAAAATTATTCCAAGCAACTTTCATGTTGGGCCCGCGGACAACCGGGACACCGGAGCGCGCACGACGGAGCGGAAAGCCGGAGCCGGAAAGATGGTTATCCAAATTGGAAATTATCTCAAAATATCTTATCAACTGGTCAAGAAGAGCAAAAAATATATTATTGTCGTTCCTTGCTCATAAAAATATTTCAGATATACCGGCCTGACCAGAAAAATATTCCGAGCAACTTTCATGTTGGACTCGCGGAAAACCTGGACACCGGAGGCGCGTACAACGGAGCAGTTACGGAGCGAAAAGCCGGAGCCGGAAAGATGGTTATCCAAATTGGAAAATATCTCAAAATATCTTATCAATTGGTCAAGAAGAGGAAAAAATATATTATTGTCGTTCCTTGCTCATAAAATTATTTCAGATATATCGGCCTGACCAGAAAAATATTCCGAGCAACTTTCATGTTGGACTCGCGGACAACCGGGACACCGGAGACGCGCACAACGGAGCAGTTGCGGAGCGGAAAGCCGGAACAGAGATAAGAAAGATGACTTTAAGCCTTAGTCAAGAAGGATAGATGATGAATCCACCAATTTACAACCTCCCCCCTCCAAGTTACAACCAATTTACCACCTCCCTCCTCCTATATACACCACTCTCATCCATTTCAAAAAGAGAGACACAAAAACAAAAAGAAAAAAAAACCCTACCATCCTCCACTCTATTTCTCTCTCAACAAGAACACCACCACCACACCATCACCACACCACCACTGATACACCACCCCTACACCACCATAAAACCACCACACAAACACTAAACACAAACTCAAACTCTTTCAACACAAGGCCAAAACCTTGAGAAAACAACCCAAAAAAGTCTTCCCTTGGAAGCAAAGGGAGCACAACCTAGGCATCATTTCCCCCTTGTAATCATCTAAAAGGGTAAGATGTAATGTTTATGTAATTTGTTGAGGGGTTTAGCCACCTTGTTAGGCTAAACCTCCATTTTATATTCAATAATACAATATTGTTACTCTTGTTGTTCTTCTTATTAAATGATGTCATATAATGATGTTTTGAGCTCTTGATCATGCTAAGCTTTTGACCTTGTGTATATATATCATGTATGTATGAGTGTCATATCTTTGTTTGTGGTGGATTCAAGAAGTTTTCCAAAGAACAAACTTGTTTTATCTTATAAACCTTGAATCTGCCATGCTTTGTTTTATCTTAGCATAGAACATCATGAAACCATATCTAAATGCTTGTATGGTTGCTGTTTCATGTTGTTAACATGTATATATATGCATGTACAAAGTTTCATGTTAATAGCTTTTCATTTGAGTTAGTTTTGATAGGTGTTTTCATGACATGAGTGAGATGCCAATAATCTGTCCATATGGTACCTTACTGCCTTGTTGCTATTTTTCCTCCTAGAAAACGTGGGTTTTGGTCTTATACCACAAAAGAGAACTTGTTCTACACAGAACAAGGAAGAATAACATGTAAATATCATATTTTTAGCCTCATTGGAAGAGGCTCTTTATATTTTTTTGTTTAAGCTCTCTGTTCTCAGAATCAGCATGTTCTTGTTTGGACATGAAAATGTCAGAAGTGATTTGGGTGACCTAACCTTATTTTCTGGACTTTCAACTCCCCATATCATAACTGTAACATGTTAGGAACAACTTTCATGTTTTGTGTTTTCCCTGATTCCTTTGTTTTCATGATGAAAAAAGTGGATACTTTAGGGATGTATGAAATTCTGTCAGACTGGGCTGTGAAAAGAATTGCCTTGCATGCTTTATTTGGACACCATAACATGCCCCTAAAATCAAAGTAAAAATCAGGGTAGATGTTTAATGTGTTAGGAAGTTTTATTGACCTTTACTTTCCAGATTGGATGAGTACAAGAACAGGTACACAAAGAAGAGTGAGCAGCAGTCCCTGAAAATGCTTGGGGACGGAGTTTTGGACATTTATTCATTTGGGAATTGTTTCCCTTTTTTGTACAAAATGTAAATATTAATCCCCCACCCCTTTATGTTTTTAATTTGATGTACATAAATGATTAAAACCATTTTCAAAACCAAGTGTGAGTCCACTCAAACCGACTCTCATTTGTGAATTAAAACAAACCTTCCTAGAATAGGAAGACTCCCCATTTATTAAATCACCATTTTGTTAGGGCATAAAACCAAGGCAAAAGGCATAAAAAGAGCTTACGTGGCACGCATATAGAGACCATCACGGGCGAGAAGAGTGCCTAACCCCTTCTCTTCTCGTAACTTAGCCCCCGAACCCATTTTCTCAAAAAAGGTTTTTTCTTCATTTTTCTTAAAATCAAAATGAGGTGGCGACTCTTGCAATCAAATCACAACATCAAGAGGAAACCATTGTGTGAGAACCGAGCGCATTTCCAAAAGCGCATCAGCACGAGACGGGCGCGAACCGCTTTCACGGGCGGTCATTTCGCGGTGATCCAATCATCTCGGACGCGGGCTCTCACAGTGGCGACTCTGCTGGGGACTTGTTTTAAAGTGGGCTAGACTCTAAATCTTTGTGTGTGCCATGCTTTATGTGCCTTACTTGGGGTGTATATATCTGTGCCCTAACCTCTGTTTTGCAGGGGCGTTTTTTCGCTTATCTTATTTGTATATATATATATATATGCATTGCGTGGTGAGTGATTCCCCAAAAAAGGGGTAAAACAAGTAAAAAAGGAAAAAAAATGATTTTCTTGTTTTCTTTACGTGCTTTCAAAATGATTTTTCGAACTCATAGATACCTCACACACATGCACGTTTTTTGAAAAGCGTCTTAGAATCTCAAACCCGAGACGGTAAACCTGGGGCATAAGGGAGCTCACTTGACTTCCCCATAGGGTCAACGGTATACTGTTTCCCCCTTAGCAGCTCCTACGGTCGCTGTGATGGGTGTAAGCCAAGCTTCAAAAGCCGAAATGCGATGTCCATTTTCTTTCGAAAATAACACGTCACAGACTTCATGTCGGTTTTTGTCTAAACAATTTTACTGCAATCCTATGAATTCCCAAAAGGTTATAATCGACCTCAATTGTGGATATCATGTTGAAATTCTTGGATTGACTTGAAATTGTCAAGACCCTCACATAGACCGTAACCGAATGGTGGATCCCAGAAAGAGTATAGGCCCTTCGCTAGGGGCTCGGACGGCCAATAGTACAGTACAGGTGAAAAAACGTTGGTCCTATACTTTGGAGATGGTATCCACTATTCCAAGATTCATGCAAAAACATGTCAAAATAAAGCAAGTGCTTATCCGGCATTCTAGGATTGATTTTGATTTTTGAACTCCTTTTGAATCAAACTCGGAAAATCTCGATCCTTTTCACTCTCTAATCAGCCCTAAACACCATCCCTTTTAGATACTCTAAGCCTGGCATCTACTTGGAAAGGGGGAGCTAGAAGCAGTAAGGGGAGGTTGATCCGAGTTGCCGAGACAGTGCCTGTAACCGAAGAAGCTATTGCAATGGCCCAGGAAGGAAATGAGGAAGCCTATGTGCCGCCACCAGGTCTTTAAGCATGGTTGGAGCAGAATGTGTTGGGTCAGATGAGGATTCAGCAAGATGAGCTACTGGCTACACTTGTGCAGATGCAGAATCAGAATAGTAATGGGGCTCCCAATGGCAACCCCAACAGAAATCCCAATGGCGATCCGAACGTTAATCAGAACGGAAATGGGGTTCCCAATCCTAATCCCAATGGCAATACAGGTCCCAATGGAAGTGGCATCCCTACCATCAACTTGAATCCTATTGGTAGCAACACCATCGGCCAGAGTCATCACCAGAACATCCCTCCTCAGGGTAATGTGGCTCATCCAGACTTCAGTGGCACTCACCAGCCCTTCATCCCGAATCCAGCAAATTTTGCTGTGCATCCGTCTCAGTATCCGCCTGATCATAATGCCTTTGCTCAGTATATGCAGACTCTGTATCCGAATCAGCAGCCCAACGCTTATGGTGCATTTGCTAGCGGTGCCTCTCAGATTAATCAAGGAACTTCCCAGGGGCAAGATCCTAACCTAGTCCGCCAAATGGAAGCGTTCTACAAGGGTGTCCCATATGTACCCCTTACTAAAGCTGAGATTGAAATGAGCGAAATGAAAGAAATGTTGAGAAAGGTCATGAATAAAGGGGAGTTTTCTGCAGATTCCTTGAAATTATCTCCATTTGCTGTTCTGCCTCCTAAATTCAAAATGCCCGATGTGGAGAAAATTTGACGGTACAGGTTGTCCAATGGCCCACCTGAAATCTTACGCTCATGCAATGCAGTCTCGTGGGGCTAATGTTGGTGCGATGGCCTCCAACTTCCATCTGACTTTGGTAGGAGCCGCTAAGCAGTGGTTTATGACTGTGGATGCCAATCTGGTTGATAATTGGGGGAAGCTCGTGGATGAATTCCAGAAGCGATACAAAGATAACTCCAACTGGGAGAAGAGCCGTCGTGACCTCGATTCGTGTGCTCAGCGTGAGAAGGAATCCTTTTCTGAATTTGCAAGTAGGTGGAGGAAGAAAGTTGCTCAAACTCTGGAGAGGCCTGACAGTGCCGAGCAAACTCGTATTTTCCTTAAGAATCTTCAGCCGGTGTATGCAGATAAGATGAAATATCTCCCGTTTCCAGATTTTGCTTCTATTCTTGATGTGGGTTCTCGTATTGACGAAGATGTCCGAACTGGGGTGATCAAGCTAGATTCTTCTCCTAGCTCCTACAGATTCCGATCCGCTGCTAAAGCCCCGGCACCAGTTGTGAACAATTTTGCCATGACCCCTGCTCCTTTTTGGAACAGCAATGTGGGACCAAGCCGGAGCAGCTACAATAGGGCACCTCCGTGTTATAATCAAGACGGGTCTGTGAACTCTGTCACCGATCAGCGAAGGAATGGTGGAAATCAGAGAGATCGCCATTTTGATAAATTCAGCGCTCCATTGTCTACTATCTTTCAAGGATTGGTCGCCCAAGGAGTACTAAAGCCGATAGAAGGATACCGCCCGCCTAATCCGCCTCCTAAGAATTGGGATGCAAGTAAATATTGTGCATACCACGTATCACCTGGTCATGCGACAAATGAATGTTGGAGTTTGAGACACACTCTGCAAGACATGATAGACGATGGACTCATTTAGAAGCCGCCCCAACCAAATGTGGTGTTTAATCCCTTGCCAGGGATCCATGTGATCGAGTTTGAAGGAAACTACTCAAGGACTAGTTTCATCGTTCCGAAGAAAGCTTTGAATTACACTGTAACTCCTGTTATCTCCGAAGATTTTGAATGCCATATGATCTCTTGGGATTCGATTTTGTCTAGTGCTAAAGCTGTTAAGGAGCAAAAGGCCCCTGTTAAAAAGGCCACTTGGGTTGGCGGTGTTGGAATTATGCTCTAGGCCCTTGAGAAAGGCCTTACGTTACATCATGTTCTCATTTGTTATGGAGATAACAACCTTGGGTTATTATATGTTTTACATGTTTATTATAATAATCCCCGTCCCTAGTACTTATGAAGAACTAGTATAAGTTTAATTGATGATCATGTGATGATCATGTGTATATGATACAGATTAAGCTTATGGGTACTTGTTGGTGAACATGTACTGGACATGACCCACCTATGAGATTTATGTCATGGTCAAATGTCATAATTAAATCTCATAATAGTTATATCATTGATATCCTTAGACCTGAGATTATTACAGTCTTCCACATGATGAACATTATTTTTGACGTACTCAAACGTCACCCCTAACCGGGTGGTTATAAAGGCTACGATTGGCATAATCGGATTCATGTAGGGAAAGGTAATAAGTCAAGATGGGATTTGTCCCTCTCTCAAGAGAGATATCCGCTTGGGCCTCTCGTAGAGTGAGATTGATGAAATGCGTGGCCGCGCTCAAATGAATTGATGAGATTAATACCATTTGCTCATTATCAATCTACTTGGATCGAGAAAGCATTGAACAAGATAAGTTGACATGGACCATGACTTATGTTCAATATGATATCGCATGACAAAAGGATTGTGATATGCTCTATTAAGGATTACGAACTTCTTTAAGTTATATTATTTGGGTAGTCATGATGGCTTGCTAGAGTCCGCTCATGATTTATGAGTTTGACCTTGGTTGGACTCATTGCCAACTTAATATAATCCTATGGGTCACACACAAAAGAACGAATTGTTTAAAAGGCTAAAAACGGATTTCTGGTGGTGCTCGGCCGAGCACCTCATAGGACTCGGCCGAGCAAAGGGTCATCAGAAGGTCAGTTTTCTGGAGCAAAGGTGCTCGGCCGAGCACCTCAAAGGACTCGGCCGAGCAGGCCCTGTTTGGGCCAAAAATCTGATTTCGTGTTTTGACGGGTTTTGACCTATTTCTCCTAAAAGGTTTAGGACTAATGAGTTTAAATACCTCTCTCTTAACCCTAATCAGTATGGATTGATATTGTATCATTATTGGTAGCCTCCATGTGTTTGAGAAACATATTCTTGAGTTTAGATTGAGAATCAAAAGCTCAAGAACACCAATAAAATCATATAGCCTTTGAAGATTAGAAAAACGTGTTTTCTAATGGGTCTAGCAATCCAGATCTAGAATCGTTCTAGATATTCGTTCGCGTGTGGATAAACATAGAGGGCGTTGGCATCAACTCCTTCAAAGTTCGTGATCCAAGTATTACGGTCGTTCCTGCGTTCGTGATTCGAAGAAGCGCGAAGAACAAAGATTGAAGATCTCAGAATTTTAAAGCTCCGTCACGGTTAGTGTTCTAAATTCATCCTCGTATTAATTTAATCATCGTGATCGGATCTAGGCTTTTGGTTTTAATTCTGCTGCGCATGTTTGCTCAAAACCCAACAGTGGTATCAGAGCCCCGTTCATCATGATTATTTTAATAATATCATGTTAATAATATAATTGGATTATATGTGTTGGCATGTTATTTGAATTTAGATTCTTGATGTTTATGTGATTTGAATTTTATGTATGTATATGTGATATATAGAGATCATAAAATCGTACCGTTTAAATACGTTATGTGGGATCTAAGATTGCGATAATAATTTGATTATTATGTTCCTTGTGATCATAAAAATTAATTGGATTGATTTGTTGATGATCCTTGATTCATGAATAAATTGTTTATTCAAGGCTTTGATGAGCATGATGATTTGATCATCATGAACACCAAACCCTAATTGAATCAGGAAAGCAATTTTAGAATTAAAATTCAAAAGTTCTATTCTGACAGGCTGTTGGCAGTGGTGCCCTAGGCACGTTTAATAAACGTTGTAATTGTTATCATTTATTTCATATCAATAAAGAGATGTTTTGATTATTATTGTTGTTCATGTTTACTTATAATAATCTCCGTCCCTAGTACTTATTAAGCACTAGTATAAAGGCTAAATGATCATGGGATGATCATGTTAGATTTATGGGTACTTGTTTGGAACAAGGTACTGGACATGACCCGCTGTATGAGATTTATATCATGGTCTATGTCGAACATATATCTCATATTAGTTATGTCATTTGAATCCTTAGACATGAAGTTATTATAGTCTTCCACTTGATGAACATTGTGTTTGACATATTCAAACGCTACCTTAACACGGTAGTTATAAAGGGTATGATTGGCATAATCGGATTCCCGTTGGGAAGAATAATAAGCTAAATGGATTTGTCCCTCCACGGAGAGATGTGAAGCTTGGGCCCCTCGAAGGAATGATGTTGATGAAATATTCGGCCGGACTCAAATGGATTGATTGGATCAATAGCATTTGAATTATCAACATATTCGGAATCGAGAAAGTATTGAACAAAACAAGTTGATTGTTTGACCATGACTTGTGTTCAATGACATCGTGGACAAAGGGATTATGACATATTCTAAAGGAATGCGAACTTGTATCTAGTTATACTATTTGGGTAGGTGTGACGGTTTGCTAGAACCTAATCATATCTTATGGTTTCATGTTTGAACCCATTGCCAACTTAGTATAATCCTAGAGGGTCACACACAATAGAACGAATCTTTAAAAGTTCTAAATTGGAATTTTGGAAATTCTGGACATTCTGGGGAAGTGGGCGACCGCACAGTGTGGACTGGGCGGCCGCACACTTAGCTCAGATTTGTACCAGTTTGTTTCAGATAAATGTGCGACCGCACAGTGTATTCTGGGCGGCCTCACAGTACTGTCGGCTGGCACTTTCCTAATTCGATTTGGAATGTCTTTTGACACAAGGTTCCTATTTGGAATAGGTCTTGCTTGTGTATAAAAGGATGATTTCGGCCAGAACCTCAGAGATAGCCTTTTGTGAGTCTCCAAAGTGTTTGAGAGAGAATTTATTTTGTTCTAAGATATCCTTGATTGAGGAACAAAATAATTCACAAATAAATTCCATATAGTTCTTTATTAAATTGTGAAAGTGTGTTTCATAATATTGGTCTAGCAACCAAGATCAAAGAAGCTCCTTTGATATTCGTTCGAAGTGTGGATACCGCTAGAGGGTGAAAATCATCATCTTCAAAGTTCGTGTTCAAGCTTTGTGATCGTGATCAAGTCTTCAAGTTTCTCCACCAAGACCGAAGAAAAATTCATAGCCATCAAGAGTTAGTTATTCCTCTATTCATCTTGTTGTATTTGATTTAATCATATGAACGGATCCATGGATTTGGGTTTTCTTAAAATTTTATTTGCTATATTCCGCTGCGCATGTTACTTGGAAACCCAACAGTGGTATCAGAGCCCCGATCATGTTGATTATTTCAATACCTAAATCATGTTATGTGTATATAAATTGTTTATGTGCCTTGCATGATATGAATATTGGAATATATGATGCTTATGTGTTTTGTGATTTTATGTGGTTTATTGTTTTGCAACTTTAATCGCACGATTCAATCGCAATAAATAAATTATGGTGGATTCAGAATTGTTGGTTATTAATTTTTGATTAGATCAAAGTTTTAATAATCGGGGAAAAACAATTTTGAGACAAAATTTTCGAACTTGAAAATTATGCACCTTCTCTTGGCCATGGGCGACCGCACATAAGAGTCTGGGCGGCCGCACACTTTTAGGCGACCGCACAGATCGTTTTGGGCGGCCGCACACCAGCATCAGAAAGTCAGATTTTGGTTGAAAACCAGAATCTGGAATTTTTCGAAAAATTCAACAAAACCAGTAACAGAACCAATCCAGACTTGCTGATCTGGAATGGGTTTTGGGTAGTTGGTTTGTGTGTGGATTTTGGGGTTTGATTTTCCTATTTGTTTTAGTCTTGTGATTCCTAGATTGGTTCAAGTTTTGGATGGCTAATATGCGTTCATCGAGATTGTGTTTCCCAAAATTGATCGCAATCAAAGTTTCAAAGATAAAACGAAGTTAGAATTATGAAGAGTTCATAATTGCTAAAATTGAGAAACAAAGTTCTTGATTCAAAGTTTGGAGATCCATGTGGAATTGTGAATGCAATTGGCCTACGTTCATCGAGACCATCTATTGCTTAGTTTCGGCCACATGGACTACTTTCTTGGTTTCTTGAATTAGTGTGGGATTGTGGTTGCCAAATGGCTTAGTTTGACCGCACTTCTTGTTGTCTTGATTTGGAGATAATAACCAAAGTTGAAATAGTCTCATCCTCATAATTATAGAGAAACTAATGACACATAAATATCATGCTTAAATTAATGAAGATTAATTTAGTGGCTAAGCTTGATGTGTAACATGTTTATATTATGTGCTCATAAATGTGTTATATGCTATATGTGATGAACCTTCAAATAAAGTTTTAAGTCCTTCTTTGCCATGCTCTGATTAAAACACTTGTTTATGCATGGGTAATCTTGATGTGGGTTCGCCTCCGCGAAGTGCATTAATTTTATTCATATATAGGCAAGATGAGGTTCATTAATTTAATGTGGGCTTGCCTCCGCAAGGTGCATTAAATTAAATGGTTCCTATGCGTTTAAAATGGTTGGACTTAATTAGGCGTCAAAACAGTTTTGGGCCTAGGCAAAAGATGAGATTAAACATGCTTTTTGGAATTGGATTTCTCAAAGAATCTCATAAAAGGATCTAAGAATCATATGGGATATGATTGACATGATTGTCTACCTAATTAATTTAGTTTTTGAGCGGTCCGCCTCCGTGGACTCAAAAGTTAAATTAAAGTTGGATCTTAGCCCAATTAAATTATATTATACATTGGATGTATAAGAAGGTTATATAATTTAGTGGGAGTATTTTGTTTGAAAAATACATTATTTATCTCTTTAATGAAAAATCGGTACTTATTAAATTTTGGAAATTTTGCATATTTGTAGATAATGACTAATAACACTCAATCAATGTCATTGCGATCGACCCTTGAGAAGGATAAGCTCGAAGAGAATGGTACTAACTTTATGGATTGGATCCGTAGCATAAGAATCGTTCTTAGGCAAGAAGATAAGTTGTACATTCTCGATGGGCCTCTCCCTGCTGAACCACCGCCTACTGCCCCTAGGGTAGAAAGAGACAATTACAAGAAACATCGTAATGATTCTAGAGATGTAAGTTGTCTCATGCTTGCTGCTATGTGTTCAAAACTCCAACAAAGTTTGGAACATTTGGAAGCCTATGAGATAGGCGTGGAGTTGAGAACCATGTTTCAAGAGCAAGCTAGGCAAGAGAGGTACAAGACCATTGTTGCATTCACTACTTGTAAAATGAATGAAGGGCAACAAGTGAGTCCTCACTTTCTTAAAATGAAAGGTTATGTAGAGCACCTTGAGAAACTTGGCTATCCAATCCCATTGGAGCTAGCCACGGATCTCATTCTTAATTCATTGCCTAAAAGTTATAATCAGTTTGTAATGAATTATAACATGCATGGAATGGATAAGAATCTCTCTGAGTTGCATGGGATGCTCAAAACTGCAGAGATGAAAATTGTGGAGAAAGGTTCTCCCGTGCTCTTGGTTCATGATGGGAAGAAGGCTAATGCCAAAGGAAAGGGTAAGAAAGTTGTCAAACCCAAAATAAGCAAGGCAAAGGTTGCCAAGGCTTCTGAGGCAAAACCTGATTCACAAAAGGATGCAATCTGTTTCCATTGTCAAGAAATTGGTCATTGGAAACGTAATTGCAAGGCTTTCTTGGAAGAGAAAAAGAAGAAGAAGGGCAGCAAGGCTGCGTCGACTTCAGGTATCTATATGATAGATATTCTCCTTTCTACCACTGATTCCTGGGTATTGGATACCGGATGTGGTTCTCACATTTGTCTAAATGTGCAGGGACTAAAGAATAGGAGACTTCTTAAAGAAGGTGAAGTAGATCTACGCGTGGGGAATGGAGCAAGAGTTGCTGCATTAGCCGTAGGGACTTATGAAGTCACTTTACCTTCCGGATTAATTCTTGTTTTGAACAATTGTTATTATGTTCCGGATTTAAGCAGAAATATTATTTCAATTTCTTGTTTGGATAATGAAGGTTTTAAGTTTCTTATTGAGAATAAGAAATTTTCTATTTATTTAAATGATGTGCTTTATGGTATTGCTAATTCATTTAATGGCCTTTATATCTTGGATGTCAAGAATGAAAATAATGACAATGTCTATCATGTAAATAAGAAATCTAAACCTAATGATGTAAATCATACCTATTTATGGCATTGCCGTCTCGGTCATATTAATGAGAAGCGTATCTCAAAACTTCATGGGGACGGACTTTTGGGTTCATGTGACTTAGAGTCATATGATACTTGTGAGTCGTGTCTTCTTGGAAAAATGACTAAGACACCTTTTACCAAGTTGGGTGAAAGGGCAAGCGGCTTATTGGGGTTGATACATTCCGATGTATGCGGACCATTAAGTAGCAATGCTAGGGGAGGATTTCAATACTTCATAACCTTTACTGATGATTATAGTAGATTTGGGTATGTTTACCTAATGAAACATAAAAGTGAAGCATTTGAGATATTTAGAATATTTCAAAATGAAGTAGAAAAACAACTTGGCAAAAGTATAAAAGCACTTCGATCAGATCGAGGTGGAGAATACTTAAGTCAAGAATTTGATGATCATCTAAAGAATTGTGGAATAGTTTCACAATTGACTCCACCTGGAACACCACAATGGAATGGTGTGTCCGAGAGGAGGAATCGGACTTTGTTAGACATGGTTCGATCAATGATGAGTCAAGTTGATCTTCCAATATCCTTTTGGGGTTACGCCCTAGAAACCGCTGCTTTCACACTAAATCGTGTTCCAACTAAATCGGTTCAAAAGACTCCATATGAGATGTGGTGCGAAAAGAAGCCTTGTCTATCTTTCATGAAGATTTGGGGTTGTGAAGCTTTTGTCAAAAGACTTGTCTCAGACAAACTTGCACACAAATCTGATAAATGTGTTTTCGTGGGATATCCTAAGGAAACTAGAGGATATTACTTTTACAACCGCGAGGACAACAAAGTGTTTGTTGCCCGAACTGGTGTCTTTCTAGTGAAAGAGTTTCTCTCCAAAGAAATCAGTGGGAGTAAAATAAATCTTGAAGAAATTCAAGACCCAGAAAATAACATTGAACCAATAGTTGAACAAGAACAAGAACCACAAGGAGTTGTGGAACCTGTTCAAAATACACAAGTAACTCGCAGATCTAGTAGGTTACGATCCGAGCCCGAGAGATATGGATTTCTCGTAACGGATAGTAATGACGTAGAAATCATTGAGAATGATGAACCGTCAACCTACCAAGAGGCGATGTCTTCTCCTGATTCGGATAAGTGGCTTGGAGCCATGGAATCCGAATTGCAATCCATGCAAGACAATCAAGTTTAGAATTTGATTGATGCACCCGAAGGTGTAAAAACCATAGGATGCAAATGGGTCTTCAAGAAGAAGACTGACATGGATGGGAAGGTGCATACTTACAAAGCTAGACTTGTATCGAAAGGTTATAGGCAAGTTCATGGTATTGACTATGATGAGACCTTTTCACCCGTAGCAATGATCAAGTCTATAAGAATTTTGCTTGCCATTGCCGCATATCATGACTATGAAATATGGCAGATGGACGTCAAAACCGATTTCCTGAATGGAAAACTCCAAGAGGATGTGTATATGACACAACCAGAAGGTTTTGAACAAGATTCTAAGGTATGCAAGTTGCAGAAATCCATCTATGGATTGAAGCAAGCTTCTAAGAGTTGGAATCTCCGTTTTGATGAATCGGTCAAAGAGTTTGGCTTCATCAAGAACGAAGATGAGCCTTGTGTATACAAGAAGATTAGTGGGAGCATAGTGCTATTCCTTATTTTATACGTGGATGACATATTACTCATTGGAAACGACATTCCTACACTTCAGTCTGTGAAGACTTGGTTAGGAAAGTGCTTCGCAATGAAAGATATGGGTGAAGCCGCATATATACTTGGCATTAAGATCTATAGGGATAGATCAAGGAGGCTACTTGGTTTAAGCCAAAGTACATACATTGACAAGGTCATTAGAAGATTCCGTATGGAAAATTCTAAGAGAGGAACCTTGCCCGTGTTACATGGAGTTTCTCTAAGCAAGACTCAATGTTCTTAGACAAACGATGAGCGTGAGAAAATGAATGATGTTCCATATGCTTCGGCAATTGGGTCCATCATGTATGCCATGATTTGTACAAGGCCGGATGTATCTTATGCTTTGAGCATGACAAGTAGATACCAATCCGACCCTGGCGAAAATCACTGGATAGCTGTAAAAGCGATTATTAAGTACTTGAGAAGAACTAAAGACTCGTTTTTGGTCAATGGAGGAATGGAAGATGATCTCGTTGTAAATCCTTACACGGATGCAAGCTTCCAAACCGACAAAGATGATAGCCGATCGCAATCGGGTTTTGTGTTTATGTTAAATGGTGGAGCTGTAAGCTGGAAGAGTTCCAAGCAAAGTACAACCGCTGATTCTACAACAGAAGCTGAGTATATTGCTGCATCGGATGCTGCAAAGGAAGCTGTTTGGATTAAGAAGTTCATAACTGAACTTGAAGTGGTTCCTAGTATTGCTAATCCAATAGACCTTTATTGTGATAATAATGGTGCTATTGCTCAAGCAAAAGAACCAAGAGCACATCAGAACTCCAAACACATACTTAGGCGTTTTCATATCATTCGAGAGATCGTTGATAGAGGAGACGTAAATATATGCAGAGTACCGACTGATGACAATGTTGCGGACCCGCTAACAAAGGGACTTCCACAAGCTAAACATGATGGTCATGTTAGGTCCATGGGTATTAGATACATGGGAGATTGGGCCTAGGGCAAGTGGGAGATTGTTGGCAGTGGTGCCCTAGGCACGTTTAATAAACGTTGTAATTGTTATCATTTATTTCATATCAATAAAAAGATGTTTTGATTATTATTGTTGTTCATGTTTACTTATAATAATCTCCGTCCCTAGTACTTATTAAGCACTAGTATAAAGGCTAAATGATCATGGGATGATCATGTTAGATTTATGGGTACTTGTTTGGAATAAGGTACTGGACATGACCTGCTGTATGAGATTTATGTCATGGTCTATGTCGAACATATATCTCATATTAGTTATGTAATTTGAATCATTAGACATGAAGTTATTATAGTCTTCCACTTGATGAACATTGTGTTTGACATATTCAAACGCTACCTTAACACGGTAGTTATAAAGGGTATGATTGGCATAATCGGATTCCCGTTGGGAAGAATAATAAGCTAAATGGATTTGTCCCTCCACGGAGAGATGTCAAGCTTGGGCCCCTCGAAGGAATGATGTTGATGAAATGTTCGGCCGGACTCAAATGGATTGATTGGATCAATAGCATTTGAATTATCAACATATTCGGAATCGAGAAAGTATTGAACAAAACAAGTTGACTGTTTGATCATGACTTGTGTTCAATGACATCGTGGACAAAGGGATTATGACATATTCTAAAGGAATGCGAACTTGTATCTAGTTATACTATTTGGGTAGGTGTGACGGTTTGCTAGAACCTAATCATATCTTATGGTTTCATGTTTGAACCCATTGCCAACTTAGTATAATCCTAGAGGGTCACACACAATAGAACGAATCTTTAAAAGTTCTAAATTGGAATTTTGGAAATTCTGGACATTCTGTGGAAGTGGGCGACCGCACAGTGTGGACTGGGCGGCCGCACACTTAGCTCAGATTTGTACCAGTTTGTTTCAGATAAATGTGCGACCGCACAGTGTATTCTGGGCGGCCGCACAGTACTGTCGGCTGGCACTTTCCTAATTCGATTTGGAATGTCTTTTGACACAAGGTTCCTATTTGGAATAGGTCTTGCTTGTGTATAAAAGGATGATTTCGGCCAGAACCTCAGGGATAGCCTTTTGTGAGTCTCCAAAGTGTTTGAGAGAGAATTTATTTTGTTCTAAGATATCCTTGATTGAGGAACAAAATAATTCACAAATAAATTCCATATAGTTCTTTATTAAATTGTGAAAGTGTGTTTCATAATATTGGTCTAGCAACCAAGATCAAAGAAGCTCCTTTGATATTCGTTCGAAGTGTGGATACCGCTAGAGGGTGAAAATCATCATCTTCAAAGTTTGTGTTCAAGCTTTGTGATCGTGATCAAGTCTTCAAGTTTCTCCACCAAGACCGAAGAAAAGTTCATAGCCATCAAGGGTTAGTTATTCCTCTATTCATCTTGTTGTATTTGATTTAATCATATGAACGGATCCATGGCTTTGGGTTTTCTTAAAATTTTAATTGCTATATTCCGCTGCGCATGTTACTTGGAAACCCAACACAGGCGTGCTCGGCCGAGCACCTCATAAGACTCGGCCGAGCATATGAAACAGAAGGGTACAGATTTAAAAACGCACAGGTGCTCGGCCGAGCACCCCAAAGGACTCGGCCGAGCAGAAGGATTTTAGACAGAATTTATTTTTCAGATGGCTGGTTTTGGAAACCGTGTTTCCTGAAATTAAATGTCTTGTTTGAAATCACTTTGGATTGAATTTGTTTGTCAGATGGCTGGTTTGAGAAACCGTGTTTCCTGAAAACAAATCTCAAGGTCAAAGTAATAAATTGATGAGACAAAAGAATTTAGAATCGAGTTACTTTATGTAAGGGATTGTGGATGCCTTTTTGGCTTAGTTTCGACCTTACATAGTTGTTTCTTCTAGTTTCTAAATTTGGTACGGGATTGTGGATGCCTTCTTGGCTTAGTTTCGACCGTACAATCGTGCTCTCAATTATATGTTAAAGAATTTATCCCCATAAATCAATCACATGATATCATGGTTTAATTAATGAGATTAATTAAATCATTAACCGATGCTTTACATGTTATGTGCTCATTAACGTGTTGTATGCTATATGAGATGAACCTTCTTAAAATTTTTAAGTCATGTGCCAACCCATGATAGACACTTGTGAGTACACCGGGTATTTTCATGTGGGCTCTACCAAAGCAAGGTGCATTGATTCTATCAGTGTATGAGCAAGATGAGTGAATGAGAGTTTCCTATGCGTCTATCATGGTTTGACTTAATTAGGCTATCAAAAGACAAAGTTTTGGGCCTAAGGCACAGATGAGATTAAAACATGTTAGATATACGATATCTACAATCTCATAAAAGATCTAAGAGTCATATATGATATGATTGACAAGGAGTTGTCTACATAATTAATTTAATTTTGAGCAGTATCGCCAAAGCGGACTTGAAATTAAATTAAAGAAGGATCTTAGCCCATTCAAATTATATTATACATTGGATGTATATGAAGATTATATAATTTAGTGGGAGTATTTATGAAATACAATCTATATATCTCTTAAATGACTGGTATGAAATATAGGTGTATATTTATTTGCATATTTGTGTAGAATATTTTCTTAAACTTTAATTATGTTTATTACTGCGATCTGTTCTTCAGAATGGAAATTATTCATGAGCTTAAGAATTGTTCTAAAGCAAGAATGGAAATTATACATTCTTAATAATCCTGAGTAACCTAAATTGCAATATTAATTTGATTAATATGTTCCGTAGGATCATCAAAATTTAATTTGATTAACTTGTTGATGATCTTAGATTCATGAATAAATTGTTTATTCTTGGTTTTGATAATCATGGTGATTTGATCACCATGAGCACCAAATCCTAAATGAATCAAGAAATGCAATTATATGATAAATTTGGAATTTTAAAATCTACCGCTTCTAAGATAAATATTTTGAGTTGAATTTAATTATCAGATGATTGGTTTCAGAAACCATGTTTCTTGAAATTAAATGTCAAGTTCAAGATTAATCTGGGATTGAATCTAATTTCAGACGGCTGGTTTGCGAAACCAAGTTTCCTGAAAAGTGATGTCAATTAAGAATTCAGATAAACTAAAATTAGAATCTTGAATTGTTCTTGATTGCTGAAGTTAGTCGAATTGATGAGACATTGGTTTGTGCTCTCAATATCTAAACTATCATGCGGAAAGATGATGACCTAAGTCGAAAATTCGATTTTGACTTTATGATTTTCTAAAAGGAAGGATTAAAAGCTAAAGGTAAGACAAACGTTGTCAAACCTAAAGGAAATAATTGTGGCTAAAATTATGACTCTGAATAATGCAATTTGGTAATGTGGCAATTTGATTGACCATTTAAAATTGCAATCAAAATTTTGGATTATCAATAAAAGGTGAATGGTAGTGAGACAACCACAAAGGATATTTATGCTATAATATTAATCTTTCTAATTTTAATCATTGGGTATTGGATACCGGATTGGATCCCACATTTGTATAAATGTGCGACAATTAATAAAAAGAAAGACTACTTATAAAAGGTAAAGTTAATCTGCGAATAATAATGATGCAAAAGTTGCAACATTGTTCGTGGAACACTTATGAAGTGGCTTTGCTCATTAAGTAGAAAGTATTATTTTGCTATAAGATAATGAAGGATATTTATTTCTTATTTGGAATAAGAAAGAGCTTTATTTATTATGATTTTCTTTATCGTATTGTTAAATCATATAAATAAATCTCATATCCTAAATCTTGAAGAACAAAATAATAAATAAGACTATAACATAAATAATTAAATTCTCAATGCATTATTGTTTTGATCAAATAAATGAGAAACGCATATCTAAAATTCCATGGGACGGAGTTTTAAAGTCATACGATTTTGAATCATATGATTTATGCAAATCTTATTTACTTGGATTAAGGCAACTTTTACTAGGAGTAGTAAAAGGCTGATATCTTATTAGACCTAATACATGTCGATGTATATAGTTCATTAAGTGGCAATGCTAAATGAGGATTTTGGTACTACTTGGCAAAACTATTCAAAGATCCCGATTCGATCGTGATAATGAATAATTGAACCAAGAATTTTGACAATCATCTTTAGGTTGTGAAATTGTTTCACAAATTAACTCCACCAAGAACACCATTTAGAATGATGTGTCTACGTGGAGGTGTAGAACCTTATTGGATATGGTTCATTAGATGATAAAGTCAAATTGATCTTCCATTATTTATTTTGGGGTTATGTTTTGGAAACCGCTATAATTACACTAATTTGAGTTCCATTAAAATATGTTTAAATGTGCCATATGTGATATGGAATGAAAGAAAACTTGGTTTGTCTTTCATAAAGATTTAAGATGGTGAGACTTTTTGCGAAAAGACTTGTTTGGAACAAGCTCACACTTAAATCTAATAAATATATTTTCATGGGATATCCCAAGGAAACTTGAGGATATTATTTTACTTCTAAGAAACAAATTGTTTGTTGCTTATGACGGTACTTTTCTAGATAAATTGTTTATCTCTAAAAGAATCAGTGGGAGTAAAATATATCTCGAATGGTTCGAGACCTAGAAAAATAACATAGAACCTTAGATGGAAGTTGAACGAACTTTCGCAAGGAGTTGTGAAAATTCGTTCAAGTTACACAAGTTACATGCATATATGATAGGATACAATCTATAATGAGAAATATTGAATTTCTTGAAATAGAAAGTATTGAGGTAAAATTCATTGAGAATGATATATTTACCACCTATCAAAATGCAATGTCCGCTCCATTTTAGATTAATGACTTGGAGTCATAAAATCTAAAAGGGCAATCCATGTATATTAATCAAGTTTGGAACTTGATCTTTCTAACCTAAGGTGTAAAAACCAAAGGATGTAATTAAGTTTTCTTGGAGAAAACTAACATGGGGAGCAAAGGAACATACTAATTAAGCAAGATTAAATGTGAAAAGGTTGACTCATATTTCGACTATGATAAAACTTTCTCACTTGAAGTCATGCTTTAAGTTATTAGAATTCTCATTGTCATATCTTCATATTTGGAATATGAAATTTGACAAATGGATATTAAAACAACGTTTCTTAACGGGAGCTCACTTAAGGATGTATCGGATACAACCTAAATGTTTTGATAGTCTAGAAATTCTAATAAAGTATGTAAGTTGCGAAAATCCATGGGATGGATTGAAGCAAGCTTCTTGGAGTTAAAATAATCATTTTGATAAAATGTTCAAATCGTTTGGAATTCATCAATAATGAGACTTGTGTTTGCTAAAAAATTAGTGGGAGCATAGTCTAATTCCTAGTCTTGTATATGTGTCTAACACATAGTTCATTTGAAAGAGTTTCTCAATGAAGGACTTAAGGAAAAGCCGCTTATATCCTTGGAATTAATATCTAGTGATATAAATCTAAGAAGTTGATTGGTTTGTGTCAAAGTACTTGTAGAGACAAAGTACTGAATTGTTCAGTATGCAAGACTCTTGGAAATAGAACTTGCAAAGTTGTCTAATGACAGTGTTCTTGGCAGGACTTAGTCTTAGTGGAAGACTAATGAGCAAGAATACATGATTAGGATTCCATATGCTTCGGCAATTGGATCTATCATGAATGTCATATTATGTACTTAGACGGTATAACTCGTATACTTAAAGTATGATGACAACATACTAATCATATCCTAGTGAAAGTCACTAGATAACGGTCAAGAATATCCTTATGTACTTGAGAAGAACTAAGGATGTATTCTTGATGTTTGTTGGAATGGGAGATGATCTAGTAAATAGTTACGTAGATGCATGCTTCCACATCAACAAGAGTAATTGAAAATCGCAGTATAAACATATGTTTAAAGTAAGTGCTATTAGTTGGAATAGTTCCAAGCAAATACACTATAAATTATTCTACGAATAAAATTGAGTATTTGGTTACAAGAGTTGTAACTAAGGGAATTGTTTGAAAATAGATGTTATTAGTAAAGCTAGAAATAGTTTCTAGTACTAATAATCCTATGGACCTTTGTTGTGAAATAACGGTTATTGCACAAGCTAAAGTGCCAAGGGCTCATCTATGATCCAAACACGCACTCAGACGTTTCCATCTCTACGAGAAATCGTTGATATGGGAGATGTCAAAATATGCAAAATGCCATATGATGATAACAAGGATAATTATCTTACATGTGCTCACTTGCAAAGATGATGGAGATCATAACTTAGCTCAATGGGTATTGGATACACGTTGATTGGGCCTAGTGCAAGTGGGAGATTGTTGGAATTATGCTCTAGGCCCTTGAGAAAGGCCTTACGTTACATCATGTTCTCATTTGTTATGGAGATAACAACCTTGGGTTATTATATGTTTTACATGTTTATTATAATAATCCCCGTCCCTAGTACTTATGAAGAACTAGTATAAGTTTAATTGATGATCATGTGATGATCATGTGTATATGATACAGATTAAGCTTATGGGTACTTGTTGGTGAACATGTACTGGACATGACCCACCTATGAGATTTATGTCATGGTAAAATGTCATAATTAAATCTCATAATAGTTATATCATTGATATCCTTAAACCTGAGATTATTACAGTCTTCCACATAATGAACATTATGTTTGACGTACTCAAACGTCACCCCTAACCGGGTGGTTATAAAGGCTACGATTGGCATAATCGGATTCATGTAGGGAAAGGTAATAAGTCAAGATGGGATTTGTCCCTCTCTCAAGAGAGATATCCGCTTGGGCCTCTCGTAGAGTGAGATTGATGAAATGCGTGGCCGCGCTCAAATGAATTGATGAGATCAATACCATTTGCTCATTATCAATCTACTTGGATCGAGAAAGCATTGAACAAGATAAGTTGACATGGACCATGACTTATGTTCAATATGATATCGCGTGACAAAAGGATTGTGATATGCTCTATTAAGGATTACGAACTTCTTTAAGTTATATTATTTGGGTAGTCATGATGGCTTGCTAGAGTCCGCTCATGATTTATGAGTTTGACCTTGGTTGGACTCATTGCCAACTTAATATAATCCTATGGGGTCACACACAAAAGAACGAATTGTTTAAAAGGCTAAAAACGGATTTCTGGTGGTGCTCGGCCGAGCACCTCATAGGACTCGGCCGAGCAAAGGGTCATCAGAAGGTCAGTTTTCTGGAGCAAAGGTGCTCGGCCGAGCACCTCAAAGGACTCGGCCGAGAAGGCCCTGTTTGGGCCAAAAATCTGATTTCGTGTTTTGACGCGTTTTGACCTATTTCTCCTAAAAGGTTTAGGACTAATGAGTTTAAATACCTCTCTCTTAACCCTAATCAGTATGGATTGATATTGTATCATTATTGGTAGCCTCCATGTGTTTGAGAAACATATTCTTGAGTTTAGATTGAGAATCAAAAGCTCAAGAACACCAATAAAATCATATAGCCTTTGAAGATTAGAAAAGCGTGTTTTCTAATGGGTCTAGCAATCCAGATCTAGAATCGTTCTAGATATTCATTCGCGTGTGGATAAACATAGAGGGCGTTGGCATAAACTCCTTCAAAGTTCGTGATCCAAGTATTACGGTCGTTCCTGCGTTCGTGATTCGAAGAAGCGCGAAGAACAAAGATTGAAGATCTCAGAATTTTAAAGCTCCGTCACGGTTAGTGTTCTAAATTCACCCTCGTATTAATTTAATCATCGTGATCGGATCTAGGCTTTTGGGTTTTAATTCCGCTGCGCATGTTTGCTCAAAACCCAACTGGCGGAAATGTGAATCACCTCACTCGCTCAGGAAGAGCCTATCAGCTTCCAAATCCCGAGGCAAGTGAATTGGGAAAGGATAAAGAAGAAGTCCCCGCTCAGAAAGAGAAGGTCGCTGAGAACCCGGTCTTGACCCAGTTAAAGAAAACCTAGGCTAATATATCCATTTGGGGTTTGCTCTCGTCTTCACAGGAGCACCGAGACGTGTTGGTTAAAGCTCTTGCTCAAGCTGTCATCCCGATCGAGACTTCTCCCAATGACCTTGTCCACATGATCGGCAACTTTCATTTTGGGAATATCATCACTTTTACCTATCTCGATGCACCAAAAATTGGTCTTAATCATGTTGAGGCTCTGCACATCACAGTTGGGATCGGAGGTGAGCACTTAGCTCGTGTTTTGATCGATAATGGCTCCTCAGTAAATGTATGCCCCGTGCATGTTCTCGCAGATTTGGGAATCAAGATAACTGATTTGGCCCCATCTTCTCAAGTGGTTCGTGCTTACGATAGCACCAGTCGCTGTGTTCTGGGTGTTGTCCTTCTCACTCTCACCATTGGCCCTCTTGTCATGCCGATTGAATTTCAAGTGATTGATATCAAGTCCTCATTCAGTCTACTCTTGGGACGCCCTTGGATCCATGGAGTAAGAGGGGTAGCTTCCTCCTACCATCAGTGCATCAAGTTCATCCACGACAATCATGTAGCGGTAGTTCATGCCCAAGATGATACGCAAGTTCATGACCTCCCGATTTTGGGAATTGAGCACAAAGATACTGGCATCTTCTTGAGTGGTTTTGAAGTGATCCCACAAGCTCGGATCCATGCTATTGAATATGTCAAGGAGACCGATCTAATTGGTAGAAAGCGGACCAGGTATGGAGACGCAATGGCCTTGAATATGGTCAAGAAGATGAAGTTCCTGCCTATGATGGGGCTTGGAAAAGAGCAACAAGGGTGTATTGAACCTATCAAGGATGATGTTCCATTTTTTTTCCTTCCTTTTGGGCTTGGCTACAAACCGACTCCTGCCGAAATCGTTGAAGCTGTACGTCAGAAAAGGGAGAGACAGACTGCTATCAAAAGTGGAAGGACCTATAAGCTCCCCCCACTCTGTCCTTATGAAAAGTCCTGGAAGGGATATTTTGTTTGCAAAGTTGAAGATGTCGCGTATGTTATGCCTTTTGAGCCAGTTATTGGCATTAATGAAAAGCCTCATGCTGGATGGGAAGTATTTGAGAATATCAACATGGTCGATGAAAACTTTGATGTGGGCAGTTCCTATAAGCAACTGGACTCGATTATTCCGTGGAATATTGATGAAGAAGATGATGTCTTCGGGTTGTTTGAAGGAATTGGTCTTGAAGACGGATATGTGGTTATGGTAAAAAATGGTAATGGTGAAGCTTATGACCCGGTGAAGCACCTCAAGCTGGCAGTGGCACCACTTAATAACTGGTCCAGAACCACTGGCCCGCTCGCTACTACTGACACTCTGGTGGAGCAGTTTGGTTATGTTCGCCCTGATGGCCCCGCTTTTAAACCCTTTGTGCTATCTAATGTTGTTTCCGGGACTCCCGAAGAGGACCTCACTGTCGAGGACCTCGACACGGTCGCCGAGCTTGTACTCCCCTCTTTTGTGAATGAAGTTTCCTCTATTTCCGCTTACTCCTCGGTTGCCAATTTTTAAAAAGATTTAACAAATGAAAATTTAACAACAACTAAAGTTAATCATGAATCTTTAAAAAACATAAGTCAAGATGAAAAAGACTATTTAATCGAGTTAAACAGGTTAGCAAAATAGCGTGGGGAACGAAAATTAGAAGCCTGTGGGGAAAATCTATCTACCATCAATCTGGGGCTGAATGAAGAAGTCAAAGAAATGAAGATCGGGAGCTTCATGCAAGGGGCTGACAGGGAACAGCTGATCAGTTTACTCAAAGAATTTGTTGATGTGTTTGCCTGGTCGTATGAAGACATGCCAGGTTTAGATCCGACGATCGTGGAACACCGAATTCCTACCTTTCCTGACGCCAAACTGGTCAAGCAGAAACTACGCAGAATCAAGCCGTAGTGGGCCCTTCAGGTTAAAGAGGAGATCGAGAGGCTGCTACAAGTAGGCTTCATCCGAGTTGTGGAGTATCCCCAATGGTTGTCCAATATGGTCACAGTTGAAAAGGCGAACGGCAAAGTCCGGATATGTGTTGATTTCAGAGACCTCAACAAGGCTTGCCCGAAGGATGATTTCCAGTTACCAAATATTGACATTTTGGTGGACTCGGTTGCAATGCACAAAGTGAAGTCGTTCGTTGATGGAATGGTGGGTTATAACCAAATTAAGATGGCAGTAGAAGATCAAGAGAAAACTTCCTTCATCACCCCGTGGGGAACGTTCTGCTATACTGTGATGCCTTTCGGTCTTAAAAATGCCGGAACCACTTATCAAAGAGGTGCTACGACCCTTTTTCATGACATGATCCACAAAGAGCTTGAAATCTACGTGGATGACATGATTGTGCACTCAGTTGAAGAAGGCGCTCAGAATCTGATTGACCTCAGAAAGTTCTTCGAAAGGTTGCGGAAGTACCACATGAAATTGAATCCTGCTAAATGCACATTCGGTACTGTCCGAGGCAAAGTCTTAGGTTTCTTTGTAACTGAAAAACGGATTGAAGTCGACCCCGACAAAATAAAGGCCATCACAGAAATGCCTCAACCTCGAACTCAAAAAGAGGTGAAAGGTTTCTTGGGAAGGATTCAATACATTAGCAGATTCATACGGCAGTTAACCATGATGTGTGAACCGCTCTTTAAGCTCCTAAAAAAGGACACCGATCGATCATGGGATGAAGAATGCCAGATTGCTTTTGAAAAGGTCAAAGAATACTTGACAAGCCCACCGGTCTTGGCGCCACCTCATTCGTACAAACCCTTACGACTGTACCTAACAGTTACTGATACTGCAGTAGGAGCAATGCTTGCACAAGAAAAAGAGGACTCCTGGGTGGAAAGTGCCATCTATTTTGTTAGCAGAAAGCTACAAGGGAGTGAATTGAACTACTCAGCGTTGGAAAAGGCATGTACCGGTTTGGTTTGGGTCTCGCAGTGATTAAAAATTTATCTGTAATCCATACCTGTCCAGATTATATCCCAAATGGATCCAGTGAAGTACATCCTCGAAAGGCCAACCATGTCCAATCGAGTGGCCAAGTGGGCTTTTCTCTTAAGCGAGTTTGATATGACTTACGCAACGCCTAAGTCCATTAAAGGAAGGGTGATGGCAGACCAGCTTGCAGATTTGGCTCTTGATCTTGAGCTCGGACCAGAAGCTCAGTTTCCCGATGAAGGGATCTACACTGTTAATTGTTCGGAGAATAAGTGGCAACTCTTCTTTGATGGGGCTGCCAACAAGAGAGGTTTCGGAATTGGAATCTTGCTCATTGATCCAAGTGATGCGCACACGCCCATTGCTATTCGGTTAGACTTCGACTGTTCGAATAACACAGCAGAGTATGAGGCTTGCATCGCCGGCCTGGGAGAAGCATTAAATCGAGGGGTCAAAGAAATTGAAGTGTTCGGGGACTCCGCCTTGATCATCAATCAGGTCGAGGGAAAATGGAAAATCCTGGATCCAAGACTACAGCATTATCATATTCAACTGGTAGCGCTCACAGAACGCTTCTCAGATATCTCATTCCATTATCTCCCAAGGGACCGAAACAGATTCGCAGATGCATTGGATACCCTAGCCTCCATCATGGAATTCCCTGCAGATGTTATGGTAAAGCCGTTTGTGGTTAGTAAGAGATCAATCCTAGCCTACTGCCTGGATATTGAGCTAGAAAGCGAAGAGAATGAAGAGCCGTGGTATACAGACGTATGGAATGTGCTCAGGAATGGGACCTACCCTCCAGAAAGGGACAAAAGGGCAAGGATTGCAGTGCGCAGATGGGCCTCCCAATTTGTGATTTCTGGAGATCAGTTGTACAAAAGGTATCATCACGGACCAAATTTGCTCTGTGTAGATAAGACTGAGGCGAATAGAATCATGGATGAAATCCATGGGGGACTGTGTGGACCCCACATGAATGGGCACATGCTCGCTAAGAAGATAGTGAGGCAAGGGTACTACTGGACCACGATGGAAAAGGATTGTATGAAGAAAGTGCGAACCTGTGATCAGTGTCAGCGGTGCGCTAGTCTACAACATCTGCCGCCACACGTTTTTTATCAATCAACTGCTCCTTGGCCTTTCTCCACATGGGGGATAGATGTTATTGGTCAGGTCAAACCGAAAGGTTCGGGTGGGAAAGAATACGTGCTCGTAGCTATCGATTACTTCACCAAGTGGGTTGAGGCCGCTACTTACAAAGTTTTGAATGCCAAGAAGGTAGCCGAGTTCATTCGTACCAACATTTTCTACAGATATGGGGTCCCTTATGAGATGATCTCAGATAATGGAACTCACTTTGAAGGGGAAGTCAACCGATTGCTTGACGAATTCCGGGTGGTCAGACACAAGTCATCCCCCTATCGACCCCAAGCCAATGGAGAGGTAGAAGCGGCGAACAAAACCCTGGAGAACATCATTAGAAAGATGGCTATCACTGGAAAAGATTGGTCCGAGAAGCTGCCTTTAGCCTTGTGGGGATACCGCACATCTGTTCGGACACCGACTGGGGCTACTCCTTTTTCACTTGCATATGGCATGGAAGCAGTTCTCCATATTGAGCTTGAAATCCCCTCTATGAGAGTGCTACTTGAGAATCAAGTATCTGAAGTTGATTGGTTACAAAGTCGCCATGAAGAGTTAGCATTGCTCGATGAAAAGCGGTTGTTGGCCCTTGAGCACAATCGTGCGTACCAGCGCAGAATTGCCAGAGCATTTAACAAGAAAGTGAAAGACCGCAATATCAAAATGGGAGATCTTGTGCTGCGAGAAAAGCCACCAAGTTATGTCGACCCCCGAGGGAAATGGAAGTCTCCGTGGTTGGGCCCCTACATTGTCAAGAAGATACAGTCTGGTGGAGCCGTGTTCCTGCAAACTGAATTTGGAGAAGACCTTGTTCAGCCCTGCAACCTCAGCAAATTAAAGAAATATTATGCGTAGAAGACGCAGAGATTTGTGTTTCCTATCGAGTCTGTAAAAAAAAAAAAAAAAGCCCCACTAGAGGTGAAAACCCGAAAGGGCAGTTCTAGGTAAAAAACAGGAGGCGCGCAAAATTTCATGTAACTGTGTCGAACTACGTTGACCTGAGCCTCTAAAGAGGAACGTAGGCAACCTTCGGGTCCGGTCATTAAAAGTAAAGAAAGCTTTTTATTCCCCACGTTGAACTTGCAAACATTACATTCAAAAGGAAAAACAAACACAACAAACTTTGAAATAAAAACACATCATCTTGGCGTGGCAACCAAGGATTAAAGCGAAAATAAATGAAACTTTATTTAGGGACTGAGACGATCGAGCACGTTCGGATAAGGACCCGTCGAGCTTTCTCCCCTTTGATTCTCAGAGTTCGTTGCATCAGGCTGGGTGTTCCTTGAAGTTGAGCCCCGATCATTTCTGCGGCGTCCGGATCGATGACCGCTGCGTGGTTGACTCCCGCCAATCTGATTCTGGAAAACTGTCGGCCCTGTTATCTGGGAATAGTAATCCCCAGACAGAATTTCTGGACCTACGAGCTCCAGTACCAAAGCTGCAATGGTAGCGGTTTCTTCAGCAATTTGAGGGCCCAACCACTCAAGATATTCCAAAGTGGGTTCATAAAATGTGTCCCCTTCACCCCGGCGCCTGCCTCGACCGATGTGTGCACCATTCTGATACCAAACCTCTTTGATCAAGTTGCATATGTTGGTACTCACTGGCAAATTATCTGTGATGGGAAGGTCAGAAAAGGGGATCCCTTGGACTTGTCCGAACTGGCGAGCCACCCGTTGGCCCAAGTAGAAAGTGGTGGAGCGAAGCCCAGCCAGCCAGATGAAGGAATGACCCGCACTCGTAATGAGATACCTGCTCAAACCCCAATGCGGAAGCACCCACGTGATGTCTGCCGATGTGATCCGCCAAAAGTGTCCAACCCATTCCTTGACGGTAGTGCAGTTTTGCCTGTATAAACCTCGCCTTGGAAGCATATAAGGGGTATAGTCTGGATTCGACACCGGCCGAATGATCTTGAGGTGCTCCTGAAGCCAGATATGCAATAGAATGGGGCTGCCCGACGTGAAAGCATCACCTCTGGGATAGTAGCCGTCCAGCCCATGCAAAGTCTCAACCAAGAGGACAGTCATCACGTTGCCGGCACCACGCTTGCAAGAATCAACGATGTCCATCATCTTTGAGTTGATGAAGCCATCGTAAGAAACGAAAAACATCTCTGCAAATAGGCACATAACTAAGGCAAATTCCCTACGGTCGGAGTACACCGGGTTATGAGGGTCAGCCTCGCCAAAGAGTTCGGGGAAGCAAGTAATGTCAAGGTGGGTCCCATGAAGGAGAACCCTTGAGAAGTCAATATCAAAGCCGAAGGTTTCAATGAGCCACCGAGCAGGTGTCCTGCGGGAAGTGGGCACCATGGCCTCGCCGTAAATGGTATTGCCTGTAATGGCGCAGAATTCCTCAAAGGTGGGACACAGTTCGTCTTGATTGAAATTGAACAAGTGGGTCCGGGTTGACCAGAAAACAGAAGCACCGCGGATCATCTCCCACTGAATGGGAAGCTTCATCAGAGTAAAGAGCAACTTGAAATGATAGTTTTCTTCTAGCACCGCTCGTACATTATTTGGGTATGAATTCACCCAGCAGTCGAGTCCTACCCGGTATTCTTCGATGTTAACCAGGGTTTGGCCAGGATTAGCCATTTTAGAAGGGAAATGAGCTAAAGGATGCAAAGCAGGAAAGAAGGAGAAGTTGGTTGGTGTGAGAAATAAGAAGAGCTCCCCCTCCCCTTTTATAACCTCCCAAAAACTCGGCCTAAATCATCAGTATTCCAAAAGGGGTTGTCTCCCCGTCCCCCTAGCCAAAAGCAAGGTTCGAAAAGTCAAAAACCCAGCAGAAGGTGTCAGTCGTCCGTACGGTGGCTCTTAGAAAAGCTGACATTTTCCTTGTCCTCATCCCTAGGCATTGAACCTTGTCCCCTTTATCATGAATATAACCGCAACCGCCCTCTGAAATCCGGGCTTGATTCAGTGTTGGTCATTAATCGCGAGTCGGTGTCATTTTTTTTTTAAAAAAAGAGTATCCGGAATTTCAGAATAAAAGAAAGATTGTGTTCGGTCAGAATAATCCAATTTTTATCTGTGTGAATCACATCTGCCACTGCATGCAAAGCTAACTTGCAGATCAACGGACGAAGCCGATCCTGTTATCCCTCCCAATAGCAAAAAAGAATCAGTCGGGGTTAAAACAGCACCAGTGGATCACTCAAAGCGGTGGTCTCTCGCTTAAAAAAGTACAAAAATCTCATCACACAGCAAAAACAAAGGCAGAAGAATCTGGACGGCGCAGAATGCAGCGTATCCTTGATTTTAGTTTGTGTACATAAATGGCTTCAGTTGTTTATTGCCCTCAGTTTTCTCGAAAGATCGGGATTACTTCCCCCGAACTGCGCAACGTCGTAGGTCCCCCTTTTGAAAAGATATGTTGTTCCAGCTTGGTCTTCTCCGGCGCCCGAGATTACCTCCCCGAACTGCGCAACGTCGTACGTTCTCCCTTCATGATTTCCATCCCTTTTCAAAGAGAGATCAAATCTCAATGCACCCTTTACTCGGATTGTACCTTGCGTCAACCCTTGAGTCGTGTTGGTCTTAAACCTTCTCTTAATTTTTTGAGTCGGTTCTAATCAGAACTACGACTCGACTTGATTCCCACGGCGGGATACGTAGGCAGTTCACAACGTTAGACTCAGTCGCCAATTCTCGCAATTTGTTGGTCAAATACCAACCCCCCAGCAAAGAGATTTCGCTTCTCAATGCAACTCCCCAGCAATGCTATGTTGTTCCACCCTGGTCTTCTCGGGCGCCCGAGATTACCTCCCCCGAACTGCGCAACGTCGTACGTTCCCCAGTTGAAGTTATGTTATTCCACCTTGGTCATCTCGGGGGCCTGAGTTGTACCTCCCCAGAACTACGCCGCGATTTGATTCCCGCAAGGGATACGTAGGCAGCTTACCTTGGTGAGCTCAGTCGCCCATTCTCATAACCATGTCTCAATGCCAACCCCCATCCCCAGCAAAGAGATATCGCATCTCAATGCTACCCCCTGCTTTAAATTTTAATAAACCTGAACTACGTTTGGTCTGATTCTCGAGAGAGATACGTAGGTAAACTGGGAAACCGGAACCGACCATTGTCTGTGTTTGATTGATAGTTTGAGTTAGAACTACGGAGGCTTGATTCTCGAAAGAGATACGTAGGAAGTCCTACCTTGGACCCAGCCGTTACACCTTAGACGAGATCGAGTGTCTCTTAGTGAATCGTAGAATCCCCTTTAACCAGTAGATTCGACGAGGGGCTCTGTAGATAGGGATGGACAAAACCGTTCCCGGGCCCGGTTCCGGTTCGGCAAAAGGGTGACCCTGAACCGGCCCGCGCTTACCCCGGTTCCGGTTTGGCACAATCCGGTTCCGGTTCGGTCCGGTTCCGGTTCGATCCGGTTCCGGTCCCCCCTTTAAAATTATTGAAAAACAAGGGATTTTCGGTCCGGTTCCGGTCCGGTTCGGCATATATGTGACCCTGAACCGGCCCGGATGCCTTGCGGTTCCGGTTCGTCCGGTTCTGGTTTCCTCCCCGGTTTGCTCCGGTTCTGGGCTTTTCCGGTCCGGTTCTGGTCCGGTTTTCCGGTTCCGGTCCGGTTTGGCCATCCCTATCTGTAGATACCCTGATCTCGCACCCCTAAAAACCCACCTTGAATCGGTCTAAACCCGAAAATTGACCTAAAACCCTCGATTTGGCTGTGCGGGACTGCCGTGAGCCTTATCGGTGCATCGAATGGATAAACGGACTTCAAATTCATGATCAGAGCGAAAAAAACGAGCAAACAGGCAAAAATTTCATTTTTCGAGGTGCGGGACCGGAAACGGGGCCCGCAACCCCCCGAACTGCTCGCTGTTATCCATTCTGTGCATTAAAAATATATTATTACCTTTCCTTGCTAATTGACATATTTCAGATATACCGGCGTGACCACAAAATTATTCCAAGCAACTTTCATGTTGGGCCCGCGGACAACCGGGACACCGGAGCGCGCACGACGGAGCGGAAAGTCGGAGCCGGAAAGATGGTTATCCAAATTGGAAAATATCTCAAAATATCTTATCAACTGGTCAAGAAGAGCAAAAAATATATTATTGTCGTTCCTTGCTCATAAAAATATTTCAGATATACCGGCCTGACCAGAAAAATATTTCGAGCAACTTTCATGTTGGACTCGCGGACAACCGGGACACCGGAGGCGAGCACAACGGAGCAGTTATGGAGCTAAAAGCCGGAGCCGGAAAGATGGTTATCCAAATTGGAAAATATCTCAAAATATCTTATCAATTGGTCAAGAAGAGGAAAAAATATATTATTGTCGTTCCTTGCTCATAAAAATATTTCAGATATACCGGTCTGACCAGAAAAATATTCCGAGCAACTTTCATGTTGGACTCGCGGACAACCGGGACACCGGAGACGCGCACAACAGAGCAGTTGCGGAGCGGAAAGCCGGAACAGAGATAAGGAAGATGACTTTAAGCCTTAGTCAAGAAGGATAGATGATGAATCCACCAATTTACAACCTCCCCCCTCCAAGTTACAACCAATTTACCACCTCCCTCCTCCTATATACACCACTCTCATCCATTTCAAAAAGAGAGACACAAAAACAAAAAGAAAAAAAAACCCTACCATCCTCCACTCTCATTCTCTCTCAACAAGAACACCACCACCACACCATCACCACACCACCACTGATACACCCCCAACACCACCATAAAACCACCACACAAACACTAAACACAAACTCAAACTCTTTCAACACAAGGCCAAAACCTTGAGAAAACAACCCAAAAAAGTCTTCCCTTGGAAGCAAAGGGAGCACAACCTAGGCATCATTTCTCCCTTGTAATCATCTAAAAGGGTAAGATGTAATGTTTATGTAATTTGTTGAGGGGTTTAGCCACCTTGTTAGGCTAAACCTCTATTTTATATTCAATAATACAATATTGTTACTCTTGTTGTTCTTCTTATTAAATGATGACATATAATGATGTTTTGAGCTCTTGATCATGCTAAGCTTTTGACCTTGTGTATATATATCATGTATGTATGAGTGTCATATCTTTGTTTGTGGTGGATTCAAGAAGTTTTCCAAAGAACAAACTTGTTTTATCTTATAAACCTTGAATCTGCCATGCTTTGTTTTATCTTAGCATAGAACATCATGAAACCATATCTAAATGCTTGTATGGTTGCTGTTTCATGTTGTTAACATGTATATATATGCATGTACAAAGTTTCATGTTAATAGCTTTTCATTTGAGTTAGTTTTGATAGGTGTTTTCATGACATGAGTGAGATGCCAATAATCTGTCCATATGGTACCTTACTGCCTTGTTGCTATTTTTGCTCCTAGAAAACGTGGGTTTTGGTCTTATACCACAAAATAGAACTTGTTCTACACAGAACAAGGAAGAATAACATGTAAATATCATATTTTTAGCCTCAGTGGAAGAGGCTCGTTCTATTTTTTTGTGTAAGCTCTCTGTTCTCAGAATCAGCATGTTCTTGTTTGGACATGAAAATGTCAGAAGTGATTTGGGTGACCTAACCTTATTTTCTGGACTTTAAACTCTCCAGATCATAACTGTAACATGTTAGGAACAACTTTCATGTTTTGTGTTTTCCCTGATTCCTTTGTTTTCATGATGAAAAAAGTGGATACTTTAGGGATGTATGAAATTCTGTCAGACTGGGCTGTGAAAAGAATTGCCTTGCATGCTTTTTTTGGACACCATAACATGCCCCTAAAATCAAAGTAAAAATCAGGATAGATGTTTAATGTGTTAGGAAGTTTTCTTGACCTTTACTTTACAGATTGGATGAGTACAAGAACAGGTACACAAAGAAGAGTGAGCAGCAGTCCCTGAAAATGCTTGGGGATGGAGTTTTGGACATTTATTCATTTGGGAATTGTTTCCCTTTTTTGTACAAAATGTAAATATTAATCCCCCACCCCTTTATGTGTTTAATTTGATGTACATAAATTATTAAAACCATTTTCAAAACCAAGTGTGAGTCCACTCAAACCAACTCTCATTTGTGAATTAAAACAAACCTTCCTAGAATAGGAAGACTCCCTATTTATTAAATCACCATTTTGTTAGGGCATAAAACCAAGGCAAAAGGCATAAAAAGAACTTACGTGGCACGCATATAGAGACCATCACGGGCGAGAAGAGTGCCTAACCCCTTCTCTTCTCGTAACTTAGCCCCCGAACCCATTTTCTCAAAAAAGGTTTTTTCTTCATTTTTCCTAAAATCAAAATGAGGTGGCGACTCTTGCAATCAAATCACAGCATCAAGAGGAAACCATTGTGTGAGAACCGAGCGCATTTCCAAAAGCGCATCAGCACGAGACGGGCGCGAACCGCTTTCACGGGCGGTCATTTCGCGGTGATCCGATCATCTCGGGCGCGGGCTCTCACAGCGCCCGTAGCAAGACTTGAAGCTATCAGATTATTTCTAGCTTACGCCGCTCACAAGGACTTCAAGTTATATCAAATAGATGTGAAGAGTGCGTTTCTGAATGGTGAACTCCAAGAACAAGTCTACGTTGCTCAACCACCTGGGTTTGAAGATTCACAATTTCCAAATCATGTCTACAAACTCTAGAAAGCTTTGTATGGACTCAAGCAAGCACCAAGAGTATGGTATGATACACTATCCAAGTTTCTCATCGAAAAAGGCTTCACTCGCGGTAAAATCGATACCACTCTTTTCATTACCAAACATAATGGTCATAAATTACTTGTTCAAATTTATGTTGATGATATTATATTTGGTTCTACTAATGAATTGTTGTGCAAGCGCTTTGAGAAACTAATGAAGAGCAAGTTTGAAATGAGCATGATGGGAGAACTCACATTCTTCCTCGGGCTTCAAATCAAGCAAATGAATGAAGGCATATTTATCAACCAAGCGAAATACACAAAGGACTTAATCAAGAAATTTAAACTTGAGAATGCTAAAGCATACGACACTCCAATGGCCACCGGCAACAAACTTGACAAAGACTTAAAAGGTAAAAAGGTTGATCAAACACTTTATCGAGGAATGATTGGCTCACTCCTTTATCTTACTGCTAGTAGGCCCGATATTATGTTTAGTGTTTGTGTCTGCGCACGTTATCAATCTGACCCTAAAGAAGCGCACTTAATTGCTGTGAAACATATAATACGATATCTCTCTGGCACTGTTAACCTTGGACTTTGGTACACCAAAGATTCGAACTTTAAACTTGTAGGTTATTCAGATGCGGACTACGCAGCATGTACAATTGACAGGAAAAGCACAAGCGGCACTTGTCATTTCCTTAGATATCGACTTGTGTCATGGGCCAGTAAAAAGCAAGCTGCAGTTTCTGTCTCTACAACTGAAGCAGAATATATCGCTGCTGGAAGCTGTTGCTGTCAAATTCTGTGGATGAAGCAGCAATTAGTGGACTATGACATCAAAGAAGAAAATTGTCCCATTTATTGCGACAACACTTCAACAATTGCTGTTTCTGAAAATTCTGTCATGCATTCGAAGACTAAACACATCGACATTAAATATCACTTCCTCAAAAACCACGTGAAAAAGGGGAATATACATCTAGAACACGTGGGAACCGACTATCAAATCGCCGACATTCTTACAAAAGCACTTGATGCTAAGAGGTTCATCTTTTTGAGAGGTGAAATGGGTATGCTTGAACTCAGCTAAATTTTGTCAATATGATCTGTCAATACTAATGATTTTGTTTGTGATAAAATTCTAAGTTAGATATACATCATGCGCATGCGCACAAGAAGCGCCTCTAGCTATGCGCATAAGGTAAATCAGTTGTTTCTTTATAGAAACTCTGCGCAATACATTGCTGCGCATAAGTATCCTGCGCATGACCCCTGGACCTAAGGTAAGTTCTCTTTTCAATAGTTTCACTTAGGTCCTTGACTTGCTGAGTCAGCATAATTCGCAAGGGTACTTGTGTAATTATCATTTTCCCTCGTCATTATTTTTGATTTTTTTTGGGAAATTACCTTTCTTCCCTCTGCGCACGTCCTACCTCATTTAATGCAAAAGCATTGAGTGACGCGCATTTAATGCTCGTTGTGTGCTGATTATGACGGAATAGGAAAAGATTCTTTTTGACCATAAATGACTGACACACGCGCGCGGCTAGGCTTTTTCACGCGCGTTCCTCATTGGTCCACGTCATTCACGCATGCGCCTCACTCGCCTGACTTTCACCAACTTGTTGTCAGCGCGCCGTGACGTCATCATCCCTTTTTGATGATTAGAAACCTCCTCCGCCGTCTCTCTCTCCTCACTTCTCCTCTGCTCAACTTCCCTCAACCGCCTTCTCTTCTTTCTCCAATTCTGACATCTTTCTCTCTCTACACTCATCTATCTCTCTCTACTTTTTCGAAAAATCTTCTTTATATATCATGGCTCCCAAGAAATCTTCTACTACATCTTCCAAGAAGCAAGAGGATCCACAAATGGTAAGGATTTCAAACTCAAAGTTCTGTTACTCAAAGTTCTGTTTTCCGCCATTGAAGCTCGAAGGTCTGAGATTTTCCCCTTTCTGATTTCTCTATGATTCGTTGCTCGTTTTTCAAATTATTTGATGCTATGTGTTCGATTTACTCTTAGCTTTTCATTTATGTAATTTGTTTTACGATCAATGATCATTTGATGTGTTTTCTGTGGAAATTTCGGATATTTTGTCTTTTTGAATTCTCTTCGTTTTTTCTCAGATCTTGGTTGTACGTTTATGTTATTGTTGTTATGGTTTACTTGTTTGTGTGTGATTTTTCATTTCGAACATTTTGATATGCTTTTTATGCATTTTGGAGCACTTTGGCATTTTTATGTTCTTCGTGTTCTTCGTGTATTCAATACATGTTCTTCGTGTTCTTGATGAATAGTCACATGACAAGCCTTGATATGATTCTTGATTGTGTTTCTGCTTTTCGCGCCAATTTTAGGCGTTTGGTTTAAATTATGTGTTTTGAATTTTTCTTTACCCTTTACATTTCCTATCTTTTTCTAAGTATGGAGTCTAGTTCATGCGCTGCGCATATTGCTCATGCGCATGCGCTTCTCTCCATACGCATGTCCAGACCTAATTCTCCACCTTTGTGTTGCGCAGAATCTCAATTACTTTATTCCTGGATGGGAACTTCATGTGGAAGACCTAAAACTGGATGCGCTAGGACGCTATATGGTTGAAATCATGGATAAATCTGGGATTTTGCCTCTCTTCTCCAGAGGCCAGGACTTCATTCTTCCATCTTACATCGATGAGTTCTTCAGCAATGCAGTAGAAATTGATCGAATGTACGACGACAACTCAGTTCCTTGTCTCAAAAGTTCTATCCGCGGAGTTTCTATAACTATCAACTACGCGCATATCAGACAGACGATGGGTTTACCAGCGTGCAATAAGAAGAAGCTACCTCAGGATGTGAAGGACAGTGTTGCGCAGAAGCTTATAAGGATTCCTACTCTGGTTGGTCAGTACAACAACCATGATAGGAAAGATTTTGGGGAATTGATGTTCCATCTCTGCACTCTCATTGGTGACACTATCAACTGCAAAAATGGTAACAAGTCAACATTCATCAGCAAGCAATGGATGTGCTGCGTTGCCATTTACAAAAAGAAGAGGTTAAGATGGTCTGAAATTATCTTTGATGAATTAGTGCGTTGTGTGCGCGTCTACAAAAAGAAGGCAGCTGATCCAAAGAAACCAGCCAAGTACAAAACGCATTGCAGAATTCTAATTGCAATCTTCATGCGATTCCCATCAGTGCGCAAACTTGTGGAGGAGGACCCCTCTCTCAAAGTTGATGTGGCTTCCACGCGCACGTATTCACGCGTATTTCTTCAGAATTTCCACCGTGAAGTAAACAACTTTGATTACTGCATGTACTGGGCTGCTGACCCCATTGAAGTGTTTGAAGATATTCATCCTGAAAATCAAGGATCGCCTCCTGTATCTAGTGGTGAGATTTATGAGGCATCTTCAACTGAATCTGATTCTGAAAATGAATCCTTCTTTGAGCCGGTCCCAAGCAAAGTAGGTGACAAAGAAAAAGGCAAGGGTATTGCTGCTGATGCGCCTCTGCGCAAGAAAAAGAAGGCCAGCAAATCTACAGCTGCCCCAGGTATTAAAATCAAAGAGCCTACTGCGCAAACTCCGAAGCGCAAGGCTACTTCAGACCCTGAGCCTCCTAAGAAAGCCAAGAAGGCCAAGGCTCCTGCGCCTGAAGAAAAAGGAAAAGCTAAGGCTGCTACGCCTGTTGAAAAGAAAGACAAGAAGAAGAAGAAAAAGGCAAAGGAATCAAGAACACTACTGGATGAGTCTGATGAAGACATCCAAGTAGCAGATGATGCTCCTGCGCTCCCTCCTCATGCGCCTAAGTCAAAACGAGCCTCTACTCCTCCTCCTGCGCCTCAAGAAGAAGATGAATTTGAAGGTGCTTTCAATGATCCTCTTATCAGCCCTTCCAAATCTACTGGAACTTCCAAGGCTGCTCAATCTCAGGGGGAGAAGCAAAAGGAGACTGCAAAGCCCATGCGCAATACTACTTCTAGTGAGGATGAAGTCCCACTATCTGCAAAGAAGTCTACTCCCAAGCGCCGGGTTAAGAAGGTTGCTACCAAGAAACGCGCCTCAAACCGTACTGTGGAAGATTTATCTGATGTTGAATCAGACCCTCCAAGGCATTCTCCTTCGCGCACTGAAAAGACTGCGCGTGAAATTGCAAGGGAAGCAAGGCTAGCTGCAATTGCGCAGAGAAACATTGCGCAGCAAGCCCCACCAGTCTTCATTGATGGTGAAGGCTTTGCTCATGATGCGCCTGATCCTACTGTTTATGAGGATGCGCCTATAGTTGAAGATGGCGAAGACTCAAGATCAGAAGATTATGAGGTCCATCGTTCTCCTATCCATGCGCATCACTCTCCAGTTCATGCGCAAGAGACTCCTGCTGCTGCTGTCACTCCTGTGCAACCTACTGGAGCTTCACAGACTTCTCCAATTATTCCTGCTGTAACTCCAGCAACTGCTCCCTCAGATCCCTCAAGTTCAACAACTGACATGCGTCAAATCTTGGCCATGCTCCAGACTATCCAGGCTAATCAATTTGCCGCGCAAACCCAGCACTTTCAGGTGGTCACTGCGCAAACCAAGATTCAAGAGCAACTGGATGCGCAGTCTGCAAGGCTCGATGCGCAAGCCAGTTTCCTTCAGGCTATTGATTGTGCCATTAAGGGGGAGAGTTCTGCAACAAAGGAAACCTGTTCTGAAGCTATGCCTCCTCCCTCAGGTTCTGCTGCTGCGCATGCATCTGGTTCTGGTGCTGCGCCCTCTCAAGATTTTGATCTACTGCGCCAAGATATCCAGCATGACTTCAGCATCATCTCTTCTGCGCTCACTAAGATCCCCTCTGTGCATGGGTTGAATGAAGCTTTGTTTTCCTTAGCCAAAACCATCACAGAAATCATTCAGATTGAGTCTGCCAAAGTCATAAAGTCTATTGACAATTTTGCGCCTACTGCCTCCAGCCCCTCCTCCATTGATGCGCTCAAATCTCATATGACTTACTTCTTAGTTTAGTTCAGTGATACTTTCAATGGAAGAATGAACCAGGCTATGCTAGATATGCAAGCCAGTCAGAACATGGTTCAGGTAGAGCTAACCAAGACTTTGGTTGATGCGCAGAAAGAAATTCAGGACTCCATAGCTGCGTCCCTTCAATCGTTTGGAAATTAGATGGGGGCGTTTGAAAATTGCTTTAACATGATTTCTGAAGACATTCAAAGAGATAATGCGCTGATGCGCGACGGTATGAAGACTCATGTGAATCTAGTTGTGGAATACAACGCCAAGTTTCAGCAACTGAAGATTGAGTTGATGAACAAGTTTACCAGCTTGCAGAATGAGATGCGCGAAGCACTGCAGCGAATTCATATAGACTAGACTTTGTAATCTTTTTGTCTTGCTGCGCAATTGTAAGTTTTTGATGCGCAAGGTCTTTTGCTTTTGATTTTTCTTCCATTGTAAAACTTGTACCCTCTAACTCTTACCCTTCAAGTTTTAATGAGAAGAATGCATCATTGCGCTTTCACAAAACCTTATTCAATTCAAACTTTTCGTTTGTGGAACATTGTATATCTTATAAACTTCATGCGCATATCCTTAACAGCTCATATTTCATTGCATGATGTTTAAACATTCAGTTTAAACGCATACTAAACTTAAACTCATATTATTTGTATGCTCTGAATGATATTTCTGTCTTTCCTATATTGTAAGTTAATTTCTTTTGGATAGACTAGAAATCTATAACATTGGCTAGTGTGTACATTGACTTGAGACATGATTTACCATTTTTTTTCTTATGAACATGTTATTATCAAGTACAATGAATTTCCTTTGTTATAGTAGGTAATGGCATCAATCATTTAGGGGGAGATTGTTGGGTATGCTTATCACTTAACCCTCCTACTTATGTTAGAATTGATTGATACCATCACCTGTGTGTTTACTTTAAGGACTTTAGGACCCTATGTAAGAAGTTTTGTAACTTCAATTTTTAGCTAAGTCCTCTTTATAGACTAGGCTTAGTATCTAGGGCTGAAGCTATAATTTCATGGTAAATAGAGCAAAGGCAAAGCATGGTGCGCACACCTTCCATGCGAAGCGCATCCAGCGCATCACCTTCTGCGCACTCCATGCGCATGAATCTCAAGCGCACTCAGACTTGCCTTAATTCTCACTTTCTGACCTTACCTTATGAAGCTTGGAAAGCGTCATAACAAGCTACGCTTTTGAATGAGCCAAATTTGCTGATGTGGACAAACGACAAAACAAGAACACTCAGCACACACGAAGATGGAGACGCTCCCCTTGTTTGAAATTCAAATCTGAAGACAGCTGTCACTCTTGAAGATTTTTGAAAGCTGTCAACTTGATGTCTCCAACGGCTATAAAGGACAGCTGCACGCCAATCACAAAGCGACAGCACATAGTCCTTGCTCTGCTCCCCAACGGCTAGTTTTTGGAGCTCAGCTATAAATAGCATGCTCATACTCATTTTCCAAGCTGCTGGTGTGTTGCTTGAGAATTGCTTAAGATTTGCTTCCAAAGATAAACTTTGAAGATTTGAAGATTGCCTACAAGATTTCCAGATTGCTAAGATCAACCTTCATACCTTCATACTTCACCAAGCCCAGATCCTATAAAGCCTTTGTAACACCAGAATCTTGTGGTCTCCATCTCATAGATTCAAAGAGCCTAGATTTTTGATACACACACACACCTCTTGAAGTTTCGATCTCATCGATCTTACTTCTAGAGATACACCGGTTATTGTCTAGGATTTTGTTCTTTCATAGATTATAGATCTTTGAGTTAGTTTTGTTCTACCTCGCTGCAACCTCATATAATAAGATCTCCATTAGAAATCCAAGACTAACCATCTCGGTAGAGGACGTAGATCTTTTCCCGATCGAACCTCTCCAAATAGCTTATCTATTGTTTGTGCTTTTCATTCTACATTTAAGCTTTACTCATATATTGTTTTGTTTGATCCTTGTAGATTTTCTTGCATCGTTCGAATTGTTTTGTGTGCTTTTTGCCTTAGTTCCATCTTGCGCCTATCTTTAAGCTAAAACTTAGTGCGTGCGTATTTACACTTCTGCGCATACTCCCTGCGCATAAGTGATTACTTTAAGACTTTCGCTGTGCATTTCACACTCTTGCTGCGCGCTATACTTAGCCAAATTAAGAGTCGTGCGCATTTGCCATTGCTTTGTAAAAGGGTTTGAAAAGAATTTTAAAAACGCTATTCACCCCCCCTCTAGCATTTTTCATACCCTTGTTGCCCTTCTGGGACCAACAATCATTTTGTCACGCGATATCATATTGAACATAAGTCATGGTCCTCTTCAACTTATAATGTTCAATGCTTTCTCGATCCCGAGTAGATTGATATAAGCAAATGACGTTGAACACATCAATTCATTTGAGCGTGTGTGAATACGTGTGTTTGAATTTGGGAATATTCATAGCAACATTAAAATTATGAGAGTCGCCACGCCGTTTTAGTTATAGCCAAAACATTGAGAAAAAGCATATTTAATGGGTTTGGGGTCAAATTACAACAAGAGAAGAATATTGGACGTTATCACTCCTATTGCCCGAATTGATCGGTCTTTCTATCATGATGTGGTGTATGTAGTGTGTTAGTGATTGAGACCGGATCCGAAGATTGCCTACGTTCCTCTCAATGTGAGAAGCTCAGGTCAGCGTAGTTCGAATCAAATTAGAATAGGCAGAAGAATCGGGATCATGCATAATGAGGGGGGAATTACCTAAAGTTTAGGGTTTAGAAGTAGTTCCTAGATCATCCTCGGGTTGATGAACCCTCGATCATCATCGGCTATGAAATAACATGCAAACATGAAGATCACAACCCTAAATATAGCATAAATAAGGTTTTAATCTATGAACACGATGAACATATGAAGAACATATATGAACATATGAATGAACATGCGAAGCATATGAATATAAAAGATCTACATTAAAAATAATTCAAGAACACGAAGAAAAAGTTAGAAAACTTACCTATGTTGGCAAGAAATAAACCTTAGATCTTCTTGAGTGTTTGAATCTTAATTAGAGAGCAAAATAGTGTTTAAGAACTCCAAAATTCGTAATTAGAGCTCTCAAAATCTGGACCCTAAAACCAATGGAATGGAGTGGTTTATATAGTAAACTGATGGGAGGATCTGATGGTCCAGATCATCCAGCGCAAGGTTGGCCGCCTGGGCATGGTTGAAGCCGGTGACAAGAGTGGCCGCGTGGCCAAGATCAACGCGGAGCAAGGTTGGCCGCGTGGCCAAGTCTGCAGGCTGACTTGATTCTTAAGCTAGGGTTTTTTCATGGTTTTAAGGAAACCATTTACTACCTAATTTGATAGATTTTGTCATAAATGAGATATTTTGGGAATCCGGGAAAAGTCTTTGCAAGGTTTCTAATTCCTATAAAGTCCTTGTATTTTTGGGAAAGTCCTAATAAACTCATTTTCAGGTCGGGTACTAACAGTAGCCCCTCGGCGACGCTTCCTGCAAGGCAATGGAGGGTCGATGATAAAAATAGGAGCCGTTCTGAAACATGAGTTTCAAAATAGAGGAAAGGTAAGGGAACGGCTGAACCTTGGCAGGCGACCTACGTATCCGCGGGGGAATCAAGCCAAACGTAGTTCAAATCTGATGGGGAAATTGGGAAGGACTGTCCTCTGATGGGGAACAACGTTTTCTGCTGGGGAAAATGCACTTGCTGGGGATGAGAGATGACCATGTTGGTCGGGTGGCTGGACCTTTTCAGGTTTCCTACGTATCCTCCGAGGAATCAAGCCGGTCGTAGTTCTGAGATATTGGGGAAAGACGAGCCATCGAACTTCTACCGCAGATAATAAACCTACGGATACTATCTTGCATGAAGAACGAACATTTGTAAGCAATGAAGTTATTTGGGAAAAATGAAGACTACGTTGTCTAAATAATCCCGAGATGGAATGATAAACGCAATCAGGATCGCCAGGGCTTCTGCCGATTGCGCTAAAGTAATAGATGTCGGATCTCTCGCGAACAGAGAACGCCGAGGCTCCTGCCAACCACGATCGATCAAGGATACGTATGTCATAGAGGCGCCGAAGTCTCTACGACCATACGAATCCCAAGCAAATATTTGGAAATGCTAAAATAATAGATGCTGGATCTCTCGCAAACAGAAACGCCGAGGCTTCTGCCAATCACGATCGATCTAGGATGCGTATGTCATAGAGGCGCCGAAGTCTCTACAACCATACGAATCCTAAGCAAATATTAGGAAATGCTAAAATAATAGATGCTGGATCTCTCGCAAACAGAAACGCCGAGGCTTCTGCCAATCACGATCGATCTAGGAAGCGTATGTCATAGAGGCGCCAAAGTCTCTACAACCATACGAATCCTAAGCAAATATTAGGAAGTGCTAAAATAATAGATGCTGGATCTCTCGCAAACAGAAACGCCGAGGCTTCTGCCAATCACGATCGATCTAGGATGCATATGTCATAGAGGCGCCAAAGTCTCTACAACCATACGAATCCTAAGCAAATATTAGGAAGTGCTAAAATAATAGATGCTGGATCTCTCGCAAACAGAAACGCCGAGTCTTCTGCCAATCACGATCGATTTAGGATGCGTATGTCATAGAGGCGCCAAAGTCTCTACAACTATACGAATCCTAAGCAAATATTAGGAGATGCTAAAATAATAGATGCTGGATCTCTCGCAAACAGAAACGCCGAGGCTTCTGCTAATCGCGATCGATCTAGGATGCGTATGTCATAGAGGCGCCGAAGTCTCTACAACCATATGAATCCTAAGCAAATATTAGGAAATGCTAAAATAATAGATGCTGGATCTCTCACAAACAGAAACGCCGAGGCTTGTGCCAATCACGATCGATCTAGGATACGTATGTCATAGAGGCGCCAAAGTCTCTACAACCATACGAATCCTAAGCAAATATTAGGAAATGCTAAAATAGATGCTGGATCTCCCACAAACAGAAACACCGAGGCTTCTGCCAATCGCGATCGATCTAGGATGCGTATGTCATAGAGGCGCCGAAGTCTCTATAACCATACGAATCCTAAGCAAATATTTGGTGAAGAATGGAAATTTTAAGGGGCTTTCCGTTCCCAAAGGTATCGAATATCAGTCAAAACAGCGCTAAGGGCGCATGTTGAGGTAAAGATGATGGATTGTTATGAAGTCGCAAACGGGATGAACTCTCGGGGAGTCACAAAGGTGATAGACTCTCGGGGAGTCCCAAGGGTGACGGACTCTCGGGTAGTCACAAAAGTGATAGACTCTCGGGGAGTCACAAGGGTGACGGACTCTCGGGGAGTCACAAAGGTGATAGACTCTCAGGGAGTCACAAGGGACTCTTTGGTGAGTCACAAGGGCAAAGGACCTTTAAGGAGACGCGAAGGAGATGGACTCTCGGGGAGTTGCTAATATGGGAAACATGATCTGGGTTCCGCTTATCCTAATTTAGGAGGGAATGAGGCTACGAGCCATTGAGACCAAGGTGTTAGGTAAGGGACATTTTTCTTGGTTGCCTAGAGGTAGGACCTAAGGCTTTTTAAGGAAAGGGAATAAGGAAAATGGCGATCTCCTAATCTTGAGATAGGGATGCCAAAGATGTCACGGCTTCTTGGGCTTTAGATTATGTCTTGGAGATAGTGTGGGTTTCCTAGGCTTACAGGCTAGGGATAGGAGTTTATTTAAGCATGAGGAGAGTATTATATCCTAGGCTTAGTGCTAGGGCTTGGAAAGGTTGAGGTTTCGGAACTTCCTAGATGTTAGGGTTTCGAACAAGGGTTTGGAAACTGGTGTTTAAGGACCATGACTCTCCTAGGTTTGGGACTAGGGTTTAGGAATTTCCTAGGTCTAGGAGGCTAGGGCTTGGAGTTGTGGTAGGCTCAGAGGTTGCAAAGGCGTTGGCTTTTAGACATAAGGCTGGGAGTTGGAAAGGTTGTGACTTCTTAGGCTTGAGACCATGGACCGTTGGGAAGAGGGATTGCTTTCGTGGAAGGTCCACTAAGCTTGATGTTAGGGTTCACCATTTTCCGGGATTGGTGACTATGGCTTGGAAATGTTTGTGGTAACCTAGGATTTAGGCTAGGTTTTAAGGCTAAGGACTGTAAACTTCCTATATTTTGAGACTAAGGTGAAGGAATTTCCTAGGTCTAGGACTAGGGTTTGAAGGGAATGTTGAATCCTAGGCTTGATGATAGAGTTTAAAGAGGATAATTTCTACCTAGGCTTGAGGCTAGGGTTTTAGAAAGAGTGCGACTACCTAGGCTTGAGGCTAGGGTTTAGAGCGAATGCGACTACCTAGGCTCGAGACTAGGGTTTAGAGCGAATGCGACTACCTAGGCTCGAGGCTAGGGTTTAGAGCGAATGCGTCTACCTAGGCTCGAGGCTAGGGTTTAGAAAGAGTGCGACTACCTAAGCTTGAGGCTAGGGTTTGGAGCGAATGCGACTACCTAGGCTCGAGGCTAGGGTTTAGAGCGAATGCGACTATCTAGGCTCGCGGCTAGGGTTTAGAGCGAATGCGGCTTCCTAGGCTCGAGGCTAGGGTTTAGAGCGAATGCGACTATCTAGGCTCGCGGCTAGGGTTGATTGAGTTTTGGACAGGGCATTATATCCTAGGTTTTAGACTAGGGTTCAATAAAACGGAGAATTGAGATTGTAAATTTCCTAGGTTTCGAGACTAGGGTTTCGGGAATTTGGAAATGATGTTGCATACGGGGCTTTGGAAATTCCCTAGAATTTGGGCTAGGGTTAAAGGGGATGTTGTGGTTTCCTAGGCTTAAGGCTAGGGTTTAGAGAGGATATGTGACTACCTAGGATCAAGGCTAGGGTTTAGGAAGGGTGTAGCTACCTAGGATCAAGGCTAGGGTTTAAGAAGGATGTAATTTCCTAGGCTTTAGGCTAGGGTTTGAAAGGATGTAATTACCTAGGCTTGAGGCTAGGGTTCAGAGAGAATGATATGACTACCTAGGCTTGAGGCTAGGGTTTAGAGAATGTGTTTACCTAGGTTTAAGGCTAGGGTTTGGAGCGCATGTGACTTCCTAGGCTAGAGGCTAGGGTTTGTAGAGGATGTGGCCACCTAGGCTTGAGGCTAGGGTTGAGAGAATGTCATTACCTAGGTTTAAGGCTAGGCTTCGGATTCGGATAGAAGGTGACTACCTAGGCTTGAGGCTAGGGTTTAGAGAGAAGGCGATTACCTAGGTTTGGGACTAGGGTTTAGAGGGAATGCGATTACCTAGGTTTAAGGCTAGGCTTTGAATAGAAGGTGACTACCTAGGCTTGAGGCTAGGGTTTGGAGAGAATGTGACTACTTAGGCTTAAGGCTAGGGTTTGGAGACACAAAGCATTTGAAGGTTTGTCTTGGTTTAGACCGAGCAAGTTTGAGGTCTAAGAGTGTTGCGGTTTGGGGCAGGTGAGCTTGATACCTCATGGCTGGATACGCTCGATAGGTTAGACCTAGGCTAGAATGCTAGGGTTTAGCTAGGGTAAGCCTAAGACATGTGTTAAGGAGACCGGGGCCTAATGGAATAGTAGGCGTGAGATCTAGGAGATCAAAGGCTAGGCGGGGTAGCGTTGGGACATAAAGCTTTCAAGCGGGTAAGTCTTTTGTCCTAGAGAAACCGCGTTATGGGTTAGGACCAAGCAGGCTTGAGGTCGGCCAAGGAGCAACGAATTGGGATTGCATGTCGGGCTTGGATCCTAGAGTGTTTGAAAGTTTAGGCTAGGTGCGAACCATAGGTGCGGGAAATGGTTTTGGATATATGACCATGTTGGCGCTTTAGGTAAAGGGATTGAGTGTCCAAGACTTTGCTTGAGTACAATAGGTACCTAAGTTGGATTGGGTATGCTTAGGTCCTAAGTTTGTCTCAGAGGTCATTGTGCGTGACCAAGCTCGTTCGGTGATTGCGAAGGTGGGTTTGGTACGGGACCAAAGGTGTTAAGCACATGATTTTTGACTGGACAGGTTTTGATATCTTTATGGCATATCACGGTACGCGGGAGGTCTTATGTGTTCGAGCACGTTTGAGGTTTGGACTCGTGGGGAAGAAAGGTTTGAGATCCATGGAGTTCAAGGGTGGACCTTATAGGTGGCGAGGTTTGGACTCGGCTCGGATTAAGTAGGTTAGAGACCTAAGGGGTTGAAGGTCAGACTAGGAAGTCTTTTGAAGCTAAAGAGCAATATTAGGTTTAAGAGTGGCAGGGCCATAGTTTGGGTATGACGGTAGGCGTAGATGGCATTGTTTTGGTTGGACCAAGTAGGCTTGGGAACTAAAGAGTTCTAAGGGACGAGCTCTAAGGTTATAGACTTAGAGGGTAGACAGTTTTGTGATCTAAAGGGTTTAGGAGTTGAGACCTGAGGTGTGAATCAGATATGCTAGAGACCTATAAGGTAGGTGTTTGGCGGCCTTGCATGGACTTGGGATCTAAGGGATCATTCAACAGGTTAGACTGGGTAGATCTAAGAGGCTGGACCTAGGATGATAAGAGAGATATGGCCTAGATAGGGTAAGGATGAGTATGTGTTGGTAGGTTTGGGATCTAGGAGATCGGGTAGGCTTGGGACCGGTAGGTTCGGGACCTAATGGTTCATCCTAAGGACTTGGCTTTGGCCAACCGGTTTAAGGTTTGAAGGTCTGGGTAGAACCGGTTTAAGGCTTTAGGAGTCACGCTACTAACTTGTGGAGGGTCGAGCTAAGGGGTTATGGTGTAACCTATGTAAGACTGACCGGGTAGGTGCGGGACCTAAGGTTTTGAATCAAGTCAGATTGGGACGTAGAGAGTTGAGGGTTTAGGCCTAGGGGTTCCCTAAAGTGTAGGAGATAGGGTAAAGGACCGAGTCAACTCAAGAATCACGGAGATGGGTCTCAGATGGATCGAGGATGTTTTTACAATTTTGTGGAGACCGAGAGTGCGGGTTTATAAACAAAGTGTCAGGGAAGAGAATACTTTTGAAAGTGTTATGATTTTATAAAGATGCCTTATAATTAGTTATGATTCTAACAAATTCAAAGTGTTCGTCATGTGCAGAGTTTGACGATGAAGGGTACATCCTTGTTGAAGCCTCGATATTCTCCGAGAAACCACATAGTCGACCCATTTTGCTGGGGATTATCTAATTTGGTGAGCGGGCACCCTTCCTCCTTTGGGAAATTCTACGTCGAGCTTGATGATGAGGGATGCCCTTCTTCTAAGTATGTGCTTGTCGAAGCCTCGATATTCTCCGAGAAACCACATAGTCGACCCATTCTGTTGGGGAAGCCCCAGTTTGATAAGGGTGTAGAGCGGGGTATCCTACCTCCTTTAAGACGCACCCTTTTTTCTGCCTAAACCGCCCTTGCGGGTTTTCAATCTAGCGGGCATCTCTTTTGCGTCATCATTTTTTTTTTTTTTTTTTTTTTTGAAATCATTCAGTTGACTCAAAAAAAGGAAAAAAGAATTGTTTGAAAACATGCGGGGGCATTTTGGGGAAAGTAAGAGAGAGAGAGATAGTACTCACATTTTGACTCTTTGGGCAACTGAGTGTATATATGTACAAAAGGGAGGAAGCCCCTGCTTGACAGAAAGTAAGTGTTTAGCTCTTTCCTAGATTGTATAACAGAAGACTTGTCGAGACATTTGAAAATTGTTTTATTCAAGATTCTTATTTGATTGCTCGAGAATGGACCTCGTTGATTAGTTATGCATCTTATGATTATGTTTTAGACAAGTAGTCTCGAAATAATAAATGTTTTGATCAATTGTGAGTGAAGAAGTCAGGAGTAGACATATGGGGCAAGAGAGAAGAGAAGGAAAATTGGCTACGAGGTGGGTTGTGTATATTTTGGACCGGACCCTAAGGTTGCCTACGTTCTCCTCAAGGTGAGGAGTCTCAGGTCCGCATAGTTCGGGGATGACCCGCTTGACGATGGTGTCGGGTTTCAGTGGGTATGTGTGGGAGGTAAGAAAAGAAAGAAAGTTGGCCCAAGGTAGGTTATGTTTGGCTTTGAGTGGTTGCCCGGTTGACGATGAAGTTGGGTTTTGAGTTTAGGGGTGTGAGGTTCGTTTGAGGTGAGTTGTTCTTTGTAGCTCATTGCGGTGGATTACTCCTTTATAGTTGTTGCAGTGGATTGCTCCATCGTAGTTGTCATGGGTTGCTGCCGTTTATCTACTTTGTAAGGAAAGAAAGGAAAATAGAACTTTTGAGGTGAAAAGAAAATGGGACTTTTACTTTTCCATGGTGATAGCCCCTTCTATTTTTCTTTTTCTTTTTTATTTTATCTCTTTGTGCGCACCGTTTTTTTCCTAGGCCGCCCTTTCGGGTTTTCAACCTAGCGGGCTTCTTTTTGTGCAATGCTCTAACTTTTGCCTAGGTCGCCCTTTTGGGTTTCAACCTAGCGAGCCATATATATATATATATATATATATATATATATATATATATATTTTTTTTTTTATATTTGTACATGAAACATTGGGCAAGACAAGCCCCTAGTTTGCTTTCTCCTCTCTCGATTGCGAGGTAGCCTCCTTATAGTTCAAGCGGCCTTTTGCTGGCGGCGGGCATCCTAGCCCCTTGATTTTCACCGGTAGAGTTCCATTGGACTATCGCGTGCACCAATTAATGGCATGAATGACTTCGTGCACTTGTCTTACATTTGCGATGGAATACGGACAGCCCCAGTGTAACGGCATGTAGTACTCATGAAGGGAACAAACCAACCCTTTAAATTGTGGCAGCATGGATGTCTATTTGATGATGAGCAACCGCAGTCCATTTCTTTGTCACGACCTTATAAAAAGGGGTCTAATGGTGGGATGAGGGGCGTATGAGGATAGTTTATGGGAGAAGGTGTATATAGAGAGTGTACATGAAGTGTGTACAAGGGATGAGTGTATAGAGAGAGTGTATGGGGGTAGAATGTAGAGAGAAGAGAAAGTGATTCGTTCATCCCAATTGATCGAAGCATTTGTTATTTTGAGATTAATCGTTTACTTAGTTATGTGAATGGTTTGTGGGTCCATTTACCTTTTAATGAGTCGTCATTAATGAGTAAGATTAAGATTGATTCATCATATAAAGATATAGCAATCAAGCGAAAATGGTGAATAAGACAATTTTCATGAAATTGATACATGCAAGCTTATGTCTCAAGTCTAGAGAGAAAAGAAAAGAAATAAAGACCTTTTTATTGGAACTAAAAGATTTAAACTGACTAGTCCGGGGTGGACTTTTACTTAAAGAAACAAAAATCGTCCAAGGTAGACTTTTGACTAAGGACACTCTAGAACCTACGAAGACTGAATGACCCTTTTCTTTTCTTTTATTTAAAGGAGGTAGCCCCAATTTCCTCTTTTGCCCATGCCCATGTATTCCGTTGGCGGGTGATGGCTCCGCTGTCAATGAGGCTTTGAATCTTTCTCCTCAATTGGACGCAATCTTCGGTGTCATGCCCAATGTACTGGTGGTATTGGCAGTGTTTGGAGGGATCCAAGCATTGCTTCACCCTACTTGGTTCATAGTTGATCAAAGGAGACAACTTGCCGGCTTGAACTAGACTTTTGAAGAGTTTGGCTAACGGCATACCTAAGTCGTCGAATTCGCGCTCGTCCTTCCTTTCACGAACTGTCTTTGAGGGTGATTTAGGTACCGGCACCCCTTGTTGATGAGTAGTCATAGGAGGCATCCCGATGGGGACAGTCTGTGGCGGCCCGTACATTTGAGGAGCGTACGGGTGTTGACATTGAGCAAGAGGGGGAACTCGACTGAGGTAATCATAAACGCCACGAATGTCAGACAAATGGCGCCTCTCGATATCTCTTAGAGTCTTATGCATCTCCTTCTGAAAGTATGTTGCTTGCTCGTTGAGAATGGCCTTAAAGTGGATTGCTTGTTCAACGAGGATGGCTTCGAAGTGGGATGCTTGTTTACTGAGAGCAGTACCGGTGTAGAGGATTGTCTCGGGATCTTGGGTAGCAGCTTCAGTTGCAACTTCGATGTTCCTTGCAGCCGACATGATGCAGAACTCTATGTCATGAAAGAATTAGATTCGTATTTAATGATAAGGCATCGTTATAAGAATCATTTTTTGGAAAAGAGTAGGTCTCCACATTTTTGAAATGCATTTTGGTAAAAAATTGAAAGTTTGACCGGGCCGAAGTTGCCTATGTACCCCTTATCATGGGGGAGAGGTCCCACACAATAAGAGGCTCAGGTCGCCGTAGTTCGAATCAAGTTAGACTTTTAAAAAGAGGTGAGAGATGACCATAGGGGTCAAAAAGAGGGAGATGACTCGGTCCTTGGTCAAGCATGGGTGAGGAAGACCTATAGGAGTTGGTTTTGATTGAGTCGGGTATGTTTTGACCTAAGGTTTGACCTAAATTTGACCTAAGGTTTGACCTAAGGTTTGAGACAAGAAGTGGTTCAAGCTAAAATGCGACAATAATGGTGGTTTGACCTAGATGGGTGTAGGATAGGTCGACCTTATTGAGAAAAGGTTGGATTGACCTATATGGTGAATAGATCAAGATAGCGGGTTGTAACGGGTTGCCTATGGGATGATCTAAACGGGATAGGCATGGTTTGACCTAAGCGGGTCAAAGGTTGACCTATTCGGGTTGGTGGACTAAGGAAGGTTGGAGATTGACCTAGATGGATCCAAGATAGGTAAGTCGACCTAAGCGGGTCACGGGTTGACCTTGACGGGTCGAAGGTGAAGGGGTAGTTTTAACCTAAAACGGACAAGTTGGACCTAAACGGGTTGACCTAGGTTGGTCTGGACGACGGTGGGTCAAATAATGACCTAGGTGGGTCAAGATGACGGCTCGACCTAAGGGGGTTAGGACCAAAGGTAATTGGGTTCACCTATGGAATCAAAGATTTACCTAAGAGGTCAAAAACGGATAAGGTTGACCTAAGTGGTCAAAGGTTGACCTAAGAGATCGAGGGGTGATAAAGTTGACCTAAGGGATCCAAGGTTTGACCTATGGGGTCAAAGGCAGATGAGAATGACCTATGGGGTCAAAGGTTGACCTAAGAGGTCAAAGGCGGATGAGGTTGACCTAAGGGGTCAAAGGTTGACCTAAGAGGTCGAGGGGTGACCTAAGAGGTCGAAGGTGATAAGGTTGACCTAGGAGGTCAAGGGTTGACCTAAGAGGTCGGAGGTTGATAAAGTTGACCTAGGGGGTCAAGGGTAGACCTAAGAGGTCAAAGGTTGGTAAGGTTGACCTAGGGGGTCAAAGGTTGACTTAAACGGATAAGATTGACCTAGGGGGTCAAAGGTTTGACTTAAACGGATAAGATTGACCTAGGGGTCAAAGGTTGGCCTAAGAGGTCAAAGGGTGCTAAGGTTGACCTAGGCGGTTAAAGGTTGACCTAGGAGGTCAAAGGTAGATAAGGTTGACCTAGGAGGTCAAGGGTTGACCTAAGAGGTCGGAGGCGGATAAAGTTGACCTAGGCGGTCAAGGGTTGACCTAAGAGGTCGAGGGTGATAAGGTTGACCTAGGAGGTCAAGGGTAGACCTAAGAGGTCAAAGGCGGATAAGGTTGACCTATGGGGTCAAAGGTTGACCTAAGAGGTCGAAGGTTGACCTAAGGGGGTCAAGAGCGGAGAAAGTTGACCTAGGGGGTCAAAGGTTGACCTGAGAGGTTAAAAGACAAATGAGGTTGACCTAGGGGTCAAAGGTTGACTTAAACGGATAAGATTGACCTAGGGGGTCAAAGGTTGGCCTAAGGGGTCAAAGGTTGAGAAGGTTGACTTAGGCGGTCAAAGGTTGACCTAGGAGGTCAAAGGTTGACCTAAGGGGTCAAAGGCGGATAAGGTTGACCTAGGAGGTCAAAAGGTTGAGAAGGTTGACCTAGGCGGTCGAAGGTGAAGGGTAGACCCAAATGGATCGCAATGATGGCCCAACGGATGAGCGATGGACCTTAGAGGTCGCCTAGATGCAATGCACATTTTATTTTGCGAAAGGTTTTGCATTTATTTACATCCTAAATGGGTGGTCCGAGGAGTGTCCTAATCTCTATGTGTGGGTTGACACGGGTTAGGTTAAAGGTTCCCACCGCTCGCGGAACGTACACGGTGAGTGGAGTAGACGAGTGACTCAAAAAATGTGAGGCAGTAGCGCACAAATTCCTGCACATCGAATACTCCGGGTAGTAGGGACCTGTGCAGTGCTGACACGGACTAGTGGTAGTGTGTGGCAAGAAACTAATTCTTTTTAAGGAGAAAAGAGAGAAGTTTTGAATGTTTGAATGATGCTATGCAATGCAATGCAGGAGAAGGAAAATAATGTACAAGGGAGCATAGCAGAGTTTTGTTTGACCCTAATACTAATGGGAAAATAACAAAGGTACAAGGATACAAGGTATATACAAAGTACAAGTATCAACAAAGTACAAGTATTAACATTGCGGGGTGCACGGGTGCATGTGTAAACATGGCAAGTATGTGAGGTGCATGTGTAAACATGGCAGGTGTGTGCATGTGTAAACATGGCAAGTGTGTGCATGTGTAAACATGGCAAGCATCATGATGTGACGTAAGTTAGACCCACTAAGTTTGAAAAAGTTTCAAAGCACTCCCCAGCAGAGTCGCCACTGTGAATACGTGTGTTTGAATTTGGGAATATTCATAGCAACATTAAAATTATGAGAGTCGCCACGCCGTTTTAGTTATAGCCAAAACATTGAGAAAAAGCATGTTTAATGGGTTCGGGGGTCAAATTACAACAAGAGAAGAATATTGGACGTTATCACTCCTATTGTCCGAATTGATCGGTCTTTCTATCATGATGCGGTGTATGTAGTGTCTTAGTGATTGAGACCGGATCCGAAGATTGCCTACGTTCCTCTCAATGTGAGAAGCTCAGGTCAGCGTAGTTCGAATCAAATTAGAATAGGCAGAAGAATCGGGATCATGCATAATGAGGGGGGAATTACCTAAAGTTTAGGGTTTAGAAGTAGTTCCTAGATCATCCTCGGGTTGATGAACCCTCGATCATCATCGGCTATGAAATAACATGCAAACATGAAGATCGCAACCCTAAATATAGCATAAATAAGGTTTTAATCTATGAACACGATGAACATATGAAGAACATATATGAACATATGAATGAACATGCGAAGCATATGAATATAAAAGATCTACATTAAAGATAATGCAAGAACACGAAGAAAAAGTTAGAAAACTTACCTATGTTGGCAAGAAATAAACCTTAGATCTTCTTGAGTGTTTGAATCTTAATTAGAGAGCAAAATAGTGTTTAAGAACTCCAAAATTCGTACTTAGAGCTCTCAAAATCTGGACCCTAAAACCAATGGAATGGAGTGGTTTATATAGTAAACTGATGGGAGGATCTGATGGTCCAGATCATCCAGCGCAAGGTTGGCCGCCTGGCCATGGTTGAAGCCGGTGACAAGAGTGGCCGCGTGGCCAAGATCAACGCGGAGCAAGGTTGGCCGCGTGGCCAAGTCTGCAGGCTGACTTGATTCTTAAGCTAGGGTTTTTGCATGGTTTTAAGGAAACCATTTACTACCTAATTTGATAGATTTTGTCATAAATGAGATATTTTGGGAATCCGGGACAAGTCTTTGCAAGGTTTCTAATTCCTATAAAGTCCTTGTATTTTTGGAAAAGTCCTAATAAACTCATTTTCAGGTCGGGTACTAACAGCTTGGCCACGCATTTTATCAATCCCACTCTTCGACTGGCCTAAGCAGATATCTCTCTTGAGGGAGAGACAAATTCTATCTTCATTTATCATTCTTCCCTACAAGAATCTGATTATGCCAATCATAGCCTTTATGACTACCTGGTTAAGGGTAGCGGTTGACTATGTCAAACATAACGTTCATCATGTGGAAGACCATGATAATCGCAGGTCTAAGGATATCAAATGATGTAACTATATGAAATTTAATTATGACATTTGACCATAACATAAATCTCATAGGTGTGTGAAGTCCAGTACTCGTTCATCAACAAGTACCTATAAGTTCAATTTGTATCACATACACATGATAATCACATGATCATCAATTAAACTTATACTAGTTCTTCATAAGTACTAGGGACGGGGATTATTATAATAAAAAATTAAAACATATAATAATCCAAGGTTGTTATCTCTATAACAAATGAGAACATGATGTAGCGTAAGACCTTTCTCAAGGGCCTAGGGCATAATCTCCAACAAAAGGGTTCTTAAGGTAAAGCATAAGATTTCATTCTATTCGCCTTTGAATGAGTGGGTTCGAAGCTTTCTAGACTAGTTCAAAGCTCATCTTTGGATTGGGATTGAGAAGCAATCGAGACAAGGTACAATTTGGGGATTTAAGGTGTAGTCTTTTCCAAGGATCCGGATGTTGATACACAAGTCTAGTTGGCAAAAGGGGTTCTTAAATTCTAGAGGTGTACAGTTCTAAGGGTTCGGCAAAACACTATGTTGATAGTCTAGAAGGCTTTCTGAGACATCAATACTAGTTTCTTGGCTCTCATCGGCGTTATGGAGAGGTCGAAGAAACAAGATAAATAAGACCACATGGTTGGCCGAATTGTTTGTGCCAACAAGGGTATTTCTTGTTTGTTATAACCAGGACTCCTTCGGTCTCAGAATTAGTATACTTTTGGTACAAAAAGTTATTTAAGAAATAAGAAAGTAGATTCCTAATTAGAATAGATTTACTTTGTGCACAAGAAATATGTTTCCTCTTCCTTTTGGGTTTCTAGTATTTATGCCTATAAATACTAACCCCTCCCCTAGCATATTTTTTGTCATTCATATTTGAGAGATACAAGTAGAGATCTAAAATCTAGATTTAGGTTGACGGAATTATTTGCCTAAATAATTCGTGCAACTAGATTAGTGAAGATCGTCTTTTTTAATTGTCATTGAATAATAATATATTCTCCCTCCGCTCATGAACGTAGCAAAGTTGGTGAACTACGTAAATTCTTGTGTTCGTGTTTGATTATTTCGCTTGCCATCGTTCTTATGTTTATTGTTCTCTAAACAGCTCCTTTGGCACCCTCATCGGGACATGTCTCCATCCAGTTTCTCGCTTAAAGATCTGGGTACATTATCCTATTTTCTCGGGGTTGAAGTCATCCCACATGCTCAGGGCCTTTTCCTTAGTCAACACAAGTATGTTCAAGACCTTCTTACGAGAACAAATATGCTTGAAGCCAAACCCGTCCCCACTCCGATGGTGTCTCATCCGCCTCTCACTCTCTATGGAGGCACACCTATCTCCAATCCTTCTGAGTTTCGGGCTATTGTTGGCACATTACAGTACCTAGCACTTACAAGGTGTGATCTCTCATTTGCTATTAATCGTCTGTCTCAGTTTATGCACTGCCCTACAGATCTGCACTGGGCAGCCCTCAAACGAGTATTGCGCTATTTGGTTGGCACAAGCAGTCATGGTATTCTTATTAGGCGGGAATCTCCAGTTACTTTGCATGGTTTTACTGATGCGGATTGGGCAGGGGACAATGATGATTATATTTCCACCACAGGTTACATTGTTTATCTTAAGTGAAATCCGCTGTCTTGGAGTTCTCGAAAATAGAAAACACTCGCCTGGTCTTCTACTGAAGCCGAGTATCGGGCCGTTGCCGACACCACAGCTGAGATCCTATGGCTCCAAAATTTGCTTCGTGAGTTACATGTTGAGATCACACACACGCCTACCGTTTATTGTGATAACCTGGGTGCTACGTATGTTGCTGCCAATCCAGTGTTTCACTCTAAAATAAAACACGTGGGTCTTGATTATCATTTTGTTCGTGAACAAGTTCAGGCTCATAACTTGCGTGTATCACATATCTCGGGAGCGGACCAACTGGCTGATGTTCTAACCAAGTCTTTACCTAGGCCGAAATTTATTGAGCTCATTGCCAAGATTGGACTCTCTCCACGGTCGTCCATCTTGAGGGGGCATGTTAATGATAAAGATCCTACGTGATCTAGTTTCCTTTTCACTTTAGGTTATTATTAGTATTAGTCTTTATTCTATTAGGTTTCTATTACTTGTTCCTTAAGATACTACTCTAGTATTTATACTGCCTTTCAATATCAATACAATTGATTTTCCCTTTTACCAAAGTCTACAAGGGGTTCGAGATACATTGCCAGAATGAGAAGTGATTTGTTCAAATCATTCAAGGGTGTTTGTTCGTGTTCGTTGGTGATCCAAGAATAGTTCGAAGCACGTTGAAGTTTGAGACAAGATCGATTATCATCATCTGGGTAATATGGTATTCAAAATTGGTCATTGTGGATTTGGTATTTCGGATATGGTGGTCAATGTTGTGGTGAAGGTTCTAGTGGTTTTAGAAATTCATTGCACAAGTTGAGAAGATCATTTGCTTGACTAAGTAAACGTGGTTGTTTTTTGGTGAACAAAGATTTGGTCTTGATAAAGACAAAGGCGGTGGTGGAGAGATATATGTTTGGAAGCGAAGGATTCAATTCAAGGTGGAGTTGGGGTTGGTTCGTGGATATGGTTATGGTTCGTGGAGATTCAAAGTCAAGGTGGAGATTGTTGAGAATATGCCTTTGAATCAAAATGATAATTTGGTTAAAGATATGTTTGCGACAAGTATTCTTGAGACGAAGAGAGTGTGGCAAGGGCTTTGAGCTAAAGCCACAAGAACTGTGAACAACCTAATATTGAGGCCAAGCATTCACGTAAAAGGAGTTTTGTGGACCAAGTAAATGGGCTAGTCTTGTGTGCGGCGGCCGCACCCCATGCGGCGCCGCCCACATACCCTTTTTTTTTTTTTTTTTTTTTTTGCCCCCACAACCTTTTTTCCACTCACCAAAAGTAACACTTCTTATAACGAAATGTAACACTTTTGTTTTTCAAATGTAACACTTTTTTTTTCAAAAATGTACCACAATTTTGATGCAATAGATTAAAGATAACATAAAAATTAACGACTAAATTAATGTAACACTTTTTATAAAGGAATGTAACATTATTTTTTCAAATGTAACACTTTTTTTTCAAATGTACCACCCATACTTTTTTGCCTTCAACAAAAGTAACACTTATTATAACAAAATGTAACACTTTTTTATTCAAATGTAACACTTTTTTTATAAAAAAATGTACCACAATTTTGCTACAATAGATAAAGATAACATAAAGATTGACAACTAAATTAATGTAACACTTTTTATAAGGGAATGTAACATTCATTTTTTCAAATGTAACATTTTTTTTCTCCGAAAATAACATAGGATTGACAACTAAACTAATGTTACATTTTATAAAAAATGAATTTAACATTTTTTTTTCTCAATTGTAACAGTTTATATTCCTTAATGTAACATTATATATGAAATGTAACAATTTTTTATTGAGAAAGTAACAATTGAAATGCAAAACCATTTTTTTTTTGTTTGTAAAACTGCTGTTATAACATACAATAAAGTGTTACTTTTTTAAGACCAACTTGTTACTTTCTTCATAAGAACGTGTTACTTCTCAGGGACGAGCAGCCCGATTTTTTTTGTGTGTTAAAATTATGATTTTTTTTTAAAAAAATCAAAATATATCATGACCTATGTAGTTTTGTTCATCTTGTCGAGACGAACACACCTGTATTTTTAGAATTTTTTTTCGACTTCAAAATCTCAAGATATAGCATTTTAAAAATTTTGGAGGTTTTTTTTTTTTTTTTTTTTTTTAAAGCCAGCGACGCGAGGTAGGGAGCGCGTCCGTCTCACGCGCCCGTCGCATGGCGTGAGACGGCCGCACTGAAGAATTTGTCCAAGGAAATTGGGTCTGTGGACTTAGGTGTTTTTGGTCATGGTTGGCCGAATTGTTTGTGCCAACAAGGGTATTTCTTGTTTGTTATAACCAGGACTCCTTCGGTCTCATAATTAGTATACTTTTGGTACAAAGAGTTATTTAAGAAATAAGAAAGTAGATTCCTAATTGGAATAGATTTACTTTGTCCACAAGAAATAGGTTTCCTCTTTCTTTTGGGTTTCTAGTATTTATACCTATAAATACTAACACCTCCCCTAGCATATTTTTTGTCAGTCATCTTTGATACAAGTAGAGATCTAAAATCTAGATTTAGGATGACGGAATTATTTGTCTAAATAATTCGTGCAACTAGATTAGTGAAGATCGCCTTTTGTAATTGTCATTGAATAATAATATATTCTCCCTCCGCCCATGGACGTAGCAAAATTGGTGAACTACGTAAATTCTTGTGTTCGTGTTTGATTATTTCGCTTGCCATCGTTCTTACGTTTATTGTTCTCTAACAGCTCCTTTGGCACCCTCATCGGGACATGTCTCTATTTGTGAGTTCCTTATATATAAATGGGCCACATTTATTTTGAGCCCAATTGACATACATATATGAGTCCTTCTTAATGTATTTGGGCCTAGCCATTTTGGCGTGAGCGCATCAAAATTTTATAAAAATACTCCCTCCGTCCCACTATAAGGTTATTACTTTGTCATTGCACGGAGATTAAGAAAATGTAAATGTTGTGAATATGAAAAGTAAAGTAAGGGAAAGAAAATGTAAAGGGAGTTTTTGTTGTGAGAATGACAAGTGGGTCCCACATTCCATTTAAGGTAATAAAGTAAAAACCTTAAATTAGGACAGACTAAAAAGGAAAGTAAGAACCTTAAATTGGGATAGATTGGGATAGAGGGAGTAACAATTTTTCAATTTATATACTCCCTCCGTCTCATTTTAAAGTTCAAAAATTTTCATTTTGGTTGTCGGATTTTAAACTTCAAATCAAACCCTAAAATGGTAGTAAGTTTTTTTTACTTCTTTATTTGTTGGCCTCACATATGTCATACTCACTAAAATTATCCACTAACTATTTCCTACCCCACTTTCTCTCTCTTACTAAACCATCTACACTCACACACAGTACATCACTTTTTTTTTTAAATTCTTGAATCCAAAAGTTTTTTGAAGTTTAAATTGGGACAGAGGGAGTATTTATCATGAAATCATGAACAAAGGGATAATTCTAGCGCACGTAAGCCTTTCCCAGGGTAGCTCTGAATCCATACAAAACACAAAGATATGCACTATACATTTAAGCATCATGTAAGCAAGATCGTGGTGGAGAATCATGAAGCTGCCACATCTTCCATCGACTTGTTTGATAGCATAGATAAGTATTCCATTTAAAATCACAAACAAATTTGTACTTCTCTTCAATAAATTGCTTAAAGCATTTAAATGCTAGCTACCAAACATGGCCTTCCACCACCCTCTATCTCTATAAATACACAATCATAATATACACTTCAGACCACTAAGTATCAAAGCAAAATTATACAAGAAAGTTTTTTTAGTTGATTAAGGATGGGGAAGAAGTTCTTTGTGTCCATCATGTTGCTCTTCCTTCTCTTTGCTTCAGGTAACCTACTCCCTCATTCTTTATGTGACTTAATTAAACCAATTATATTAGTCTCCTTAGGAAGTTTTGTGTGAGACGGTGAGAGATGAAATGGGTTTGCCCCGCCCAGCCCATAAGGAGCAAACATTTACTATATCAACGAGATCGATCTGTCTCACGTGTGAGATCGTCTCACACAAGTTTTGTCATTTTTAAAAAAAATCAGTTTAGTATATTTTAATAGTAGAAAACATTGGGGTTATTGGGCATTTGAAAGTGTTCTGAGATACAGTTAAAAGTATCAGTATTACTATTGGAATTATTAGAAAATTCCATGATTGCTATTTTTCAAATTTGACACTTTTAATTTGCAGACTCACACTTTTAAGATATTAAAACCGATAGTCTTGAATGAATTTTAATTTATAAACTGGTTTTTTCGATCAAATATAATTTTTTTTCTTATGATTTTGTGAGTTGAATAACATGGATGACATTGAATTGATGGAAATTGCAGAAGAAACAATGATGAAAGGGGTAGAAGGAAAGATGTGTCAAACAACCGGCGCGCCAACATTTACCTGCTTTGTCGACCGCACCTGTGCAAGCAGCTGCGAACGCAAGGGTTTCGCCACCGGCAAGTGTAATGGTCTTCGGCGCAAATGTGTCTGCTTCAAGCAGTGTTAATTTACATATGCATGCATGCTCCCTTTTCGTTTTGTTGAAAACTTTGGGTTTGTTAAATAATTGCGTTTGGTTGTACCTACCTATCTATGTAAGATAGTATCAATAAAGTCAAACTTGAATAATTCATTTCATTCCCTTTATATTGAAATGTATTGCTATTTTTTCTTTTTTCCTTTATGATGTCTTAGTCCGGAAGTAAAAAAAAAAGGGATTAAATTTTAAACCTCTCAAATTTGTAAGGCTTGACATTTACTACCGAGACATTGTTATGAAAACTAATATTGCAACTCTGTTCAATTACAAATGTTGTCACGCCACATTAGCTAATCTGAATTTGGATTTGCTCCTGCAACTCTTAGCTCCGTCGAGCTCCAATAGACGACTTCAATTTTTCCGGCTCTCCTATTTTTCACTCCATAGATGAGATGTTTTTTAGCTCGACGGTCACAAATTTTAAATCGATCTTAGCCACGCTCAAAATAAACAAGATGGTATAGTCAATTCGGACGTACATTAGAGAGCTTTGAAGAAAAAAATTGATGGAGAGTCCAGCTAATCTGGAGTAACGTACAAGTCATTTATTAGGGAATGAATATGTGGCCCTAGACTCGTACGTACCCGTGCAGATCCTTGCACAGAGCAGGCCTCCTAGATCATCACTGAATGGACCCAAGCCCGAGTCTGTTTGGTCCATTTGTTTCATTGAAAAATATACTCCCCCGTCTCAAAATAGATGTCGTTTTGGAGTGTTTCACACATATTAAGAAATACCATTAATGCATGTGAAGAAGTCCCAAATACCCCTAAAGTAATTCAACTACCTAGATAATTAAATGATTAGGTAAGAGATAGTTCACTATCATTATTAAGGGTATAATTGGTATACAACAATAAAAAAGCTTTGAAAATAGTGAAACGACAAGTATTTTGAGACAATAAATAACTCTCAAAACGACATCTATTTTGAGACGGTGGGAGTAATAAACAAAATACCAAAAGATCAATTTCACAACTGAAAGAATTGTAGTTAGGACTGTTTCTGAAAAATGTCACTTGTGTGCTAAGATTATCAAACACAAGTCACAGTACAACTCAACACATCGACGAACAGAAAATAAATGTAACGAAAATAAAAACTCATAATTTAAACACTTCATCAAGAATGACTTGCTGGAAAACTTTCTTTAATAAAGATATTGCAAAATACAAGATTATGAAAGAACAAAAACAATTAAAAGATCACAAGCTATTCTAGACTCTTAGAATATACTCCCTCCGTCCCAGCTCACTTGAGACTTTTTGGCCAAAACTGGTCAACTTAAGGTCGGTTTGACCAACATTTTATAGAAATATTTATGATCTGAACAAAAATTAAAAAAATGTAAAATGACCACCATTAAAAATCCTCTCAATAACAATTTTTAAAAAGTTTTTTGGAACATAAATATTTCTATAAAGTGTTGGTCAAACCGACCTTAAGTTGACCAGTTTTGGTCAAAAAGTCTAAAGTGAGTTGGGACAGAGGGAGTATCAAACACTAAAATACTTGAAGTCTTGATGAACAAGAGCTTCAAGAACATAAGGACTCTTCAACCAAACCCACCATTTAACCCCGCTCATTCTTTCTCTTCATTTTCCACCACTCGTTTTATTCAACCAACACTACAATTTACCCCACTAATTCTCTCTCTTCATTTTCTACCACACATAGCTACCTTTTTCTTAATCTCCATGTCCCAAAAGTTGGTGTCACTTGTGCCGGGACCAAGGTTCTAAAAAACGCTAGGCGGCCGCTAGGCGCCGCAGGGGCGTCTAGCGCCTAGGAGGGGCCTAGGCGGGGACGAGAATTCAGAAATTACTATAATATCCTAGACGGGATCTAGGCGTTTCATGAACGCCTAGCACCTAGGCGGCCTAGACTGGGGTCTTTTAGAACAATGGCCGGGACGGAGTACTAACTTACCAAAGATAAACATTAGTAGGTTAGTCAAATAAATCATGAACAAAATAATTTAATGGTGAATGACAAGGTCCATGTACATCACATACTCGGGGTACAGGGATGGCTAACTGCAACAAGGCCGTACCTAGCCTCTTTTTTTTTGGGACATTTTCTTAAAAGCCCTTCATTCTAACTTTTATTTCTAAAGAAGACATAATATTTTTCTAATTGCTCAAAAACCCAAGGGACAAAAATAGCCAAGAATACCCCTAACTACCCCTTATAAGGGTGCTCCCCCTTTCCAGACCATATTTTCAAGTCATATTTTCATCACGCTCCGAGATTCATGTCTCAGACTCTTAGAAACACTGAGAATCATGTCTCAAACATATAAAAAACACTGAAAGTCAAATCATAAATGTATAAAAACACTGAGAGACATGTTGAATGCCTATAAAAACATTGAAAGCCATGTCACATACCTATAAGAACACTTAGAACCATGTAACACACCAATAAAAACACTTAGAACCATATCGCATACCTATAAAAACACTTGGAACCATGTCACATGCCAATTAAATCACTTAGAACCACGTCACATACTTATAAAAACACCGAGAGACATGTCACATACCCATAAAAACACTTAGAAACATATCACATACCTCTAAAAACATTGAGAGCCATGTCACAAACCTTTAAAAGCACTGAGAGTCACGCCGCAGACCTATAAAAACTCTGAGATACATGTCACAAACCGATAAAAACATTGAGAGTCATGTTTCTGACTTATAAAAACACTGAGAGACAAGTCACATACTTATAAAAACACTGAGAGACATGTCCCAGACATATAAAAGCATTGATAGCCATGTCACAAACCTATAAAAACACTGAGAGCTATGTCACAAACCCATAAAAACACTGAGATCCATATCTCAGACTTGTAAAAACACTGAGAGCCATGTCAAAAACCTATAAAGACACTAAGACAAAAACCTATAAAGACACTAAGAGCCATCTCGCACGCCTATAACAATACTGAGTGATATGTCACATACCTATAAAAACACTGAGAGACATGTCGCAGACCTATAAAAACACTTAGAGCCATGTCCCAGACCTATAAAAACACTGAGAGCCATGTCACAAACCTACAAAAAGACTGAGAGCTATGTCACTACCTATAAAAACACTGAGAGCCATATCACAGACCTATAAAAACACTGAAAGAGGTGTCGCAGCCTTATAAAAATACTGAGAGACAAGTCGCATACTTATAAAAACCATGAGAGACATGTCCGAGACATAAAAAAGCATTGATAGCCATGTCAAAAACCTATAAAAACACTGAGAGCCGTGTCACAGATCCATAAAAACACTGAGATCTATATCTCAGACTTATAAAAACACTGAAAGCCATGTCAAAAACCTATAAAGACACTAAGAGCCATATCGTAAACCAATAATAACACTGAGAGCCATGTCAGAAACCTATAAAAACACTGAGAGACATGTCACAGACCTATAAAAACACTGAAAGTCATCTCACATACCTATAAAAACACTGAGATCCATATCACAGACTATGAAAAACATTAAGAGACATGTCACATACCTATAAAAACACCAAGAGACATTTTACAGACCTATAAAAACACTGAGGGTCATGTCTCAGACCTATAAAACACTGTGAGACATGTCACATACTTATACGAACACTGAGAGTCATCTCACAAACCTATAAAAACACTGAGAGACATGTTTTGATCATATAAAAACACTTAGAACCATATCACATACCTATAAAAACAATGAGAGTCATGTCACATACCTATAAAAACACTGAGAGTCATGTCTCAGACCTACAAAAACACTTAGAAACATGTCATATACTTATAAAAACACCGAGAGTCATGTCACAGACCTATAAAAACACTGAGACACAAGTCACAAACCTATAAAAACACTGAGAGTCATGTCTCAGAACTGTAAAAACAACTGAAAGACATGTAACATACCTATAAAAACACTGAACCATGTCACATACCTTTAAAAACACTAAGATCCATATCACATACCTATAAAACACTGAGAGACGTGTCGCAGACCTATAAAAATAATGAAAACCATGTCACATACCTACAAAAAACTGAGAGCCATGTCATATACTCATAAAAACACTGAGACTTAACTCTCAAAGGAAAATTGCTACTGTTAATTGTCTCTCAGGACATAAAAAAAAGATGAAGAAATTGAACAAAAAAAATTCAACTAACATTGAACTAACTTTGATGCAAATGGGTAATGATAAACCAAGGTGAAAAGTGTGACTCAAGTTTCATGTATAGGATATAAGAAAACACTTCTATCATTAAAATTCACCAAAAACTCAATCTTTTATCATCAAGTAAAAGTAATGCATCAGAAATATTGGTAAAGCGAAAAAAGACTATTGAAGTCTTGCCCCCTAACCCACAACACATTGGTCACAATCAACTAAAGAATATTAGGAATAAGGTGATTTATTTTGGAGTTCACACATTTGAATTGTAAGGCCTCGTCCGGTGCACAGATTTAAAGACTGAGAGTTCTCAAAATAGTACATTTTATAAAGCGGAAAATGTATTTGGAGTTCACACATTTGGTACATTTTATAAAACGGAACTTCTCAAAATAGCATACTTTTTATAATTTTATATTCACTCTACCCCACCACTCATTCTCTCTCTTCATTTTCCACCACTTAATTTATTCAACCAACACTACTATTTACCCCACTCATTCTCTCTGTCTTCATTTTCTACCACACATTTTTCTTATTTTATTCATTCTCCTTAATTATTGTGTCCACCTCATGGGTGTCAAGTGAGGTGGGACAGAGGGAGTACTCCTTTGTCGGATTTCGAACCGCTCCACCCACCAGTTAGCTCTACCCAATGCTGGAGATCGGAGCCACCTCATTTTAGCTACATCCAATGGCTGAGATGTAGTCGAGCTTGGTGGGACCCACAAAAAATTGAAATCATCCGAGCCACACAGATGATAAATGTGTGTATGTGGCCTTGATTGGATCCGTTAGGTCTAGAGGTGGAGCTAACTCGGTGGAGCGGTTCTGGGTCCCTCCTTTATCCATTACAGTGATGACAAGTCTCTTTATCCTTTTCTCTTTTCCTTCAATTCCTTCAACAAAAACCCTCTGCAACCCACCCTAAATTGATGCCATAATATTTATTCAGCCTTTTTTTTTTCATACTCCTCCCTTTTCCCTGAGTAGAATGCTAAAGTGAAGACCGAGGCTATACCCTATACTCCCTCCGTCCCACCCGAAATATGATTTTGGTAAACATGACTTTACTTTGACCAAATCTTTTGAAGAAAATATAATTATCCAAATAAAAATTTAAAAATTGTTATTTTATTACAATTAATAGTACTCTCAATAAAAAAAATTAAATTTATATTAGGATAATTATTTCTTATTTAAATTACATGGTCAAAGTATAAAAAAAGTTACCAAAATCCTATTTCGGGCGGGACAGAAGAAGTATTCTTCAGTGAATTTCTTGTTCTTCTGTGAAGGTTATCAGTTGAAATCTCTAACATTCAAATACACATGACCCTCTTCCTTCTTCTCTCTCCATCGGCACTGGTATATACCAATTTCATATCAAACTCCATATTCATCCCAAAATTAAAAGGGCCAATGTGGTCCAAATTCTATATTTGTTGCGTTGTATTAGTTCCGTTCTGAGAGACGCTACAATTTGCAGCGGTGCAAACGAGCGACCCCGTTTCAGGAAGCAACGGGTTGAATCGTTGTATTGATACGCTTATTGTGAACAAACACCCCGTTTGATATCACGTTCCAAGCTCATTCGCCGTATCTCTCGCGTCGCAGACTCGTCTAAGTACTGCTTCTGAATTGCACGGATGGCCGACTATTCATGGGGCTGAAGTACCGGAGATTGCAGTCGGATTTCATGGATGTTGATGATACCGGTGAGGGTGGGCTGAGACGCCGGCGGGGGTGGGGGCTAGGGCACAGGCGAGAGAGACGAGAGAAAGTGAATTTTTTTAGAGAGAGAACGGAAAAAACGCAAATGAGTGAGGGAGGGTTTACACGTTTTAGGGTTGGGTGGGAGAGGTAATTTCGGGAATACACTATTTCATTAAAAAAAACCAAGGACCTAATGGAAATAAATATTCCATCTAGTGGACCTGAACAGAATAAATGAAAATATCTGTCCTATTTAAAAAATTTGTTTTGTTTAGAGGACTTTTCAGAAATTTTTCTTTATTTTTTCCGTTGAAAAAAAATCTGAAGGGCCTCTATATTTATTATTTTTTTATTTTTAAAACTCAAATATTTTTTTACGCTCAAGATATATATTACGAAACTCAAATGTCATAAATAAGTCAAAATAAAAACAACAATACTTATATAAGAACCAACGTAGTGCAAGTAGGTCCATAACTACCAAAGTCAAAAAAATAAAAGGAAAAAAAATGCTCATCTAAACAATTAATCACCAAGAACTCCCGAGAAAACAAACATTCCTTTGCAGTAGTGCATATAAAATTTTGAAAAATTAAAATCTGAAATCGAACAAAAATAACACGAATGAGACGATCTCATAATGATCATAAAAACATATTCTTACAAACTTTTCGAGATTTAAAATCATTAGTAATTGTTTCAATATCAAATTTTCTAATATATCGTTCCCATTGCACAACATGGCATAATCGTTTAACATTTCTTAATATATTGATGATCACAAGAAAATTTCCAATAATTTCAATTTTGAGAGAAAAAAAATCAGATGATGTCATGACACGGACACAGTTAACAAAATTCAATAAGCAATGATAATCCTGGTATAACATCAACACTTTTGACAATTCGAGTATTTCAAAAACTGATAATGACCCACTTTGAAAAGTCATAGATACAACTTTCAATCCGAAAAATAAATCGTATCGGACACATGAGAAAAAGAAGTAGTGAACTCCGTGCAACATTCCTTCTTATTTTATCATATTATATCCAAAAATATTTTTGAATGTCTTTATTTCTCAAGACTATTAGCTAATAAGGTAACTACTATATCTACAACAACTACAAATTAGTTAAGTCTAAAACACTCATCAGGTGATAACATTACCTCATCATCATTTTCATTAAAAAAAATCTAATGTATTACGTTTCAATGAAAATATATATTCTACATCTATCTCACATGTGTTTATAGCTTATACAAAATCATACCAAACCAAATGTCTATGACATGTAAGAAATCAAAATATTAATGGGCCCCATACCTCAGTTTCTTCTTTTTATTATACCAAGTATACAATTTATTTATGAGGCTGTCTCCTCTTCGGCCGCCGCACGACGTGCGACGGCTCGCACGGAGCCGAGCCAAGTTTTTTTTTTCCCCCTATAACTTCTTTTTTCCTCGCCAACAAAAGTAACACTTTTTATAACGAAATGTAACACTTTTTTTTTTCAAAATGTACCACAATTTTGCTGCAATAAATTAAAGATTATATAAAGATTGACAGCTAAACTAATGTCACACTTTTTATAAAAGAATGTAACACTCTTTTTTTTTCATATGTAACACTTTTGTTTTTCAAAATTAACATAAGATTGACAAACTAAACTAATGTTACATTTTATAAAAAAAAAGAATGTAATATTTTTTTTCTCAATTGTAACAGTTTATATTCTTAAATGTCACATTATATCTGAAATATAACAATTTTTATTGAGAAAGTAACAATTGAAAAGCAAACATGATTATATACATGAATTTTTACTCTTTTTTTAAAGAAAAAAGTAACATTTACTAAATAAAAATATTACATTCATATATATAGAAAATTATAATCATATATGCACTTTGTTACACTTCAAATATTACTTTTTCTAACCACAAAAACTATCAAACAATTTAAATTTTCTTGTAAAACTGCTGTTACATTTGACAGTAAAAAGTGTTACTTTTTGAAGATGAAACTGTTCCTTTTATCAGAACAGAGTGTTACATCTCAGGTAACGAGCAGTTCAAAATTTTGTGTGTATTAAAAAGTATGTTTTTTTTTAAAAAAAAATAAAACCATATCGTGACCTATCTAATTTGATTCGTCTCGTCGAGACGAACATAACGGTATTTTAATTTTTTTTTCCGAGTTATAAAAATCAAGATATAGCATTTTAAAGTTATTGCGTGTTTTTTTTTTAAATGACACGTGTCGCGCTGGGAATGGAGGAGAGGCTGTCGGGAGGATAGCCGGGGCGGGCTGACCCATGGGCCAAACCCATCGCACGGTGGTGCACCCGCCGGATATAAGAATTTATCTTTATGTATACACTACAACAAAAACAGTCTTTTACAACGTTTTCTTAACAATGTTTTTCAGAAAAACGTTGTTATTAGTTAATTTACACAACGTTTATTGCTCAAACGTTGTATTTTAGTGACTATTGCAACGTTTATTTACAAAATGTTGTAGTAAATTTATAACGACAACGTTTGTGTTTAAACGTTGCGAAAACGACAACGTTTGCCTACGACCGTTGCAAAGCCGACAATGTTTGTTTTGGTAAAGGTGGTAATATAGAACTTTTGACAAGCTTTTTTCATAAAACGTTGCATCATTTTTTAATACAGCAACCGTACAAACCTTGTTAAAAAATTATATTCACTTGCCCCATTTGTCTCATTTAGGCTTTTACACTTTGGTGGGGCATAAAAATAAGAAAATAGAGGGAAGTATATATATAAATGTTTTTTTAGAGCAAAAATAAATTACATTTATTTATACTCTCTCCGTCTCGAAATGATCTTTTTTACGTACTTTGAAAAATAATTTTATATTAATGTCATCATTCTAATGAAATTTTAAAGCTTATTTTTGATAAACTAATACTCCATCTGTCCCGGAATAAATGTCGTTGTTTTTCGGACATTAGTACGAAGGAACTTTGAGCGATAAATTTTGGTTGATTTCATTATCCTAACAAAATTGTAAAACTTGTTATCGGTACACCGATATAAAGTACTGTCAATAACGATTTTTAAATTTTTATTAGAATCATTACATTACATTATCTTCAAATTATGGAACACAGTTCTTTCGCACAAACGTTCGAAAAACGGCGACATTTATTCTGGAACAAAGGGAGTATAAATATTACAAACTTCATTTTATATTTTTTATTAAAATAATAAAATTAATTTATATATATATATTGCTTAAAATATATAACAATAAAATTTTAAAAAGTATTAAAATAAATTTGAGACGGGAGAAGTAAGTAGTAACAAAAAGAAAAAGAAAGAAGTCAGAACTTAGGACTTGGTAAAAATAAAAAAGTGTTAGCGCTATGTTTTCCTTCCCCGCCCGCGCCCACTTCGTGAAAAAATCAAAACGAGAACATATATCTCCCCCAAATAAAAAAGTATCAAACGGCGAAATCATATTCTCTCTCTCTCTCTCTCTCTCTCTCTCTATACTCGGCGGAGCACCTTGGTGGTGGTGTGGTTTGGAGCTTGCGGTCAGTGCACAGGTATATCTCCCTTTAATTCCTAAGAAAATCCTAGCCCTTTCCCCAAAAAAGTTTAGCCCTAATGATTTACAATCTTTCTTTTGCGGGGCAGGTTCGATTCAACCCAAATTGAAGCTCAGTCCAGCCTCATATTCGTTTATACTGGTAAATAAATCTCATCTCTCAACTATTTTACCCATGAGTTCGTGATTTAGACTATCAATTTAGGGTTTTTTAATTTTAATTTCAATTTCTGATTAGAACTTTCAGATTTAGGGTTTCACTAATTATATTCTTTTCATTTAATTGATTAAAATCTTTGAAAATAAGATGATCAAGGGCACAAACAAAGAGAGTTCATTTTCTTAGGTTAGTTGATTCAATACAGATGGGTTTATCAATCACAGTTTAAATTTAATTTGTTACTGCTGGTTGTCATTCATTTGTGTAATGCCTCATATCAATAACTTCCTTTTATCATTATATGTTTTTGATTTTAAGACAAGTATGTTATACCAACTGATGATTATGATCTATTCATTTTTGGATTGTCAATTAATTATAGCTTTTTTTTAATATAATATATATTATATATACGTATAATATTTATAAGGAGAGCGGGATGAGTTTATCTGATCTAGGTGCTATTATTAGGTAAATGTAAATAACATTTTGTTTTGGTGCAGACAAACAGTTTGCAAGAATTTGTATTTGCTCTTTGTAGGTAGTGCCGAACTCATTCTTATTCGATGGATAAAGCTTGGGTCAATCTGCCAAGGTTTTCAATCTAAGCTCAAGTAGTAGTTTGGCACTTGCATGTTGTCTTATGCTAGGTATGTAATATTTACGTTTTGTTTGTAGGCCAACTGCGGCATACAAAGAAGGAGCAAGAAATTTTGTAGCATTAAACATGGAAAGACTAGGGAATCCATCTAAAATTCAATGTCCTTGCACTCGATGCAGAAATATTAGTTACCAGACTAGTGATGATGTAGTATCACACTTAGTTATGTTTGGGATGGACAAAACATACGACGTTTGGATTTTTCATGGGGAAGAACGTCCTAGCACTTCGTCCAAAATGACGTGTGATAAAGATGAATACACAGATACATGCCGAATGTTCATAGATGCGCATGTTAACGAGGAAGAGATTCCAAATTATACTTATACTGAAGCAATGGGAGATGAGGAGTTTTTCAAATTATTGGAAGAAGCAGAAACTCCCTTGTATAATGGTTGTAGTGAGTATACAAAGATGACAACAACAGTTGTGCTTTTCAAGCATAAAGCTATCAACGGTATTTCTGATAAAGCCTTTACGGAGCTTCTCAAATTTTTTTGTGACATGTTGCCACAAGAGAATGAACTTCCTAGTTCCACGTATGCTGCTAAAAAATTACTTAAGAAGTTTGACTTGGGTTATGACAAAATACATGCATGTGTCAACAATTGCTGTCTTTACAGAAAAGACCTAGCAGATCTAGACAATTGCCCAAGATGTGGGAAATCAAGGTGGAAAATGGTAGGAAAAGGAGATGAGCCTAAAATAAAAAATGGGGTTCCAGCGAAGGTCTTGAGATATTTTCCGATCATTCCCAGATTTAGAAGGATGTTCAGATCAGTAGAAAATTCTGAACAAATATTGTGGCATGGCGGTCATCATAGTAAAGATAACAAGATGCGACACTAAAAATAATGGGGAAGTACCAACTACATTTATCGTTGATTGTATGGTAAGTGAAATTTCAATCAAATCATACTTTGTTTTATTATTTGATAATTTATTATTTGATAACTTATTATTTGATACTTGCTTGTTTACTTATTTTCAAGAGTAAGATACAAGAGTTCAATTCCTCTCAAACCTCTCCTTTGACATCATTATCAATTAATGAGGATGCACTCTCTCATGTACTCGGACCCGAGTGAAATGGAAGAGTTAGAGGGATGGGATTTGGTATTACCACATCTAAAATAGGTGTCCACATTAATAGCTCAAAAAAGGTCCAAGCATTTGAGAATCAAGTTTCAGAATTGAAGAATGAAATGGGGATGATGAAACAATCAGAGAATGAAAAGATTAAACACTTGGAGAATGAAATGGAGAAGATGAAACAATTTATTCAGGCAAGTGTTTTATTTTATTTTTTGTTATTTCAAAGAAAGTTTTCGCACAGAACAATCTCTAATTTGTGATGTGATATGCAGATCTTCACAATGAACCTTAGTGCTCCATTCATCTGCGAATTCTTCAAGGTTTACATGTTTTTTCAAGATGAAAGCATTTTAAGCAGGTCAGACTCCAGTGGCATAAAAAGTTCAACATGCTTGAACATGCTAAGGTATATCAAAGCATTTTAAAGATCTCGTTTGTGATACCAAGTTCGAGCAACATTTGGCTATTTTGGACAGCTTTTAAGCTCGTGTGACCCCCTCTATTAGAACTTAAGTATTGGAAAATTTTAACATGTAAAATACAAGAATTAGTTTTGTAAACTTGTAAACCTTTTAACAAAGAAAAAGTGCGTATTTTTATTTTTTTGCAGATATGGATGAATTTGGAGAGGTTGATAATGGATTAATTTAGTTTTTTGTTACATACAACGTTTTGAAAACCGTTGTACAGCATCCATACTACAACGTTTTAGAAAATGTTGTCTTATAAACTACAACATTTTTTATGAAACGTTGTAGAGAAAAATATCACAACGTTTTACACAAGTGTTGTGGAATATACTTGTCGCGCCCCAGACCCGTGGTCCTACTTGGCCCCACGCTCGGGACACGAGTGGAAGACGTTATAAAACACTTTTAGAAAATTTATCAAAATATACTTTTATAAAGTTTAACAAAATCCACACTCGAAGTTCAAAGACTTCATTTAACTTTCAAACAAACTTTACAAACAGCTTTCACAACGAAAGTACTTAGCCCGAAGGCTTACAAACTTTTATACAAATATACATACACCAACATTATCCAAAATAATGGTGTTACAAAATGAGGAAGTCACGGAAACTCTACCCAAAAGGTACTACATCTAAGTAATGTAACATTTACAAAACAAATCCCAACTCTTACCACTGTAACGTCCTCCCGTGCCAAAGTGTCCTATTCCCTCGACTCGCCTTTATCTAAAACAGCAAACAAATAAAGGGTGAGAATGAATCTCAGTAAGCTACTAAAATACAACTACGTTTCATGCTATAATGATAAGTATAACGAACAATATCAAAAGTATCACATAGCACATAGCATGAGAGGCAAATCCAACTCATAATACCACACGTACAACGATGTAACACTCACAAGGATACTTAGTCAAGGTTTACCCAAAGAACATTAGCCAAGGTTCTCGAATCAAACATATAACCATCTGAGAGGTATCAACTGAGCAGCATCAAAGAGATGAAGCCGGGATCCCGAAAACCAAACCATAACCATAAGAACCAAAGTAACGACGGGGAAAATATGACACAAATTCATAACCCAAATGCTCACTCGAGGGAGCTAACTCATCCCATCCAAGGCCAATCTGGGCTGGGGAAAATAGGTCCAGTGGAAAAGCCTTATAGTGAACTTGGCTGTGTGCCACTATAATCCTTCCACCTCCACTCGATTAAGAAAAAGGTCCAGTGGAAAAGCCTTATAGTGAACTTGACTGTGTGCCACTATAATCCTTTCCACCTCCACTCGATAACACAAAACCAGCTGGACTTTCAAACAAAGAACTGCAATAAAAACTTGCTTAAACAACAACCAGGGGCAATGATTCCAAAGTAGGGAACCAAGCCAAATACATCACAAAGATGAACCAATCCAAACCACATCAAAGGATGTTCAACTATATCCAATTAACATTTAGTCAAATTCCACAACACATATGTTCACAAAGGAATTGATTTCAAACACTAGAGTGTTCCACAACAACTATCTAGGTACTCTAGGATATCACCTAAGACCTAGACCAAGATTTAACTCTAAATCACTTGGATTGGAACAACTCAATATTTCAGCACTTATGGGCGGTCGCCCATACAAGTCTGGGCGGTCGCCCAAATTACCCTGTTCCAGACCAAACCTTCCAGATAACATGGGCGGTCGCCCAACCCCTTTCTGGGCGGTCGCCTAAAAACTTGACAGGCCCAAAACTTGTAAATTTTACTCCCTTCGTTTCACCGTCCCAAAAGTACTACCCATTAACACTTATAACTTTACTAGGGCTACAAAATCAGTCTCAAAACAACTTTAACACCACTTTGAACCCAACCAAACCAACATACCAAATGCTCCTTTTGTCCCAAAATTACAAGTATCACAAATATTATCTGAATCACAAAAATAACAAGTACAAGTATTAAGTATAACATATATGACCATTTTAACATTTAAATGGGAATTAGTAACTTACCTATTTCTGGAAAAAGTATCGCAGAAATATGTTTTGTTCTGGTAGAAATGACCTACTCAACGCCCTGATCATTTTTATATAATTAGATTTTAAAACGGAGAAGTAATTAAAAAGATATAAATCGAAATAGGTTGAACTTACCTTTTTCTCCTACCCTAGGAAGAACGAGGAAGAAAAGTTGCAGAAGTAAACACAGAGAGAGAAGAGAAGGATAGGCATAAGTTATAAAGATTATTATCCCAAAATTACCATTTGGTCACTTGACTTTCATTTTTAACACTTAAGCCCCTAAAGTTATAATTTCACTAAGGACCCTAAAGTTTTAACTTAATCATTTAACTCATTTAACCATTATTACTACTAACTAAGTAAATAGCACATTTAATCAAATAAGATGTGAAAGTCATAAAATATGATGCAACACATAAAATACACACATAATGTCAAATTAAAATCCCCAAAAATATAAAATAAATAAGGACGGGTTTTGGGGTCGTTACAATCACTCCCCCTTAAAAAAAATTCGTCCCGAATTTTAGGGTTTACTTACCTCGACCCTCAAATAACCAAGGGTATTTCCTTTCCATTCCAATTTCGAAACTTCCAAGTAGATTCTTCAACATTGTGATTCCTTCATACCATTCTAACAAGCGGAATTCTCTTGTTTCTCAAGTCTTGAATTTTGGTATCAATCACTCGAACTGGATGCTTCTCTTAAGACCTAATCGATTCAATATCCTCTAAAACTTTAGACATACATGAGAAGAATCATAAACAGATTTGCGTAGCATCGACACATGGAACACATTATAAACTTTGTCAAGAGAAGGAAGTAACACAAGATGATAAGCCCAATCTCCAACTCTTCCCAAAATCTCAAAAGAACTGATATATTAAGGAAACTCCACGAGAAGTAAAAGTATATCCCACGAATTCTAAGAATCAACTGAACAAGTTCTCAACATGTCCTCAAGAATCTAAATGGTTCTTCCTAACTGACCATCTGTCTGAGGATGAAAACCCGTACTAAATCCCAATTCTGAATTCAAAGCCTTCTGAATTGCTTACTAAAATCAAGATGTAAATAAGGAACCCATATCTAATACCATGCTCGTAGGCATCCCATGAACAATGAGTTGATTAGATCCACTATAAGGGTAAAACTTGACATATTTCATCCCACATATATGGTACATTCTTTTAACTCCACTGAGTGAATGGTGTAGCAATCTTGGAAAACCCCTCTATGAACTTTCGATAATACCCTGCTAGACCCAAGAAAATTTCGCAAATAACTGCTTGCCTCAGAACACAGCCAAAACCACAACATCAGTATGGCGATAATAGAGGATCTCAGGGTACATCTTCGCAACTTAGAGGATCTTCTCAAGGACCACAGAAAATCAGAAGTCAAGTTAAACGAGTATGTAGTTATTGTTGGAGGGAAGGACACATAGAAGAGAAATGTTGGAAGAAGCAAGGTAAATGTATGAGATGTGGTCAGTTGGGTCATTTTCAGAAGGATTGTCCAAGAATGAAGAATAAGGCATTGGGAAGTGTTGTCAGGTCTTCTCAGGGACAGAAGAGGGTTTCTTTAGGGAAGCTTAAGGTGCAGGATCGTGATATTGCCATCAATCAACAACATATCTCCGACTCTGCTAATGTGATTGGAGATATGATTTCTGTGTCTAGTTTGAGAGCACGAGCACTTATAGACCCTGGTTCTTCGCATTCTTATGTGTCTGTGCATTTTGCTTCTCGGTTGCAATTTTCTTCTGAGTCTCTACCTTATGTGTTAGAGGTGTCTAGTCCTATAGGGGAGTGTTTGGTGACTAATATGGTGTTATGTGGCTGTGATGTGCATATTTGGGAGCATGTTTTATTTGCTGATTTAATTGTTTTGCCATTACAAGATTTTGATATTATCTTGGGAATGGATTGGTTGAGTAAATACCATGCTTCAGTTGACTGTTATAAAAAGGTGGTTACATTTTCTATTCCTGATGTGCCTGAATTTACTTTTGATGCTGCTCCTTTGGGTAAGGGAGACTACGCAGTATCAATTCCATGTCATTTCTTTGCCGTGCCCCAACCCGTGGTCCTACTTGGCCCCACGTTTGGGTCACACACGGAAGACGTCCTACTACACTTTTAGAAAAAAAAATCGAAATGTTCTTTCATAAAAGATCCATATAACAAACTCTTCAAGTTTAAAAACTTGATTTTAGTACACACAAACAACTTTCACAACTTTAAATACTTAGCCCCAAGGGCTTACACACCTTTAATTACATTTTACAAATCACCAACACTTTATCAAATATAGGTGATACAAAGATGAAGTCTCGGGTATTCTGCCCCAAAGGTTATACATTTACATAATGTAGCCTTTACAAACACTTGTCCCAAAACTCTTACCAAAACCACCACAACGTCCTCCCTTGTCTTGTCACATCTGAAGCTTCAACCTTGCTTTCACGCTCAACTATGTCGTTAATTGCTTTCATTGCAGTTTCAAACATACCTTGGAACATCATTCGAACCTCTTCTCTAACATTACCCTGCCCTGAAGGCCCATACTGATCTCCTTCTGTCCCAACCATTTCAATAAGTACCTGCAGAAAACCCTCAACGTTACTCATTCTCTACACAACAACCCTCTTAGGTCACATAGTCATTCTAGACCATCTACAACCTAGCTCTGATACCAACTGTCGCGCCCCAGAACCGTGGTCCTACTTGGCCCCACGCTCGGGACACGAGTGGAAGATGTTATAAAACACTTTTAGAAAATTTATCGAAATATACTTTTATAAAGTTTAACAAAATCCACACTCGAAGTTCAAAGACTTCATTTAACTTTCAAACAAACTTTACAAACAGCTTTAACAACGAAAGTACTTAGCCCAAAGGCTTACAAACTTTTATACAAATGTACATACACCAACATTATCCCAAATAATGGTGTTACAAAATGAGGAAGTCACGGAAACTCTACCCAAAAGGTATTACATCTAAGTAATGTAACCTTTACAAAACAAATCCCAAGTCTTACCACTGTAACGTCCTCCCGTGCCAAAGTGTCCTATTCCCTGGACTCGCCTTTATATAAAACAGTAAACAAATAAAGGGTGAGAATGAATCTCAGTAAGCTACTATAATGCAACTACGTTTCATGCTATAATGATAAGTATAACGAACAATATCATAAGTATCACATAGCACATAGCATGAGAGGCAAATCCAAATCATAATACTACACGTACAACGATGTAACACTCACAAGAATACTTAGTCAAGGTTTACCGAAAGAACATTAGCCAAGGTTCTCGAATCAAACATATAACCATCTGAGAGGTATCAACTGAGCAGCATCAAAGAGCTGAATCCGAGATCCCGAAAACCAAACCATAACCATAAGAACCAAAGTAACAACGGGGAAAATATGACACAAAGTCATAACCCAAATGCTCACTCGAGGGAGCTAACTCATCCCATCCAAGGCCAATCTGGACTGGAGAAAATAGGTCCAGTGGAAAAGCCTTATAGTGAACTTGGCTGTGTGCCACTATAATCCTTCCACCTCCACTCGATTAAGAAAAAGGTCCAGTGGAAAAGCCTTATAGTGAACTTGACTGTGTGCCACTATAATCCTTTCCACCTCCATTCGATAACACAAAACCAGATGGACTTTCAAACAAAGCACTGTAATAAATACTTGCTTAAACAACAACCAGGGGCAATGATTCCAAAGTAGGGAACCAAGCCAAATACATCACAAAGATGAACCAATCCAAACCACATCAAAGGATGTTCAACTATATCCAATTAACATTCAGTCAAATTCCACAACACATATGTTCACAAAGGAATTGATTTCAAATACTAGAGTGTTCCACAAAAACCCTCTAGGTACTCTAGGATATCACCTAAGACCTAGACCAAGATTTAACTCTAAATCACTTGGATTGGAACAACTCAATATTTCAGCACTTATGGGCGGTCGCCCATACCAGACTGGGCGGTCGCCCAAATTACCCTGTTCCAGACCAAACCTTCCAGATAACATGGGCGGTCTCCCAACCCCTTTCTGGGCGGTCGCCCAAAAACTTGACAGGCCCAAAACTTGTAAATTTTACTCCCTTCGTTTCACCGTCCCAAAAGTACTACCCATTAACACTTATAACTTTACTAGGGCTACAAAATCAGTCTCAAAACAACTTTAACACCACTTTGAACCCAACCAAACCAACATACCAAATACTCCCTTTGTCCCAAAATTACAAGTATCACAAATATTATCCGAATCACAAAAATAACAAGTACAAGTATCAAGTATAACATATATGACCATTTTAACATTTAAAGGGGAATTAGTAACTTACCTATTTCTGGAAAAAGTATCGCAGAAACATGTTTTGTTCGGGTAGAAATGACCTACTCAACGCCCTGATCATTTTTATATAATTAGATTTTAAAACGGAGAAGTAATTAAAAAGATATAAATCGAAATACGTTGAACTTACCTTTTTCTCCTACCCTAGGAAGAACGAGGAAGAAAAGTTGCAGAAGTAAACACAGAGAGAGAAGAGAAGGATAGGCATAAGTTATAAAGATTTTTATCCTAAAATTACCATTTGGCCACTTGACTTTTATTTTTAACACTTAAGCCCCTAAAGTTATAATTTCACTAAGGACCCTAAAGTTTCAACTTAATCATTTAACTCATTTTAACCATTATTACTACTAACTAAGTAAATAGCACATTTAATCAAGTAAGATGTGCAAGTCATAAAATATGATGCAACACATAAAATGCACACATAATGTCAAATTAAAATTCCCAAAAATATAAAATAAATAGGGACGGGTTTTGGGGTCGTTACAATCACTCCCCCTTAAAAAAAATCGTCCTGAATTTTAGGGTTTACTTACCTCGACCCTCAAATAACCAAGGGTATTTCCTTTCCATTCCAATTTCGAAACTTCCAAGTAGATTCTTCAACATTATGATTCCTTCATACCATTCTAACAAGTGGAATTCTCTTGTTTCTCAACTCTTGAATTCTGGTTTCAATCACTCGAACTGGATGCTTATCTTAAGACATACTCGATTCAATATCCTCTAAAACTTTACACATACATGAGAAGAATCATAAACAGATTTGCGTAGCATCGACACATGGAACACATTATAAACTTTGTCAAGAGAAGGAAGTAACACAAGATGATAAGCCCAATCTCCAACTCTTCCCAAAATTTCAAAAGAACTGATATATTAAGCAAACTCCACGAGAAGTAAAGGTATATCCCACGAATTCTAAGAATCAACTGAACAAGTTCTCAACATGTCCTCAAGAATCTGAATGGTTCTTCCTAACTGACCATTTTTCTGAGGATGAAAACCCGTACTAAATCCCAATTCTGAATTCAAAGCCTTCTGAATTGCTTACTAAAATCAAGATGTAAATAAGGAACCCATATCTAATACCATGCTCGTAGGCATCCCATGAACAATTAGTTGATTAGATCCACTATAATGGTAAAACTTGACATATTTCATCCCACATATATTGTACATTCTTTTAAGTCCACTGAGTGAATGGTGTAGCAATCTTGGAAAACCCCTCTATGAACCTTCGATAATACCCTGCTAGACCCAAGAAAATTTCACAAATAACTGCTTGCCTCAGAACACAGCCAAAACCACAACATCAGTATGGCGATAATAGAGGATCTCAGGGTACATCTTCGCAACTTAGAGGATCTTATCAAGGACCACAGAAAATCAGAAGTCAAGTTAAACGAGTATGTAGTTATTGTTGGAGGGAAGGACACTTAGAGGAGAAATGTTGAAAGAAGTAAGGTAAATGTATGAGATGTGGTCAGTTGGGTCATTTTCAGAAGGATTGTCCAAGAATGAAGAATAAGGCATTGGGAAGTGTTGTCAGGTCTTCTCAGGGACAGAAGAGGGATTCTTCAGGGAAGCTTAAGGTGCAGGATCGTGATATTGCCATCAATCAAAAACATATCTCCGACTCTGCTAATGTGATTGGAGGTATGATTTCTGTGTCTAGTTTGAAAGCACGAGCACTTATAGACCCTGGTTCTTCGCATTTTTATGTGTCTGTGCATTTTGCTTATCGGTTGCAATTGTCTTCTGAGTCTCTACCTTATGTGTTAGAGGTGTCTACTCCTATAGGGGAGTGTTTGGTGACTAATAAGGTGTTATGTGGCTGTGATGTGCATATTTGGGAGCATGTTTTATTTGCTAATTTAGTTGTTTTGCCATTACAAGATTTTGACATTATCTTGGGAATGGATTGGTTGAGTAAATACCATGCTTCAGTTGATTGTTATAAAAAGGTGGTTACATTTTCTATTCCTGATGTGCCTGAATTTACTTTTGATGCTGCTCCTTTGGGTAAGGGAGACTACGCAGTATCAATTCCGTGTCATTTTTTTGTCGTGCCCCAATCCGTGGTCCTACTTGGCCCCACGTCTGGGTCACACACGGAAGACGTCCTACTACACTTTTAGAAAAAAAAATTGAAATGTTCTTTCATAAAAGATCCATATAACAAACTCTTCAAGTTTAAAAACTTGATTTTACTACACACAAACAACTTTCACAACTTTAAATACTTAGCCCCAAGGGCTTACACACCTTTAATTATAATTTACAAATCACCAACACTTTATCAAATATAGGTGATACAAAGATGAAGTCTCGGGTACTCTACCCCAAAGGTTATACATTTACATAATGTAGCCTTTACAAACACTTGTCCCAAAACACTTACCAAAACCACCACGACGTCCTCCCTTGTCTTGTCACATCTGAAGCTTCAACCTTGCTTTCACGCCCAACTATATCGTTAATTGCTTTCATTGCAGTTTCAAACATACCTTGGAACATCATTCGAACCTCTTCTCTAACATTACCCTGCCCTAAAGGCCCAGACTGATCTCCTTCTGTCCCAACCATTTCAATAAGTACCTGTATAAAACCCTCAACGTTACTCATTCTCTACACAACTACCCTCTTAGGTCACATAGTCATTCTAGACCATCTACAACCTATCTCTGATACCAACCGTCGCGCCCCAGACCCGTGGTCCTACTTGGCCCCACGTTGGGGACACGAGTGGAAGACGTTATAAAACACTTTTAGAAAATTTATCGAAATATACTTTTATAAAGTTTAACAAAATCCACACTCGAACTTCAAAGACTTCATTTAACTTTCAAACAAACTTTATAAACAGCTTTCACAACGAAAGTACTTAGCCCGAAGGCTTACAAACTTTTATACAAATGTACATACACCAATATTATCCAAAATAATGGTGTTACAAAATGAGGAAGTCACGGAAACTCTACCCAAAAGGTATTACATTTAAGTAATGTAACCTTTACAAAACAAATCCCAGCTCTTACCACTGTAACGTCCTCCCGTGCCAAAGTGTCCTATTCCCTGGACTCGCTTTTATCTAAAACATTAAACAAATAAAGGGTGAGAATGAATCTCAGTAAGCTACTAAAATCCAACTACGTTTCATGCTATAATGATAAGTATAACGAACAATATCATAAGTATCACATAGCACATAGCATGTGAGGTAAATCCAACTCATAATACCACACGTACAATGATGTAACACTCACAAGGATACTTAGTCAAGGTTTACCGAAAGAACATTAGCCAAGGTTCTCGAATCAAGCATATAACCATCTGAGAGGTATCAACTGAGCAGCATCAAAGAGCTGAAGCCGGGATCCCGAAAACCAAACCATAACCATAAGAACCAAAGTAACAACGGGGAAAATATGACACAAAGTCATAACCCAAATGCTCACTCGAGGGAGCTAACTCATCCCATCCAAGGCCAATCTGGACTGGGGAAAATAGGTCCAGTGGAAAAGCCTTATAGTGAACTTGGCTGTGTGCCACTATAATCCTTCCACCTCCACTCGATTAAGAAAAAGGTCCAGTGGAAAAGCCTTATAGTGAACTTGGCTGTGTGCCACTATAATCCTTTCCACCTCCACTCGATAACACAAAACCAGCTGGACTTTCAAACAAAGCACTGTAATAAATACTTTCTTAAACAACTACCAGGGGCAATGATTCCAAAGTAGGGAACCAAGCCAAATACATCACAAAGATGAACCAATCCAAACCACATCAAAGGATGTTCAACTATATCCAATTAACATTCAGTCAAATTCCACAACACATATGTTCACAAAGGAATTGATTTCAAACACTAGAGTGTTCTACAACAACCCTCTAGGTACTCTAGGATATCACCTAAGACCTAGACCAAGATTGAACTCTAAATCACTTGGATTGGAACAACTCAATATTTCAGCACTTATAGGCGGTCGCCCAAATTACCCTGTTCCAGACCAAACCTTCCAGATAACATGGGCGGTCGCCCAAAAACTTGACAGGCCCAAAACTTGTAAATTTTACTCCCTTCGTTTCACTGTCCCAAAAGTACTACCCATTAATACTTACAACTTTACTAGGGCTACAAAATCAGTCTCAAAACAACTTTAACACCACTTTGAACCCAACCAAACCAACATACCAAATACTCCCTTTGTCCCAAAATTACAAATATCACAAATATTATCCGAATCACAAAAATAACAAGTACAAGTATCAAGTATAACATATATGACCATTTGAACATTGAAAGGGGAATTAGTAACTTACCTATTTCCGGAGAAAGTATCGCAGAAATATGTTTTGTTCGGGTAGAAATGACCTACTCAACGCCCTGATCATTTTTATATAATTAGATTTTAAAACGGAGAAGTAATTAAAAAGATATAAATCGAAATAGGTTGAACTTACCTTTTTCTCCTACCCTAGGAAGAACGAGGAAGAAAAGTTGCAGAAGTAAACACAGAGAGAGAAGAGAAGGATAGGCATAAGTTATAAAGATTTTTATCCCAAAATTACCATTTGGTCACTTGACTTTCATTTTTAACACTTAAGCCCCTAAAGTTATAATTTCACTAAGGACCCTAAAGTTTCAACTTAATCATTTAACTCCTTTAACCATTATTACTACTAACTAAGTAAATAGCACATTTAATCAAGTAAGATGTGCAAGTCATAAAATATGATGCAACACATAAAATGCACACATAATGTCAAATTAAAATCCCCAAAAATATAAAATAAACAGGGACGGGTTTTGGGGTCGTTACAATACTACTACAACGTTTCATGAACGTTGTTTCAGCATTTGAACAATGTTGTAATAAAATTCTAAAAATTATTAAAATTCAAATTAACAACGTTTTGTACAACATTCGTAAAACGTTGTCTCAGATTGAGACCTTTTACAACAGTGGATTACACAACGTTTGCTGAAACGTTGTATAAGGTCTACCACAACGTTTTTTAAATGTTGTTAAAAATCATTTTTGTTGTAGCGATATAAAGTAAATAGTCTAAACTGCTCTTATCAAAATATAATACTAAACCAAAATTAAAACTGAACATACTGTATACATATACTATAAAATTTAGGATCTCCTTATCATCGTGGGTTTTGGGCGGGCCCTACCTGCCCTCTCCATTGAGCCGGCTCTAAATTTTACTGCACCTAATCGTTCAAATTGAGGCTCATTTTTATTCGTTTTAAATCAAGTAACATAGGTGGGTTCCACCTCGATGAAAATTAATATGAGAAACATTATAAAAAGGTGGAGAATTTATGCTATTGGCTGCGGCAGAGACACTACATGAAAAATGATATTTAATTTAATGGTCAATATAAATGATATTATGGTAAAAAATAAAAAATAAAAAATAAAATCCTATAATTAGGCATATTTAGAGAACGTAGATTTGATGGTATAATTATTCTAGTGGCATTGTTTGCCATTATATAGCCGTTAAATGCTACTGATTCTTTTAGTGTCATCCCAAAAAATATGGCAAGGCTAGCGCCACTGGCTTAAATAGTGTCACTTGATTGCAATTAAATGACATATTTGAGTGACTTTAAAACACTACTAGAAACACGCGTTTTACCCACGGAAATTTACCCACGGAATAATTCCATCGGTATTAGCTACGGATTTAAATTGTTTTCCGTAAGTATTACTTACGGAAATTTCCGTAAGTAACCTTAGTTTGACTTTGACCAGACGTAATATATTCAATTTTTAAAGATTACCCACGGAATTTAAGCTTACTTACGGATATTTCCGTCAGTATTACTTACGGAAATTTCCGTAAGTAAGCTTAGTTTGACTTTGACCAGACATACTATGTTCAATTTTTAAAGATTACCCACGGAATTTAAGCTTACTTACGGAAATTTCCGTAAGCAATACTTACGGAAATTTCCGTAAGTATTGCTTAAGGTATATGCTTTAGGGTTTAGTGTATAAGGTATATGGTTTAGAATTATTAAAATGAGGAAATTTTGTCTTTTTTGTCAATTTAATCATCCTATTAAAATTGTAAAAAATTGTAAATTACTTTTGCTAAAAAAGTTCTAAAACATTTATCTATCTTAAAAAAAAAAGTGAAAAAGACAAAATTCGTAAAGTTGTTATTAATTGGTCATAACTTCAATTTTTAAAATAAATATACAATTTTTGATGGGCGGATATCAATTATTAATTTTGTAAAGTACAAAGTTATTTGAATTCATATAGGATGTATATATATATATATATATATATATATATATATATATATATACACGATTAAGGGTATGTGTATATGATGTATATGATATAGAGGTACGGGATATTATATAGCATATGGTATGGTATATGATGTCTATAGTGTCATCGAGTTGGTGGCGCTTATATTGATAGCGTGGTAGTGCGATATGGTGGTGAGGTGATGGTGGTGATGGTTGGTAATAGGTGTTGTAACGGTGGTGAAAGCAATGATGGAGGCGGTGAAATGGTGATGACAATAGTGGAGGAGTGGTGGTGGTTGATTGGTGGTATGTGGCCCCGGTGGTGGTAATTGGTGGCGTTTGTAATATTAAATATCTAATTATCATCATCGTCCCCTCCGTTTCAAATTACATGACATTTTAGGATTTAAGGGCTCGTCTGGTGCACAGCTTTAAAAATGGAGATTTTTTTAGACGGAGCTTTTTTTTTGGACGCTACTATTTTGAGCGGCCAAAATTAGCCAAGTTTTTCAAAAAGTTGCGGTTGAAAACTATTGCTTGTTTAATCATTTAACTATCTAGGTAGCTGGATTCTTTTAGGGTACGAGATGTTATATAGCATATGGTATGTTACATATGCTATTGAATAGCATATTTTTTTATTTTTCTATTGTATAGGATATAAGATAAGAGTATATGCTATTTAGTTTTTCTAACTTTATTTTTTTAATTTTTTGAAAAAAAAAACTTTATTACTAACTAAAGTATAAAATAATTATTTCTATTCAAAAAGAATAATTATAAAAATTTTAAAAATTAAAGGATATTGTTCGCCCCACTTTTTTTAATTATACTTTCATTTGTTTAGTTTTTTCTAAATTTTTTTTAATTATTTTTTTGAAAAAAAACTTTATTACTAACTAAAGTTCAATTACTTATTTGTTCAAAAAAATAATTAAAAAAATTGAAAAACACAACACACTTTCATTTAATAGGCTTACAAATATTCACATGGATTGATTCCGAAATTAATCTAGGCCATTAATCTTATATATCTAATGGACCAAATTCACCCTAACACACTTTCATTTGATTGGCTTACAAACATTCACATGGATTGCTTCCTAAATTGATCTGAACCATTAATCTTACATATTCAATGGTCCAAATTCATCCTAACAAAACCCTAATTTCAACCATCAAATACCCTCTTCCATCCTTTTGCCTCCCTCCCTCCCTCCCCTCCTTTCTTTCTTTCTTTCTTTCTTTCTTTCTCTCCATTTTTCTTTAACCCGCCTCCTCCCTCTTCACCAAAAATTCACCACTTCCTCCCCTCTCCTCCATCAGCACAAGCTCCGGCTCCGAAACCACATGGACCGTCGCTTCCTCCTCCGCCCGCCACAAACTCCACGCTCCCTCCGGCGACCCCTACTGGTTCGCCATCCGCCGCTCCAGATCCGATCACCTCTCCCTCTCCGACCTCCGCTTCCTCCACCGCCTCGGCGCCGGCGACTTCGGCTCCGTCTACCTCGCCGAACTCAAATCCTCCTCCGCCCCCGACGACGCCGTCTTCGCCGCCAAGGTCTACTCTGAATCTTTCTCTATCTCTCGCTTCCGTTCTCTTCTTATGCTCTCTTTCTTTATCTCTCTCTCCCTCTCTCTCTGGTGTGTGTGTAGATCTGGTGTGTCTGGTGTGTGTTCGTGTGTGTGTGTGTAGATCTGGTGTGTGTGTGATGTGTGCGTGTATTTGTGTGTAGATCTGGTGTGTGAGTTCATATTTTATCTGATTTTTGTTATTTTTGAATTTCGATTTGAGTTTTTAATTGTTCTTGTTTTATTGTGGTGGCAGGGATGACAGTGGAGGGGCAGTGGTGGTGATGATGATATGGTGGTTTATGGTGGCTGGCGGGTTGAAGGTTGGGGCGGTGGTGGTGTTGACGATGGAAACACTGGTGGTCTGTGGTGGCGGGTTAAAAGTGGGCGATGGTGGTGATTTGGGGGTTGCGATGGTGGTCGGCTGCTGATGGTGGTGTTGTGGGATGGTTGTGGGATTGAGATTTGAGATTTATGAACTTAGAAAGTAAAAACCTTGTTTTGTTTTCTTGAATAGGATTTCAAAAAATCTGAATGGAGTAAAATTAATGGATAATTTCATAAATAACAAGATTTTTTTTTAATGGAAATAAATAACAAGAGTTAAAATTAAATGGATAAAATTAATATTCATTAAATTAAAGGTAATTTATTCTGTCAAAAAAATTAAAGGTAATTAATTTAAATAATGAAACAGATTTTTCAATAAACTAGTTGTATTGTTAGAAGTATTTTAATATATGTGGTTTTTTACATGTTACAAGAGGTTTTTCTTTTAATTTTAAATTGTTTTTAAAAAAATACTCAATTTACCCACGGAAAATTCCGTGGGTAATTTTTTTTATATTAAATAAAATTACCCACGGAATATTCCGTGGATAATACTTACGGAAATTTCCGTCAGTAACGTCCGGTAAGTCCGGTTGGTCACCGGAGAAATGTTTTCCGACGGAATATTTACCCACGGTTTATTTTGTGTTTCCCACGGAATTTACGTGGGTAATACTTACGGAAATTTCCGTGGATATTACCAACAAAAATTTACCCACGGAATTCCGACGGACGAATTCCGTCAGTAACAGTTACTTACTAACGGAAATGGTGATTTACCCACGGAATTTTCCGTGGGTAAAACACGTTTTTCTAGTAGTAAACTCTTTTTGTAATGTGAAACAAAACATCCACAACAGTTACATACTTTTACGGGATATGAAGTCCACAATTATCATTCTGTTTTATATAGCTAGTCTGTTTGAAGTCAGACTTATTTTTGTTGTTATTTTTTCTGTAATTTTTATTAGGTTATTATATTTTCTATAATATATATTATCATATTAAAGCGTCTATCCCACATTACGAATAGACAAGTCTAGCTTTCATTATATAAAAATCTTAAGCTACGAATGGACAAGTCTAGCTTTCATTATATAAAAATCTTAAGCTATTTCTCTCATGAGTGACCAATCGATTTTGAGATAAAATACAGACAATATCTATTTATAACAAATGTCGCATTTTTTTTAGTCCATCCTAAAATAAATTATGCATTTTTAAGTAAAAAAATGGTTTTAGTTCAAATTTACTCTTCTTCTTCTTCTTCTTCTTTTTTTTTTCGTTTTCATATTTAGTAAATGTTGCATTTCTAAATTAGAAAATAGTTTTACTTATTTTTCCAATGATAAAAAACAATAAAAGATATAAACTAATTTTTTATGACAAATTATCTACTACACTATCTATGATGGACAAAGGGAGCAATGAACACAAACGTGCACCGGCAAATGCAGATAACAAGGATAGACGGCCGGGTTATGTAAGCAAATCGCGGTGGAGAAATAAGAAGCTGCCACCGCTTTCTCTCTCAGTTGTTGCCACTGCCACCGTAGATAAGTATATACTCCCTCCGTCTCATCTTAAACTTCAAAAATTTCCATTTTGGGTGTCCCATTTTAAACTTCAAAATTCAAAAAAGGAAAGTTATTTATAGTTTTTTATTTAGTGGGACTTACATGTCATACACACAACAACTATCCACTAACTATTTTTTACCTCACTTTCTCTCTCCTAACCACTTTCTATACTCACAATACTCTACCCCACTATCTATATTTTATAATATAAAGATTCTCATCTTAATTCTTGTGCCCACTTTTTTTTTGAAGTTTAAAATGAGACGTAAGGAATATCCATTTTAAAAATCACAAACAAACATGGCCTTCCATGCCACCACCCTCTATATATAGACACGCACAAAATTTGTTCTTCAGACCACACTCATTACACCAAAAACAAACACTAATTTTATTACACAGCAACCAAATCAAATCAAAGTTTTGGAGTTCACTGAAAATGGCGAACAAGTTCTTTGTGGTCATGATGTTGCTCTTTGTTCTCTTTGCTTCTGGTACGAAATCTTTCAATATCATTTCACTAAAATTACTTTCTCCCTCCCGTAATAAATGTCGTATTTGACTTGTTTATGCTGCACTTGTACGATAGTGATTGTAGTAAAAAAATTCCCTCTCATTGTGGTGCACTTGTTTCCACATTACTTGTACGATTGTAAATTGTACTAAATCACTTTCCTACATGAATATGACATTTATTTTAAGGCAAACAAAAACAAAAATGTGATATTTAATATGAGACGGATGGAGTGGTTTTCTTCTTGTATTATTTTTTTTGTTCAAGAAGGAGCTCGTATATTTTTTGGCCATTTTATTAGAGAATGCATATGAATACATGGGTTGAAATTGAAAGGATAACTGGAGGTCTATAGTTTTATTTTTTGGGGTTAAATTTTAATTAATTAACGTGATTAATTACGAATGAAATTACAGAAGAAACGATGATGAAAGTGGCAGAAGGAAAGATGTGCAGGACAACCAACGCATCATCGTTTACGTGCATTAACGACTGCAGGTGCGCGAGGAGATGTGCACGTCAGGGCTTCACCACCGGCAAGTGCAATGGTGTTCTTCGCCGTTGTGTCTGCTTCAAGCCTTGTCCTTGATTAATTAACATGCATTCTCGATCCGTGTTTAAGATCCTTCGTTACTCTGATAAATAAATGTAAAAGAAGGCAGCATATCAACTGAAACTTTTAGTTTCTCTCTTTAATGTAATGCCTCTATAATGAAAAATTGTCCATCAGATAGAACTTTTAGTTTTTTATTTTTTTATTATTATTTTAATATAATGCGTCTAAAATGAAGAATTATCCAGTCTTATTGCCTTCTTTAATTTCGGAAATAAGTTACAATTTTTATAACATTTAAATTAATCTGAAAAGGTTGAATGTTAAGCATTTTAGTAGCATACAGTATATACATACATAAGGGTTTGTTTCTCTCTTCCATTTTACGGTTAATCACGTTTTACTACCCTGCAGTTTGCATGTTGTATCACTTAAGAGCTTGTAGTTTTAGTTTTTGTTGGGATTTGAGCCAAAACTAAGGAGAAGATCAAAACCGTGGAGAATGGAGCAGAATCGCAGGAGCAGGCGGGCGCTGGTATAGTGCAGGCGGGCGCTTACCTATGGCAAATAGTGCACGCCTTCTGTTGACTGCAGGCGGACGCCTGGTAAGGGGCAGGCGGGCGTCTGGTAGGCCGGGCAGCCAACTGTTGTGCACGGCAAGGCAATTGTGATTAAGGAATTATCTCTTTATTAGTTAAGGAGATTAATTCCTATATTCACAATTATACTCCTTCCGTCTCAAGGACTCCGGGTAAATTAGGTTTTGATTAGAATTAGGTTTTGTATCCCTATAAATATATCGTAACTATCACCATAATATTTGTACCAAAAAAGAGAGAGTTAGGATATCAAGAGAGAGCACAAAATAGTGTGTAGGAGGGGGCCGTGGGCCTAGGAGAGCCATGTGGGAGATCCTACAACCCGGCCATAGTCATATTGTTTGTGTGTTCTTGGGGAGAGATAATAATATGTAGGAGAGGGTTGTTCATGGAGAGTTGCTATGCTAGATCTGAGTGAGTGCATATGTAAATTGTAACAATCAACATATTATTATAGTGATATCCTGGCTTGGGGCCTCCGGATGTAGCCACATAGGGGTGGTGAACCGGGTTAACAAATCATGGTGTTCTTGTTCTTTCATATTATTATTTCATGTGTTGATTATTTTCTCCATGTTAATGACGGCTAGTATGGGCTAGTGGATGCGGTGATCCCCTCAATTCCCCAACAACTGGTATCAGAGCTTTGGCTCGAGATCTAGGGGAGATCCAAGGTGAAGAAAAGAGACAACAGATTTTCGTGCAGTGCACGTGCAGAATTCGTGCAATGCACGTGCCGGCTTGGTGCAGCGCACGTGCAGATTTTGTGCAGTCCAGATTCTTCGTGTGGAAGATGTGCAGGGATCTGAGAGCTTCTAGGGTTTATGGTTAAAGCAAGACATGTGCCAAATAGGTCAAAGATCGTGCAGAAGATCAGAAAGTCCGAAAAATTCATTTGTTTCTTATGAGATCTGCAGAAATTCGAGGTGGAATTTGGATGTGCAGAGATCGGATCTGGAGGTGTTTAAGGGATCTTGGGGCAGTCAAGGTGGTTGGAGAAAATATGAAAGAAAGGAGATTGCATCAGGCACTTGCGTAAGCAACCGACGATGCAGAGGTAAGTGGTATAAGCCGGTTTGACCACGTGAGAAGAGGAGGACTTCTCGCAAACGACGGATGGGGGGTTAGGAGGATGTTGTACTCTACCGACAACTTCAAATTCGTTCCGGGTGGGAGCAAAAGGCGTAAAGACCGGCCTATTGGTGTAAAAGGGAGAGACATCAATAAACGGTGTGTTAGGGTGGAGAGGTGACAATGTGTAGCTGATCAGCAAGGAGACAGTCACAAGTACCTAACAAAGAGAGAGAAAAGACAATGAGAAGTCAATGCAAGTAGCAAGGAGTGTCCGAGTTTCATGGGGGGCATTGCAAGGGGAGTGGATCTAGGAGGGAAAGGCGAAGTTAGTCTTGCAAAGAAATCAAGGTAGAAGTTGATTTGGGGAGGCAAGAAGTATCTAACTCGGAGAGGTTGAAGCGTCGCTTGGTTTCAACTCGCGTTATTATTTGGGCGTGGAGGCTCATGGTGGAGGAGCGTGGAGGCTTATTGTTGGGTTTCAGAGTAACATGCGCAGCGGAAAATAGCATTTAATATTTTAATGAAACCCAAAGCCCATAGATCCATTCATATGATTAAATCAAATACTTGCAATATGAATACTAGAAAACTAACCCTTGATGACTTTGATTTCTAGCATTTGATCTTGGTGGAGACATGAAGCTTGATCACGAAGTAAGAACACGAACTTTGAAGATGATAAGCTTCACCCTCTAGCGGTATCCACACCACGAACGAATATCAAGGAGCTTCTTGATCTTGGTTGCTAGACCAAAATTGTGAAACACGTTTTCACAATTGATATGAACTATATAGGAAAGTCCAAGACCTGTCCAAAATCTGTTTGCAAATTGAATCAGGAAACCAATCCCGACAAATTGTGCGGCCGCCCAAAACAAACTGTGCGGTCGCACACTCAACCTGGAACAATTATGGTACATTTGAGCCAAACTGTGCGGCCGCCCAAGATATTGTGTGTGACCCTCTAGGATTATACTAAGTTGGCAATGGGTTCAAACATGAAACCATAAGATATGATTAGGTTCTAGAAAACTGTCATACCTACACAAATAGTATAACTAGATACAAGTTCGCATTCCATTTAGAATATGTCACAATCCTTTTGTCCACGATGTCATTGAACACAAGTCATGGTCAACAAGTCAACTTGTCTTTGTTCAATATTTTCTCGATTCCGAATATGTTGATAATCCAAACGACATTGATCTAATCAATTCATTTGAGTCCGGCTGAACATTTTTATCAACATTATTCCTACGAGAGGACTAAGCTTGAAATCTCTCCGAGGAGGGACAAATCCATTTAGCTTATTATTCTTCCCTACGTGAATTCGATTATGCCAATCATATCCTTTATAACTACCCGGTTAAAGGTAGCGTTTGAATATGTCAAACATAATGTTCATCAAGTGGAAGACTATAATAACTTCATGTCTAAGGATTCAAATGACATAACTAATATGAGATATATGTACGACATAGACCATGACATAAATCTCATACACCGGGTCATGTGCAGTACCTTGTTCTAAACAAGTACCCATAAATCTAACATGATCATCCCATGATCATTTAGCCTTTATACTAGTGCTTAACAAGTACTAGGGACGGAGATTATTATAAGTAAACATGAACAACAATAATAATCAAAAAATCTCTTTATTAATATGAAATAAATGATAACAATTACAACGTTTATTAAACGTGCCTAGGGCACCACTACCAACAATCTCTCACTTGCACCAGGCCCAATCTCCCATGAATCTAATACCCATGGACCTAACATGACCATCATGTTTAGCTTGCGGAAGTCCCTTTGTTAGCGGGTCCGCAACATTGTCATCAGTAGGTACTCTGCATATATTCACGTCTCCTCTATCAACGATTTCTCGAATGATATGAAAACGCCTAAGAATGTGTCTGGATTTCTGATGTGCTCTTGGTTCCTATGCTTGAGCAATAGCACCATTATTATCGCAATAAAGGTCTATTGGATTAGCAATGTTAGGAACCACTTCAAGTTCAGTAATGAACTTCTTAATCCAAACAGCTTCCTTTGCAGCATCCGATACATCAATATACTCAGCTTCCATTGTAGAATGTGCGGTTGTACTTTGCTTCGAACTCTTCCAGTTACAGCTCCACCATTTAACATAAACACAAAACCCGATTGCGATCGACTATCATCTTTATCGGTTTGGAAGCTTGCATCCGTGTAAGCACTTACAACGAGATCATCTTCCATTCCTCCATAGATCCATAGACTAAAAACGAATATTTAGTCCTTCTCAAGTACTTAAGAATCGCTTAAACAGCCATCCAGTAACTTTCACCGGGGTCGGATTGATATCTACTCGTCATGCTCAAAGCATAAGATACATCCGGCCTAGTACATATCATGGCATACATGATGGACCCAATTTCCGAGGCATATGGAACATCATTCATTTTCTCATGCTCATCGTTTGTCTTGGACATTGAGTCTTGCTTAGAGAAACTCCATGTAACACTGGCAAGGTTCCTCTCTTAGAATTTTCCATGCGGAATCTTCTAATGACCTTGTCAATGTATGTACTTTGGCTTAAACCAATTAGCTTCCTTGATCTATCTCTATAGATCTTGATGCCAAGTATATATGCGGCTTCACCCATATCTTTCATTGTGAAGCACTTTCCTAACCAAGTCTTTACAGACTGAAGTGTAGGAATGTCGTTTCCAATGAGCAATATGTCATCCACATATAAGATAAGGAATAGCACTATGCTCCAACTAATCTTCTTGTATACACAAGGCTCATCTTTGTTCTTGATGAAGCCAAACTCTTTGACCGATTCATCAAAACGAAGATTCCAACTCCTAGAAGTTTCTTCAATCCATAGATGGATCTCTGCAATTTGCATACTTTAGAATTTTGTTCAAAACCTTTTGGTTGTGTCATATACACATCCTCTTGAAGTTTTCCGTTTAGGAAAGCGGTTTTGACATCCATTTGCCATATTTAATAGTCATGATATGTGGCAATGACAAGCAAAATTCTTATAGACTTGATCATTGCTACGGGTGAAAAGGTTTCATCATAGTCAATACCATGAACTTTCCTATAACCTTTCGCTACAAGTCTAGCTTTGTAAGTATGCACCTTCTCATCCATGTCAGTCTTCTTCTTGAAGACCCATTTGCATCCTATGGTTTTTACACCTTCGGGTGCATCAATCAAATTCCAAACTTGATTGTCTTGCATGGATTGCAATTCGGACTCGGATCGTAACCTACCAGATCTACGAGTTACTTGTGTATTCTGAACAGGTTCCACAACTCCTTGTGGTTCTTGCTCTTGTTCTACTATTGGTTCAATGTTATTTTCTGGGTCTCGAATTTCTTCAAGATTTATTTTACTCCCACTGATTTCTTTGGAGAGAAACTCTTTCTCTAGAAAGACACCAGTTCGGGCAACAAAAACTTTGTTGTCCGTTTGGTTGTAAAAGTAGTATCCTTTAGTTTCTTTAGAATATCCTACGAAATTACATTTATCAGATTTGTGTGCAAGTTTGTCTGAGACAAGTCTTTTGACAAAAGCTTCACAACCCCAAATCTTCATGAAAGACAGACAAGGCTTCTTTCCGCTCCACATCTCATATGGAGTCTTTTGAACCGATTTAGTTGGAACACGATTTAGTGTGAAAGCAGCGGTTTCTAGAGCGTAACCCCAAAAGGATATTGGAATATCAACTTGACTCATCATTGATCGAACCATGTCTAACAAAGTCCGATTTGTCCTCTCGGACACACCATTTCATTGTGGTGTTCCGGGTGGAGTCAATTGTGAAATTATTCCACAATTCTTTAGATGATCATCAAATTCATGACTCAAGTATTCTCCACCTCGATCTGATCGTAGTGCCTTAATACTTATGCCAATTTGTTTTTCTACTTCATTTTGAAATATTCTAAATATCTCAAATGCTTCACTTTTATGTTTCATTAGGTAAACATACCCAAATCTACTACAATCATCAGTGAAGGTTATGAAGTATTGAAATCCTCCCCTAGCATTGCTACTTAATGGTCCGCATACATCGGAATGTATCAACCCCAATAAGTCGCTTGCCCTTTCACCTAGCTTGGTAAAAGGTGTCTTAGTCATTTTTCCAAGAAGACACGACTCGCAAGTATCATATGGCTCAAGGTCACATGAACCCAAAAGACCGTCCCCATGGAGTTTTGAGATACGCTTCTCATTAATATGACCAAGACGGCAATGCCACAAATAAGTATGATTTACATCATTAGGTTTAGATTTATTATTTACATGATAGACATTGTTATTATTTTCATTCTTGACATCCAAGATATAAAGGCCATTAAATGAATTAGCAATACCATAAAGCACATCATTTAAATAAATAGAAAATCTCTTATTCTCAATAAGAAATTTAAAACCTTCATTATCCAAATAAGAAATTGAAATAATATTTTTACTTAAATCCGGTACATAATAGCAATTGTTCAAAACAGGTATTAGACCGGAAGGTAAAGTGACTTCGTAAGTCCCTACGGCTAGTGCAGCAACTCTTGCTCCATTCCCCACACGTAGGTCTACTTCACCATCTTTAAGCAGTCTCCTATTCTTTAGTCCCTGCACATTTAGACAAATGTGAGAACCACATCCGGTATCCAACACCCAAGAATCAGTGGTAGAAAGGAGAATATCTATCATATAGATACCTAAAGTCGACGCAGCCTTGCTGCCCTTCTTCTTCTTTTGCTCTTCCAAGAAAGCCTTGCAATTACGTTTCCAATGACCAATTTCTTGGCAATGGAAACAGATTACATCCTTTTATGAATCGGGTTTTGCCTCAGAAGCCTTGGCAACCTTTGCCTTTCTTATCTTGGGTTTGATAACTTTCTTACCCTTTCCTTTGGCACTAGCCTTCTTCCCATCATGAACCAAGAGCACAGGAGAACCTTTCTCCACAATATTCATCTCCGCAGTCTTAAGCATATTATGCAACTCGGAGAGATTCTTATCCATTCCATGCATGTTATAATTCATCACAAACTGATTATAACACTTTGGCAATGAATTAAGAATGAGATCCGTGGCTAGCACAAATGGGATTGGATAGCCAAGTTTCTCAAGATGCTCTACATAGCCTTTCATTTTAAGCATGTGAGGACTCACTTGTTGCCCTTCACTCATTTTGCAAGAAGTGAATGCAACAATGGTCTTGTACCTCTCTTGCCTAGCTTGCTCTTGAAACATGTCTCTTAACTCCACGCCTATCTCATAGGCTTCCAAATGTTCCAAACTTTGTTGGAGTTTTGAGCACATAGTAGCAAGTATGAGACAACTTACATCTCTAGAATCATTACGATGTTTCTTGTAATTGTCTCTTTCTGCCCTAGGGGCAGTGGCTTCTGGTTCTGCAGGAAGAGGCCCATCAAGAATGTACAACTTATCTTCTTGCCTTAGAACAATTCTTAGGCTACGGATCCAATCCATAAAGTTAGTACCATTCTCTTGGAGCTTATCCTTCTCAAGGATCGATCGCAACGAAATTGATTGAGTGTTGTTAGTCATTATCTACAATTATGCAAAATTTCCAAAATTTAATAAGTACCAATTTCATTAAAAAGAAATAAATAATGTATTTTTCCAAAAATTACTCCCACTAAATTATACAACCTTGTTATACATCCAATGTATAATATAATTCAAATGGGTTAAGATCCAACTTTAATTTAATTTCAGGTATGCTTTGGCGCACCGCTCAAAATCAAATTAATTAGGTAGACAACTCTTGTCAATCATATCTCATATGACTCTTACATCCTTTTATGAGATTCTTTAAGAAATCCAATTTCAAAAAGCATGTTAAATCTCATCTTTGCCTAGGCCCAAAACTGTTTTGACGCCTAATTAAGTCCAACCATTTTAAACGGATAGGAAACTCTTATTCACTCATCTTGCTCATACATGAATAAAATCAATGCACCTCGCTTTGGCGAGCCCACATAAAATTACCCATGTACAAACAAGTGTTTTAATCATGAGACTCTTTGAACTTTGGTTATCATCTTTCAAATCAAGACAACAAGAAGTGCGGCCGAAACTAAGCCATAAGGCATCCAAAATTCCGCACTAATTCAAGAAACCAAGAAAGTAATCTATGTGGCCGAAACTAAACAATAGATGGTCTCAATGAACGTAGGCCAATTGCATCCACAATTCCACATGGATCTCTAATCTTTGAATCAAGAACTTTGTTTCTCAATTTTAGCAATTATGAACTTTTCATAAATCTAACTTCGTTTTATCTTTGAAACTTTGATTGCGATCAAGTTTGGGAAACACAATCTCGATGAACGTAGATTAGCCATCCAAACCTTGAACCAATCTTAGAACCACAAGACTAAAACAAATAGGAAATTTAAACCCAAGATCCACACCCAAAACCCAAACCCCACCCCCGCGCCAAACCCTAGACCCGGCCGGGTAAAGGCATGGGTCCGGTCGGACCCTTCCGAAAAATCCAAATTTTTAAAGTTCCAAAATTTATCTCAAAATTGTTTTCCCGATTCAATTAGGATTTGGTGTTCTTGGTGATCGAATCACCATGATCATCAAAACCTTGAATAAACAATTTATTCTTGAATCCCTAGAATATCAAAACTTTGATCCAATCAAAAATTGATAATCCAAACAATTTTAAATCCACCATAATTTTTATTGCGATTGAATAGTGCGATTAAAGTTTCTAAAACAATAAAACACATAAAATCATATAACACATAAACATCATAATCCAATATTCATATCATGCTAGGCACATAAACAATTTATATACACACAACATGATCTTAGTATTGAAATAATCAACATGAACGGGGCTCTGATACCACTGTTGGGTTTCGGAGTAACATGCGCAGTGGAAAATAGCATTTATAATTTTAATGAAACCCAAAGCCCATAGATCCATTCATATGATTAAATCAAATACTTGCAATATGAATACTAGAAAACTAACCCTTGATGACTTTGATTTCTAGCCTTTGATCTTGGTGGAGACTTGAAGCTTGATCACGAAGTAAGAACACGAACTTTGAAGATGATAAGCTTCACCCTCTAGCGGTATCCACACCACGAACGAATATCAAGGAGCTTCTTGATCTTGGTTGCTAGACCAAAATTGTGAAACACGTTTTCACAATTGATATGAACTATATAGAATATTATTTGTGTATAATTTTGTTCTTCAATCTAGGATCTCTTAGAACAAAATAATTCTCTCTCAAACTCTTTGGAGGCTTGCACAAAAATATCTATTGATTCTGGCCAAATTAGGGTTGTTTATATGTAAGTTAGACCTATTCCAAATAGGTAACTTGTGTCTAAACTCGCAAGAAATCGTAATTAGGAAAGTCCAAGACCTGTCCAAAATCTGTTTCCAAATTGAATCAGGAAACCAATCCCGACAAATTATGCGGCCGCTCAAAACAAACTGTGCGGTCGCACACTCAACCTGGAACAATTATGGTACATTTGAGCCAAACTATGCGGCCGCCCAAGATATTCTGTGCGGTCGCACACTTGCTCCAGTCTCCCTTAATTTCCAAAATCCCTAAATGGTCCTTCGTCTTAATATTCCAATATAGTTCTTTTAGGATTCGTTCTATTGTGTGTGACCCTCTAGGATTATACTAAGTTGGCAATGGGTTCAAGCATGAAACCATAAAATATGATTAGGTTTTAGCAAACCGTCATACCTACCCAAATAGTATAACTAGATACAAGTTCGCATTCCATTTAGAATATGTCACAATCCTTTTGTCCATGATGTCATTGAACATAAGTCATGGTCAACAAGTCAACTTTTCTTTGTTCAATACTTTCTCGATTCCGAATATGTTGATAATCCAAACGACATTGATCTAATCAATTCATTTGAGTCTGGCCGAACATTTTCATCAACATTATTCCTACGAGAGGCCTAAGATTGACATCTCTCCGAGGAGGGACAAATCCATTTAGCTTATTATTCTTCCCTACGTGAATTCAATTATGCCAATCATATCCTTTATAACTACCCGGTTAAAGGTAGCGTTTGAATATGTCAAACATAATGTTCATCAAGTGGAAGACTATAATAACTTCATGTCTAAGGATTCAAATGACATAACTAATATGAGATATATGTACAACATAGACCATGACATAAATCTCATACAGCGGGTCATGTCCAGTACCTTGTTCCAAATAAGTACCCATAAATCTAACATGATCATCCCATGATTATTTATCATTTATACTAGTGCTTAACAAGTACTAGGGACGGATATTATTATAAGTAAACATGAACAACAATAATAATCAAAACATCTCTTTATTAATATGAAATAAATGATAACAATTACAACGTTTATTAAACGTGCCTAGGGCACCACTACCAACACTTATCATCATCAAGTAGGAGCTTGGTGTTGCAATGGTGGTCTAAAATATTTGGTGGATCATTCTCTGGTGGGAGTATGATAGGAGCATTTCACAATGGTGGTTTATGTCTCCAGGTGGGAGATTGTTGGGATTGGAGCCAAAACCAAGGAGAAGATCAAAACCGTGGAGAATGGAGCAGAATCGCAGGAGCAGGCGGGCGCCTGGTATAGTGCAGGCGGGCGCTTACCTATGGAAAATAGTGCACGCCTTCTGTTGATTGCAGGCGGACGCCTGGTAAGGGGCAGGCGGGCGCCTGGTAGGCCGGGCAGCCAACTGTTCTGCACGGCAAGGCAATTGTGATTAAGGAATTAACTCCTTATTAGTTAATGAGATTAATTCCCATATTCACAATTATACTCCTTCCGTCTTAAGGAATATATCGTAACTACCACCATAATATTTGTACCCAAAAGGAGAGAGTTAGGATATCAAGAGAGAGCACAAAATAGTGTGTAGGAGGGGGCCGGGGGCCTAGGAGAGCCATGGGGGCGATCCTACAACCAGGTCATAGTCATATTGTTTTTGTGTTCTTGGGGAGAGATAATAATATGTAGGAGAGGGTTGTTCATGGAGAGTTGCTATGCTAGATCTGAGTGAGTGCATATGTAAATTGTAACAATCAACATATTATTATAGTGATATCCTGGCTTGGGGCCTCCGGATGTAGCCACATGGAGTGGTGAACCGGGTTAACAAATCATGGTGTTCTTGTTCTTTCATATTATTATTTCATGTGTTGATTATTTTCTCCATGTTAATGACTGCTAGTATAGGCTAGTGGATGCGCCGATCCCCCCAATTCCCCAACAATTTTTTTTCACTTTAGGGCTTAAACTTTTGTTTTTGTATCAGTCCAAGACTTAGAACTTAGAAGGAACATCTGTTAAATTTTGGATGGAAAAATTTGACATGCGTCATCCAACACTTACTTTTAAAACATTCATTTTTTAGGACGGAGGGTGTATTTTGCATTTCCTTTACATTAAACAATTTATTCGGAGTCCCATTAGCAATTGAGACATAATGAACTTCTAAACCAAAATAGTACTGCTTCTCATGGGAAAAACACGGAAAATCGTAGTGTAATAGGATAAGAATGATGCTGAGTTTTAATATAAAAAATACAACTTCAAATTATATTCATTCGTCCCAAAATTAATGTCGAAACAAATATTAAATTTTCTCATAATCAATCGAGAGTAAATTTGAAACTTTTTTGAATATTCAATTTGATACCACGGGAGTGACCTAAAATCATAAATTCTGATGCTGCCAAAAACGTACCGGATCATCCTTTCGTCTAACGGTTCGGATAAATCCAGCAATGAGAACTTCCCTGTTTGGATCTGCATACAATAAACAAACGTAAACTGTGCCGGGGCTTCACCGGCGAAGGCCCTCCGGCATGAGAGTAAGAATACGGATTGTGTATGAGATAAAGAGAAATCAATTGACTATAGTTCTGAGCCAAAAGAGTTCATTACCCGTTTCCTGTGTAGAGGACCTGTTTATATAGGCATGGGTGAATGAGTCCTGACTTGTCAAGTAAGCCAGAATGCCCATATTGATCCAGGACTCGTATTCCTTGGAGATAGACTCCGGATAAGGATGATGAATATCCTGATTGTATTGTAGTAGAGGTATCCTTGTTTAGATAAGGATTCTCAGTGTTTAGAGTTGTAATTGAACTCTGTAAGTGGACTCCCTATGATAATGGGAGGTTTCTGATATGAGTCATCCCGTCATCTAGCTCGGCTCGTTATTGAGGCCGACTAGGGATTAGGCTTCTTGAACTCGGCCTAGGCAAGGGCTGCCTACTCGGCCTAACTGATGTCGGCCCTAGCTCTAATGTTTATGGCTTCTTAGTGAATGGGCCTTATGGTCTATAAGCCCAGAGTTTATGGGTCTCATTTTACCTAAGTTGGTTTATGTCGTCAGTGGCCCCCGAGTGTGAATACGTGTGTTTGAATTTGAGAATATTCATAGCAACATTAAAATTATGAGAGTCGCCACGCCGTTTTAGTTATAGCCAAAACATTGAGAAAAAGCATGTTTAATGGGTTCGGGGGTCAAATTACAACAAGAGAAGAATATTGGACGTTATCACTCCTATTGCCCGAATGATCGGTCTTTCTATCATGATGAATGTGTTAGTAGTGTGTTAGTGTTTGAGACCGGATCCGAAGATTGCCTACGTTCCTCTCAATGTGAGAAGCTCAGGTCAGCGTAGTTCGAGAAGAATTTAGAATAGGCAGAAGAATCGGAATCACGCATAATGAGGGGGGAATTACCTAAAGATTAGGGTTTAGAAGTAGTTCCTAGATCATCCTTGGGTTGATGAACCCTAGATCATCATTGGCTATGAAATAACATGTTAACATGAAGATCGTAACCCTAAATATAGCATAAATAAGGTTTTAACCTAAGAATATGATGAACATGCGAAGAACATATTATGAACATATGAATGTCATGAAGAAAATATGAATAAAGATGTTAGGAACATGAATATTATGAAGAACACATGAATAAACATATTAAGAATATGAATATTATGGATCTAAACTAATAATATGACAAGAACATGAAGAAAAAGTTAGAAAACTTACCTTTGTTGGCAAGAAATAACCTTGGATCTTCTTGGGATTCTTGAGAGTGTTTTTGGAGGCTTGAATGACTTGATTTGGGAGCAAAATCGTCACTTGTGAGCTCTAAATTCGAATCCCCCAATTATGAGGCAAGGGAGGTCTTTAAATAGGAAACTGATGGAGAGATCTGACGGTCCAGATCATCCGGGGCGGATGTGGCCGCGTGGCCAAGATGGAGGGCGGCGGCGATGTTGGCCGCGTGGCCAAGGTTGGAGCTTGGGCGAATGTGGCCGCGTGGCCATCATTCCTGGCTGACTTAATTATTAAGCTAGGGTTTTGCATGTTTTATGGAAACCCTATTTTGGCCATCTTTAAGATATTCTAGAACAATGAGGTATATTTTGGGAATCCGGGACAAGTCTTTGCTAGGTTTGTAATTCCTATAAAATCCTTGTGTATTTGGGAAATCCCTAATAAACTCATTTTCAGATCGGGTACTAACAGTAGCCCCTCGGCGACGCTTCTTGCAAGGCAATGGAGGGTCGACGATAAAAATAGGAACCGTTCTGAAACATGAGTTTCAAAACAGAGGAAAGGTAAGGGAACGGCTGAACCTTGGCAGGCGACCTACGTATCCGCGGGGGAATCAAGCCAAACGTAGTTCAAATCTGATGGGGAAATTTAGAATGATTGTCCTCTGATGGGGTGCAACGTCTTCTGCTGGGGAAAATGCACCTGCTGGGGATGATAGATGACCGCGTCGGTCGGGTGGCTGAACCTTTTCAGGTTTGCTACGTATCCTCGGAGGAATCAAGCCGGTCGTAGTTCAGAGCGATTAGGGAAAAACGAGCTATCGGACTTCTGCTAGGGATAATAAACCTACGGGCACTATCCTGTATGAAGAACGAACATTCGTAAGCAATGAAATCATTTGGGGAAATGAGGTAAGAGGGAAAATGGGACAATAAAGACTACGTTGTCTAAATAATCCCGAGGTGGAATAATAAACGTTGAGGTAAGCGCAAACAGAAACGCCCGGGTTTCTGCCGATCGCGCTAAAATAATGGATGCTGGATCTTTCGCAAACAGAAACGCCGAGGCTTCTGCCAGTCACAATCGATCTAGGATGCGTATGTCATAGAGGCGCCGAAGTCTCTACAACCATACGAATCCTAAGCAAATATTAGGAAGTGCTAAAATAATAGATGTTAAATCTCTCGCAAACAGAAACGCCGAGGCTTCTGCCAGTCACGATCGATATAGGATGCGTATGTCATAGAGGCGCTGAAGTCTCTACAACCATACGAATCCTAAGCAAATAATAGATGCTGGATCTCTCGCAAACAGAAACGCCGAGGATTCTTCCAATCGCGATCGATCTAGGATGCGTATGTCATAGAGGCGCCGAAGTCTCTACAACCATACGAATCCTAAGCAAATATTAGGAAATGCTAAAATAATAGATGCTGGATCTCTCGCAAACAGAAACGCCGAGACTTCTACCAATCTCGATCGATCTAGGATGCGTATGTCATAGAGGCGCCGAAGTCTCTACAACCATACGAATCCTAAGCAAATATTACGAAGTGCTAAAATAATAGATGTTAGATCTCTCGCAAACAGAAACGCCGAGGCTTCTGCCAATCGCGATCGATCTAGGATGCGTATGTCATAGAGGCGCCGAAGTCTCTACAACCATACGAATCATAAGCAAATATTAGGAAGTGCTAAAATAATAGATGCTGGATCTCTCGCAAACAGAAACGCCGAGGCTTCTGCCAATCGCGATCAATCTAGGATGCGTATGTCATAGAGGCGCCGAAGTCTCTACAACCATACGAATCCTAAGCAAATAATAGATGCTGGATCTCTCGCAAACAGAAACGCTGAGGCTTCTGCCAATCGCGATCGATCTAGGATGCGTATGTCATAGAGGCGTCGAAGTCTCTACAACCATACGAATCCTAAGCAAATAATAGATGCTGGATCTCTCGCAAACAGAAACGCCGAGGCTTCTGCCAATCGCGATCTATCTAGGATGCGTATGTCATAGAGGCGCCGAAGTATCTACAACCATACTAATCCTAAGCAAATATTCGGCGAAGAATGGAAATTTTAAGGGGCTTTCCGTTCCCAAAGGTAACGAATATCAGTCACAAAATAGCGTTTAAGGGCACCCACAATGGATGAAACAGGTTAGGGGTAAAAATGGGATTTTACATGCGGAGGCAAGGATGATGGATCGTTATTAAGTCGCAAACGGGATGAACTCTCAAGGAGTCATGAAGGTGATAGACTCTCAGGGAATCGCAGAAGTGATGGACTCTTGGGGAGTCGCAAAGGTGATGGACTCTCGGGGAGTCGCCAAGGTAAAGGACTCTTTGGTGAGCAAAGGACGACCACGGAAAGCGTAATGTTTGGGATCCGCTTACCTTAAATTAGGAGGAATACATAATATGAGGCTACGAACCATTAAGATGAAGGTATTAGGTAAGGGACATTTTGCTTGGTTGCTTAGGGTAGGACCTAAGGCTTCTAAGGAAAGGGGATGGGTAGTCTCTTAGCCTTGAGATAAGGATGCAAAAGATGTTATGGTTGTTTAGACTTGAGATTGTGTCTTGGATACAATGTGGGTTTCCTAGGCTTACGGGCTAGGGTTTGGAGAGAATGCGACTACCTAGGCTTGAGGCTAGGGTTCGGAGAGAATATGGAAAGGCTATTGTATCCTAGGCATAAGACTAGCGGGGGATTGAGATTATAAATTTCCTAGGTTTCGAGACTAGGGTTTCGGGAATTTGGAAAGGATGTTGCAAACAGGGCTTTGGAAATTCCCTAGAACTTGGGCTAGAGTTAAAGAGGATGGTGCTTCCTAGGCTTGAGACTAGGGTTTGAAGAGAATGCAGATTCCTAGGTTTGGGGCTAGGGTTTGAAGAGGTTGAGGTTTGGGAACTTCCTAGATGTTAGGGTTTCGAACAAGGGTTTGGAAACTGGTGTTTAAGGATCATGACTCTCCTAGGTTTGGGACTAGGGTTTAGAAATATCCTAGGCTTCGAGGCTAAGGCTTGGAGTTGTGGTAGGTTCAGAGGTTGCAAAGGCATTGGCTTTAGACCTAAGGCTGGGAGTTGAAAGGGTTGAAACTTCCTAGGCTTGAGACCATGGACCGTTGGGAAGAGGGATTGCTTTTGTGGAAGGTCCACTAAGCTTGATGTTAGGGTTCACCATTTTCCGGGATTGGTGACTATGGCTTGGAAAGGTTCATGGTAACCTAGGCTTTAGGATAGGTTTTAAGGCTAAGGACTGTAAACTTCCTACGTTTTGAGACTAAGGTGAAGGATTTTCCTAGGTCTAGGACTGGGGTTTGAAGGGAATGTTGAATCCTAGGCTTGATGATAGAGTTTAAAGAGGATAATTTCTACCTAGGCTTGAGGCTAGGGCTTTAGAAAGAGTGCGACTACCTAGGCTTGAGGCTAGGGTTTAGAGCGAATGCGACTACCTAGGCTCGAGGATAGGGTTTAGAGCGAATGCGACTACCTAGGCTCGAGGCTAGGGTTTAGAAAGAGTGCGACTACCTAAGCTTGAGGCTAGGGTTTGGAGCGAATGCGACTACCTAGGCTCGAGGCTAGGGTTTAGAGCGAATGCGGCTTCCTAGGCTTGAGGCTAGGGTTGATTGAGTTTTGGACAGGGCATTATATCCTAGGTTTTGGACTAGGGTTCAATAAAACGGAGAATTGAGATTGTAAATTTCCTAGGTTTTGAGACTAGGGTTTCGGGAATTTGGAAATGATGTTGCATACGGGGCTTTGGAAATTCCCTAGAATTTGGGCTAGGGTTAAAGGGGATGTTGTGGTTTCCTAGGCTTAAGGCTAGGGTTTAGATAGGATATGTGACTACCTAGGATCAAGGCTAGGGTTTAGGAAGGGTGTAGCTACCTAGGATCAAGGCTAGGGTTTAAGAAGGATGTAACTTCCTAGGCTTTAGGCTAGGGTTTGAAAGGATGTAATTACCTAGACTTGAGGCTAGGGTTCAGAGAGAATGATATGACTACCTAGGCTTGAGGCTAGGGTTTAGAGAGGATACGTGACTACCTAGGATCAAGGCTAGGGTTTAGGAAGGGTGTAAATACCTAGGCTCTAAGCTAGGGTTTGGAAGGGATGTAACTACCTAGACTCGGGGCTAGGGTTTAGGAAGGATGTAATTGCCTAGGCTTGAGGCTAGGGTTCAGAGAGAATGATATGACTACCTAGGCTTGAGGCTAGGGTTTAGAGAATGTGTTTACCTAGGTTTAAGGCTAGGGTTTGGAGACCGAAAGCATTTGAAGGTTTGTCTTGGTTTAGACCGAGCAAGTTTGAGGTTTAAGAGTGTTGCGGTTTGGGGCAAATGAGCTTGATACCTCGTGGCTGGATAGGCTCGATAGATTAGACCTAGGCTAAAGTTCTAGGGTTTAGCTAGGGTAAGACTCAGACATGTGTTAAGGAGACTGGGGCCGAATGGAATGGTAGGCGTGAGATCTAGGAGATCGAAGGCTAGGCAGGGTAGCGTTGGGACATAAGGCTTTCAAGCGGGTAAGTCTTTTGTCCTAGAGAAAACACGTTATGGATTAGGACCAAGCAGGCTTTAGGTCGGCCAAGGAGCAATGGATTGGGATTGGATGATCCTAGTACCTAATAAGCATGTCGGGTTTGGGCTCTAAGGTGTGCTAGGTGTGAGCCATGTGCGAGAAATGGGTCTGGACATGTGACCATGTTGGCGCTTTAGGTAAAGGGGTTTGAGTTTCGAAGACTTTGCTAGAGTACAATAGGTGCCTAAGTTGGATTGGGTATGCTTAGGACTTAATTTTGTCTTAGAGGTCATGCGTGTGACTAAGCTCGTTTGGCAATTGTGAAGGTAGGTTAGGGATGGGACCAGAGGTGCTAAGGATAAGAGTCTTGACCGGATGGGTTTTGAGATCCTTAAGGCATGTCGCGGTGCGCAGGAGATCCTATGTGTTTTGAGCAGGTTCAAGGTTTGGACTCGTCGGGGGAGCGATGTTTGAGATCCACGGAGTTCAAGGGTGGACCTTGTAGGTGGCGAGGTTTGGACTCGGCTTGGATCAAGTAGGTTAGAGTCCTTAAGGGGTTGAAGGTCAGACTAGGAAGTCTTTTAAGGCTAATGGGTGACACTAGGTTGGTACTTGGTAGGTTTAAGAGTGGTAGGGTCATGGCTTGGACATAACGGGAGTCGGGAGACTTAGATGTGTCGCTTTTAATCGGACCAAGTAGGCTTGGGAATTAAAGAGTCCAAAGGGTGGAGGTCTAAGGTTATAGACCTAGAGAGTGGACAGTTTTGTGATCTAAAGGGTTTAGGAGTTGAGACCTAATGTGTGGATCGGATATGCTAGAGACTTAAAAGATAGGCGATTGGTAGACTCGAGTGGTCTTGGGATCTAAAGGATCGCTCAACAGGTTAGACTGAGCAGACCTAAGAGGTTGGACCTAGGAGGATAAGAGAGCTATTGCTTAGACAAGGTAAGGCTGAGTATGTGTTGGTAGGTTTGAGATCTAGGAGATCGGGTAGGCTCGGGACCGGTAGGTTCGGGACCTAATGGGTCACCCTAAGGATTTGGCTTTGGTTAACTGGTTTAAGGTCTAAAGTTTTGGGTAGAACCTGTTTGAGGCCGAAGGGGTCATGCTACGAACTTGCGGAAGGTCGAGCTAAGAGGTTATGATGTAACCTAGGTAAGACTCACCGGGTAGGTTTGGGACCTAGGTAAGACTGATCGGGTAGGCTCGGGACCTAGAGAGTTTATAGTGTAACTTAGGCAAGACTGACCGGGTAGGCTTGGGACCTAAGGTTTTGAACCAGGTAGGTTGGGACCTAAGGGTATCCTATTGTGTAGGAAATAGGGTGAAGGACCGAGTCGGTTCAAGAATCACAAAGATGGGTCTCAGAGTGGACCGAGGAGGTTTATACAAATTTTGTGGAGACCGAGAGTGCGGGTTTATAAACAAAGTGTCGTGGAAGAGAAAACTTTTGAAAGTGTTATGATCTTATACAGATGCCTTATAATTAATTATGATTCTAATCAATCCAAATAGGTCGTCGCGTGCCGAGTTTGACGATGAGGGGTGCCCTTCTTCTAAGTGTATCCTTGTTGACGCCTCAGTATTCTCTGGGAAACCACATAGTTGACCCATTTCGTTGGGGATTATCTAATTTGGTGAGCGGGTCCCCTCCCTCCTTTGAGAAACTCTACGTCAAGCTTGATGATGAGGGATGCCCTTTTTCTAAGTATATTCTTGTTGGGACCTCGGTATTCTCCGAGAAAACACATAGTCGACCCATTCTGTTGGGGAAGCCCCAGTTCGATAAGGGTGTAGAGCGGGGTATCCTACCTCCTTTAAGACGCACCCTTTTTTCTGCCTAGACCGCCCTTTTGGGTTTTCAATCTAGCGGGCATCTCTTTTGCGTCATTTTTTTTTTTTTTTGAAAATCATTCAGTCGACTCAAAAAGGAAAAATAATTGTTTAAACATGCGGGGGCATTTTGGTGATAGTGAGAGGGAGAGAGAGATAGTACTCGCATTTTGACTCTTTGGACAATTGAGTGTATATAAAAGGAAGGAAGCCCCTGCTTGACAGAAAGTAAGTGTTTAGCTCTTTCCTAGATTGTAGAACAGAAGACTTGTCGAGACATTTGAAAATTGTTTTATTCAAGATTCTCATTTGATTGCTCGAGAATGGACCTCGTTGATTAGTTAATGAGTTATGGTTAATTGGTAAACAAGTAGCCTCAAATTAATAAATGTTTTGATCAATTGTGAGTGAAGAAGTCAGGAGTAGAAATATGGGGGAAGAGAGAAAAGAAAGAAAATTGGCTCGAGGTGGGTTGTGTATATTTTGGACCGAACCGGGAGGTTGCCTACGTTCTCCTCAAGGTGAGGAGCTCAGGTCCGCGTAGTTCGGGGATGACCCGCTTGACGATGGTGTCGGGTTTCAGTGGGTATGTGTGGGAGGAAAGAAAAGAAAGAAAGTTGCCCCAAGGTAGGTTATGTTTGGCTTTGAGTGGTTGCCCGGTTGACGATGAAGTTGGGTTTTGAGTTTAGGGGTGTGAGGTTCGTTTGAGGTGAGTTGTTCTTTGTAGCTCATTGCGGTGGATTACTCCTTTGTAGTTGTTGCAGTGGATTGCTCCATCGTAGTTGTCATGGGTTGCTGCCGTTTATCTACTTTGTAAGGAAAGAAAGGAAATAGAACATTTGAGGTGAAAAGAAAATGGGACTTTTACTTTTCCATGGTGATAGCCCCTTCTATTTTTCTTTTTCTTTTTTATTTTATCTCTTTGTGCACACCCTTTTTTTTGCCTAGGCCGCCCTTTCGGGTTTTCAACCTAGCGGGCTTCTTTTTGTGCAATGCTCTAACTTTTGCCTAGGTCGCCCTTTTGGGTTTCAACCTAGCGAGCCATATTTTTTTTTTTTTTTTATATTTGTACATGAAACATTGGGCAAGACAAGCCCCTAGTTTGCTTTCGCCTCTCTCGATTGTGAGGTAGCTTCCTTATAGTTCAAGCGGCCTTTTACTGGCGGCGGGCATCCTAGCCCCTTGATTTTCACCGGTAGAGCTCCATTGGATTATCACGTGCACCAATGAATGGCATGAATGACTTCGTGCACTTGTCTTACATTTGTGATGGAATACGGACAGCCCCAGTGTAACAGCATGTAGTACTCATGAAGGGAACAAACCAACCCTTTAAATTGTGGCAGCATGGATGTCTATTTGATGATGAGCACCCGCAGTCCATTTCTTTGTCACGACCTTATAAAAAGGGGTCTAATGTTGGGATGAGAGGCGTATGAGGATAGTGTACGGGAGAAGGTGTATATAGAGAGTGTACATGAAGTGTGTACAAGGGGTGAGTGTATAGAGAGAGTGTATGGGGGTAGAATGTAGAGAGAAGAGAAAGTGATTTGTTCATCTCAATTTATCAAAGCATTTGTTATCTTGAGATTAATTGTTTACTTAGTTATGCGAATGGTTTGTGGGTCCATTTACCTTTTAATGAGTCGTCATTAATGATTAATATTAAGATTAATTCATCATATAAAGATATAGCAATCAAGTTAAAATGGTGAATAAGACAATTTTCATGGAATTGATTTATGCAAGATTATGTCTCAAGTCTAGAGAGAAAAGAAATAAAGACTCTTTTATTGGAACTAAAAGATTTAAACTGACTAGTCCGGGGTGGACTTTTACTTAAAGAAACAAAAATCGTCCAAGGTGGACTTTTGACTAAGGACATTCTAGAACCTACGAAGACTGAATGACCCTTTTCTTTTCTTTTATTTAAAGGAGGTAGCCCCAATTTCCTCTTTTGCCCATGCCCATGTATTCCGTTGGCGGGTGATGGCTCCACTGTCAATAAGGATTTGAATCTTTCTCCTCAATTGGAGGCAATCTTCGGTGTCATGCCCAATGTACTGGTGGTATTGGCAGTGTTTGGAGGGATCCAAGCCTTGCTTCACCCTACTTGATTCATGGTTGAACAAAGGAGACAACTTGCCGGCTTGAACTAGACTTTTGTAGAGTTTGGCTAACGGCATACCCAAGTCATTGTACTCGCGTTCGTCTTTCCGAACTGTATTTGAAGGTGGTTTAGGTACCGGTACCTGTCATTGATGAGTAGTCTTAGGAGGCATCCCAACGGGGGAAATCTGTGATGGCCCATACATTTGAGGACCGTACGGGTGTTGAAATTGAGCAAGCAGGAGAACTCGGCCGAGGTAATCATAAATGCAATAAATATCAGAGTGAAGGCGCTTCTCGGTGTCCTTTAGAGCCTTGCACATCTCTTTTTGAAAGCGGTCGACTTGCTTGAGGAGGACAGTCTCAAAGTAGGCTTCTTGTTCGTCGAGAGCGGTCCAGAAGAGGGTTTCTTGCTCGTTGAGGATGGTCTCGAAATGGAGCGCTTGCTCATTGAGATCAGTATTGGTGTGGAGAGTTGTCTCGAGACCTTGGGTAATAGCTTCATTTGCAACTTCGATGTTCCTTTCAACAGACATGATGCAGGATCTACAATAGTTGTGGGGGAATTATGTCTTTGAATTGAGCTTAGATTTATAATTAATGACAAGGCATCGTTATAAAATCACTTTTGGAAAAGAGTCGGTCTCCATACTTTTGAAATGCATTTTGGTAAAAAATTGAAAGTTTGACCGGGCCGAAGTTGCCTACGTTCCCCTTACCATGAGGGAGAGGTCCCACACAATAAGAGGCTCAGGTCGCTGTAGTTCGAGTCAAGTTAGACTTTTAAAAAGAGGTGAGAGGTGATCATAGGGGTCAAGAAGAGGGAAACGACTCGGTCTTTGGCCAAGCATGGGTGAAGAAGACCTACAGGATTCGGGTAAGGCTTGACTTACGGTTCGACCTAAATTTGACCTAAGGTTTGACCTAAGGTTTGAGACAAGAAATGGTTCAAGCTAGGATGCGACGATAATGGTGGGTTGACCTAGATGGGTAAAGGATAGGTCGACCTAAATAAGAAGGGTTGGATTGACCTATATGGTGAATGAATCAAGATAGCGGGTTGTAGCGGTTTGCCTATGGGATGATCTAAGCGGGATAGACATGGTTTGACCTAAGCGGGTCTAAGGTTGACCTATTCGGGTTGGTGGACTAAGGAAGGTTGGAGATTGACCTAGATGGATCCAAGATAGGTAAGTCGACCTAAGCGGGTTAAGGTCAAAGGTAATTGGGTTCACCTATGGAATCAAAGATTGACCTAAGAGGTCAAAAGCGGATAAGGTTAACCTAAGGGATCAAAGTTTGACCTAGGGGGTCAAAGGTTGACCTAAGGGATCAAAGTTTGACCTAAGGGGTCAAAGGTTGACCTAAGAGGCCAAAAGTGGATGAGGTTGACCTAAGGGGCCAAAGGTTTACCTAAGAGGTCAAAGGCGAATAAGGTTGACCTAGGAGGTCAAAGATTGACCTAGGGGGGTCAAAGGTTGGCCTAAGAGGTCGAAGGTTGGTAAGGTTGACCTAGGGGGTCAAAGGTTGGTAAGGTTGACCTAGGGGGTCAAAGGTTGACCTAGGAGGTCAAAGGTAGATAAGGTTGACCTAGGAGGTCAAAGGTTGGGAAGGTCGACCTAGGCGGTCAAAGGTTGACCTAGGAGGTCAAAGGTAGATAAGATTGTCCTAAGAGGCCAAAGGATGGTGGGATTTTGGCCAAAGCGGGTCGAGATGAAGGGTAGACTCAAATGGATCGCAATGATGGGTAGGTGACCTAGATAGGCCAAGATGAGGAATTTTGATAGATAGCCCAAGGGGTGAGCGATGGACCTTAGAGGTCGCCTAGATGCAATGCACATTTTATTTTGCGAAAAGTTTTGCATTTATTTACATCCTAAATGGTTGATCCAAGGAGTGTCCTAATCTGTATGTGTAGGTTGACACGGGTAGGATAAAGGTTCCCACCGCTCGCGGAACGTACACGGTGAGTGGAGTAGACGAGTGGCTCGAAAAATGTGAGGCAGTAGCGCACAAATTCCTGCACATCGAATACTCTGGGTAGTAGGGACCTGTGCAGTGCTGACACGGACTAGTGGTAGTGTGTGGCAAGAAACTAATTCTTTTTAAGGATAAAAGAGAGAAGTTTTGAATTTTTGAATGATGCTATGCAATGCAATGCAGGAGAAGGAAAATAATGTACAAGGGAGCATAGCAGAGTTTTGTTTGACCCTAATACTAAGGCGAAAATAACAAAGGTACAAGGATACAAGGTATATACAAAGTACAAGTATCAACAAAGTACAAGTATTAACATTGCGGGGTGCACGGGTGCATGTGTAAACATGGCAAGTATGTGAGGTGCATGCATAAACATGGCAAGTGTGTGCATGTGTAAACATGGCAAGTGTGTAGGGTGCATGTGTAAACATGGCAAGTGTGTGAGATGCATGTGTAAACATGGCAAGTGTGTGTGAGGTGCACGTGTAAACATGGCAAGTGTGTGCATGTGTAAACATGGAAAGTGTGTGCATGTGTAAACATGGCAAGTGTGTGTAGGGTGCATGTGTAAACATGGCAGGTGTGTGTAGGGTGCATGTGTATACATGGCAGGTGTGTGTAGGGTGTATGTGTATACATGGCAGGTGTGTGTAGGGTGCATGTGTAAACATGGAAAGTGTGTGAGGTGCGTGTGTAAACATGTCAAGTGTGTGCATGTGTAAACATGGCAAGCATCATGATGTGACGAAAGTTAGACCCACTAAGTTTGAAAAAGTTTCAAAGCAGTCCCCAGCAGAGTCGCCACTGTGAATACGTGTGTTTGAATTTGAGAATATTCATAGCAACATTAAAATTATGAGAGTCGCCACGCCGTTTTAGTTATAGCCAAAACATTGAGAAAAGGCATGTTTAATGGGTTCGGGGGTCAAATTACAACAAGAGAAGAATATTGGACGTTATCACTCCTATTGCCCGAATGATCGGTCTTTCTATCATGATGAATGTGTTAGTAGTGTGTTAGTGTTTGAGACCGGATCCGAAGATTGCCTACGTTCCTCTCAATGTGAGAAGCTCAGGTCAGCGTAGTTCGAGAAGAATTTAGAATAGGCAGAAGAATCGGGATCACGCATAATGAGGGGGGAATTACCTAAAGATTGGGGTTTAGAAGTAGTTCCTAGATCATCTTTGGGTTGATGAACCCTAGATCATCATTAGCTATGAAATAACATGTTAACATGAAGATCGTAACCCTAAATATAGCATAAATAAGGTTTTAACCTAAGAATATGATGAACATGCGAAGAACATATTATGAACATATGAATGTCATGAAGAAAATATGAATAAAGATGTTAGGAACATGAATATTATGAAGAACACATGAATAAACATATTAAGAATATGAATATTATGGATCTAAACTAATAATATGACAAGAACATGAAGAAAAAGTTAGAAAACTTACCTTTGTTGGCAAGAAATAACCTTGGATCTTCTTGGGATTCTTGAGAGTGTTTTTGGAGGCTTGAATGACTTGATTTAGGAGCAAAATCGTCACTTGTGAGCTCTAAAATCGGATCCCCAAATTATGAGGCAAGGGAGGTCTTTAAATAGGAAACTGATGGAAAGATCTGACGGTCCAGATCATCCAGGGCGGATGTGGCCGCGTGGCCAAGATGGAGGGCGGCGGCGATGTTGGCCGCGTGGCCAAGGTTGGAGCTTGGGCGAATGTGGCCGCGTGGCCATCATTCCTGGCTGACTTAATTATTAAGCTAGGGTTTTGTATGTTTTATGGAAACCCTATTTTGGCCATCTTTAAGATATTCTAGAACAATGAGGTATATTTTGGGAATCCGGGACAAGTCTTTGCAAGGTTTATAATTCCTATAAAGTCCTTGTGTATTTGGGAAATCCCTAATAAACTCATTTTCAGATCGGGTACTAACACCGAGTTTCTATCTTGGCGTGACGAGTAGGAACTGATAATATTTATGACATCACCTTATATGACATCACCTCGATTTATTGTTGATTTGATAGACTGCCGCCAAAATCCTTCGCAAATTAGATTTCCTGATATCATCCTGATTTGTTTCAGGTGAAATCATTATTTTTCTTGGAAAACGAAGCCTTCATTAATTGCTTTCCCATTATGAGTAGTATAAATACTCCACCCATTCATATTCTGGGGATACCTAAAATCCGCCCTTTGGTATTTTGTTCTCCAAAATTTGCTTCTTCTTTTCCTCCCAAGATCCTTCAAGAAATCTTTAGATGGCACCAAAAAGAATGTATGACAACGCATTCCTAGAAGAGGTGGACTCTGATACAGAGAACCACACTGACAGTTCAGATTCAATAAATAGCGGCGATTCTATGTTTTCTTCGAAGATCCGCTCGTCTTTTCCGCTCGAAGAGTCACCGTCCGACAGTAATGAAGAATTTTCAAAGCCAGATCCTATTTTTAGTGATAATGAGTTCTCGGATAGTGAATATGGTGATTCTGATGAAAGCAATAGGGAGGATGATGACGAAGATGATGATGAGGATGACAAAGGTGACAATGATGTTGATGATCAGGGATATGACGGTGATGAAGAAACGGAGGATGGCGTTGAAGACCAAGATCAAGATCAAGATCAAGATTTCTATTAAATATTTAACTAGTTTGTTTAGTCAGTTTCTTTCTTGATTTTGTACAGGTTATACCCCCGTCCTTGTTGTGGGGGTCCTTTTGATGGTGGTGTAGATACCCCAGAAAAACCCACTACTTGGCTAGAGCGGTGAATTATCCTATGATGTCTAACTTGTTTTAATTTGTAGAGTCGCCACCTATGTTTTAGAGGAACATAAGAAAAACCTAATAATTATCCAATGTTTTGATGCGAAAACAAAGATTCTTGTTAAGAGGTTCGGGGGTTAGGTGACGGAGTGGGAAGTACTTAAACACCCACTCCGCCCCGCTTACGCGGGTCTTGCTACTATTGGTGTTCTATTGCTAAAAAGTCCTTCAAATAATATTAATATAAAAGTGCTAACAATTACAATGAGAAGAAAGGGGAAATAAAAGGGAATTGTTTTATTGATTAATTGCTAAAGATTACATTAAGAGAAGAATAGTAAATTAAACTAGAGTTTAGAATGTTGGAATGTAACCTTGACCAAACTTCAATAGTGAAGTGGCCTTTTGGTTGTATTCCTTTTTATGGAGATTGCATACACATTAGAAGAGATGAAAGATGAAGAAAGCAAATAATATTAAGAGTTTAGAAGAAAAGAATAAACATTGTACCTTGTGCTTGAATGGGGAAGAACCAATTTGTCTATAGTAACCACTCTTGAAAATGAACTTTTAGTTTTAAGAGAGTTTTTGAGTCAAGAATCCTTCCTCCATTCCATGGTGGAATGAAGAGGCATTTATAGGTGTAGGGAGAGTGTTTGTGGTAACAAAGATGGCCTCTCCCCGGATCAAGCCAAGGTATAATGGCCTTGGGGGTTACAAATCAGAAAATGAGGGAAATTTGGCAAAATCTGGGATCCTGGAGGTGGGAAGCGCGCACATCCCACCCCCCCTATGGGAGGCGCACGCCTCTCACAAATGAGGGCAAAGGCATGCTCGTCCCACCTTCAGAAAATCCATATTTTAGCCCAAAAGTTGGTCCCGTTATGCAGTTAAGCCCCGAAACTAACGAAATCAGTCAGAAACTTAACGAACACCACGAAAGTCAACAAAAACAAAGTAAACAAAGACTCAAGGTTGAATTTGTCACTTAATCAAGTCCAAGACTAACGGAGTAAGTCAAGAACTTAACAGAAAGTAACGAAAGTTAAGGAAAAGTAACAAAACTTAACGGAAAAAAGAAGACAGAGAATGTGTATGAAATCGGGACATGAGAGGTCCAAGGCGGGGTGTCTACAGGTGGTAATAGAACTATCTTCTGCGCTTATTGACTTGTTTGCGTTCTTTTTACCATTTTTCTTGTTCTGTTTATCCTCTGGCTCTGCACATTCAGTTTAACTTGCAATCAAACGAGAACCTGATTGTTGATCAATCTCGGCATGGAGATATGTCGGTATATCTTTTATTACTTCAACTCGGCGCCCACTATTTTGTCGAGATGTCGGTTGTGCGTTAAGCCGCTAATATTTAGCTCTCGATCTCTCGGCTAAATAATCTTCTTTAACCCTTGTCTAGGTATCGCCATGTTCCCTAAAGTTAACTGGGAATGTTGGTCTGTTGGGACATTCATCTCGAAAGTATGGCCCATTTAATGCGGGACCTGATGGGTTCCTGGATGTTCGTGCAGCCCATGGATCGCGGGTTCAACCCGGGTCATACCTGAACCGTATTTTTTCGACCCGACCTATATACAAGCCAGAAAACCCTCGAAATTCCACATTTTCAAATTTTTACCCAAGAGAACAGTGCGTTCACCGTCGGCGAGTATTTGAGAATATCGATTTCTGTTGCAAGTCTTCCCAATCCGTTCCGATCGTCTAAGTTAGCACAGTCAGTTGAACTTTTTTCTCCGATTACATTTCTGAACAAGGTACTGTTCTGACCCTTTTCACCCTTTCTGCTTTTTCCGCCATTGCTAGGGTTTTAAAATTGTAAAGTTTCAGTCTTTTGTCCATTTGCACTTCGATTCTGAGTGAGCTATAGCTCTAGGATAGCTTTCGTTTTCCTATCATGTCTGGTACCCCCAATTTTGATCCAGACGCCATGTACGGCTTTTATGAGCGAAATAATAGGATATACATGAAGTCGGAGGGGATATGTAAAATGTTGTCGCTAATGGCTATTGGTGACCTGTTATTTCTGAATAAAACCCCTAGGGATGACGTTAGGTATCCATCAGGTTTGTTTGCTCCAAGAGCTCTTAGTGGTAATGAAGATGTCATGGTGCTCCTTAAAACGTTTAACGCCATTGTTCAACACGTTTTTCTTCACTATGTTAAGGATAAATCGGCCTTCCGATCTCGTTTCGAGGGTGCAACCTCCTCGGTCCCCTTAGTTGATTCGGGGGGTAGGGGGAATATGGCCTTATCTCGGCTTCTCGATGGGTCTAACCCCTCTGTTTCTTCTACATGTATGGCCGGGGAGAGAACATCTGAAAGAATAGTGGACCGCTTTGACGAAAGCCTCACCAGGCCAAGAAGAGGTGCCGCTACTAGGAAGGCAAATACAAGCAAAGACAGATTAGGTCCTGTTGTAGATAAACACCCCAAATCAGGGAGCGAGATGCTTGAGGCCCTTTATTCCCGGTATGGTATAGACCGCGAGGAGTATCGTCTATATTACAGTAAAGCCGCTCCCCTAGATTCCGATGAAAAAGTTCATAACTTTTATTATGACCAGGCGGTCATTTTTTTCTTTTATAAATAGTTCCAGCTAGGTTTATGGCTCCCTCTCGACGTATTTATCAACGAGTTTCTGGAGTCTTGGGAACTGATGACGGCTCACATTGGTGCCAATGCTGTCAGATACCTGGCTAGCTTCATAGTATTATGCCGTAGTCTTAATTTTGAGCCCTGTATGTCAGCCTTTGACTATTTTTTCAATATGAGCTATAATAAAGTGACGAGGACTTTAGCCATCAAGTCTGACCCATCCAAACCCAAGATTATTTCTCCCATTTCGAGTACCGTTAGCAAGGTGTCTGATTGGAATTCTCATGTGATTAGAGTCGAGTCCCGTTTCGGCTGGGAATTTGTTGTTCCTGAATTTGCGCCGTGCCGTCCTAAGGAGGTCCACAAGCCTAGCTGGAGTGATAGGTTAATTATAAATCTTGAGGAGTTTGCTAACCTCGGTATGCTTAACTGGAGTGAATTAGAGAGAGATCCCTGTTATTATGTTCAAGCCGGGTTGATGAAGGGACCCCTTAACGGTATAATCCCTAAGGTTGACGTCCTGAGGGGAAATAGATTTCCAGACTGGATTATTCATCCAAACTTTGTTTTTCTTCACGAATGCATATGTTGCAAGGAGCAGAACAATGTTTGTCTCAAAGCGTCCGATACCATAGGCTGTAATTTCTGACACTTATGATTTTTTCCTTCATAACTATTTCTGCTTGTCTCGTTCTGACACTTGGGTCTTGTGCAGTTCTGACCATGGAGCAGATTGATGAGATTGAGATTGAGGAAGTTGATCTAGTTAAGGCGGCTAGGTTTAAGAAGCAGAAATCTAGGACCGTTGCTTTGGAGAAGCGTTATGCCGACATGAACGCTAGGCAGGCTTTGCTCCAGAACAAGGAAGATTCAGCGGTCCCTCTAGTAGACCGAGTTGTAGGGGAGGCTGGTGGAGACGCTGAGGATGTGGCCCTTGAGACCGAGAAAAGCACCCCGGATAGCCAGAGTCAGAGTTAGGATCAAAGTCAGAATGCTCATGTTACCACTGGGATGGATCAGGGAGATGCCCATGGTCGTCAGAAAAGGGCCAGGGAAGAAACAAGGGAGACCCATGGTCAACCCCCAAAAATAACTACTCACTCTGCTCGTGAGTCAGCCTCCACCTCAGTTTTGCCAGATGATGAGGTCAAGCGTTGGGTGGAAGAGTTTGGCGGGGTCCCTATCCTGTCGGGGTTAGACGTGTCGGTTCGTTCAGGTCTTCCTTTGAAAAAGGGCGGCCTGGTGATCAAACGAGCTATGAATGTCGATACTATTGACCAGGTGGTTGCCGAGAGGCCTACTTCTCTTCAGATGTTGAATCGTAAAGGCTTGATCCTTAGTGAGGTAGCGTTTCTTGATATCTCGGCTTCTTCTCTATTCTTTCTCCTATTTGCTTATCTTTCTCTCTTTTGCAGCTTGCTTCTCTTGCCCAGATCGACTATACCATGTATCGGCAAGCTTATGAAACCCTGAAGAAGAAGGAGGCCGAGGTGACGAGGCTCACGGATCTTAATGTTGACCTTGATGGCAAGGTGGTTGCCTTGGAAAAAGAGAAGGCTTCTCTTGATACGTTTTGTCATCAGTCTCAGACTGAGGTGGTAAACTTTAAGGAATCCCTGCAGGCTTCGAAGTCGGATGCCGAGGAAGAGAGGAAACGTGCCGAGATATTAGCGGGGGAAAAGACTACGGCTGAGGAGAAGCTTTCTCTATTAGAAGACCGGTATGATCGTTTGGAGGAGAGCGTGATGGAGAAAGATAAGGCCGCCATTGAAGCATACAAACGTGGGCCCCAGTTCAGGGAAGACTTGAGCGATCGGGTCGGCATGATATATGATGATGCTTGGTCTAACTTGACTCGTCTTCTGTACATTGATCCGGAGGTCAACGTGCCTTTGGAGAAGTGTGTTCGTCTCTTTCATCAGGATGCTTATAGTGTCGAGGCTAGGGCGGCCCATTCTCTGGTTCCGTTTTCTGAAGGCAGTCTCAAGGTCATCAAGGCCCAAGACCGTAAGAAAAACAGGCCTGTTTGGGACCCACCTGCACTAGAGCCTGGTAACTTTGAAGAGCTCCTTGAGAAGGCCGGGAACGAGGGTAACTCCGGTGTGGATTAAGTTATCAACACTACATGATCGTTGGTTTGTAAATCCGAGTGGGCTGTTTGACAATTTTAATTTTATGTTTGCGAGCCAGTTTGGCTGAAACAGTTTATTTTCGTTGTTTTTCGAAGTTTCAAGTATTGTAATGTCTCAGCCCAATGTCATTTGGGGGAGCATAAACACTTAATTTTTTGTAAGTATCTGCATACCTGGGCCCAACGTAGTCTGGGGGCACAAACACTGTTACTTTTGTTTAAGTATTTGTATTTAAGGATTTGTCTACCTCGGTTAGAGGTGTAAATTAACCCTTGTGTTCCTGACTGTTATGTAGTCGTGTATTGTCTCATCGTTTTTTCAAGTTACTTTATCTCAGCTTGAGATTTCTTAACATTGTCTGAAACGATGAGATACGTCATAGCCGGCTTAGGCTGTGTTTGTAGGCCATGGTCGTTCACCGTTATGGACCGTGACGAGCGCTAGATGCTCGGTTTCGATAAATTTGAAAGAACTAGTTGTCAAAACTAGGCCCAAACTGTTCGTGGAGTTAGATGTCCAGATATTAACTCAAATTTGAGCGGGCTAGCTATTAGAACTAGGTTCAAATTGTTAGGAGTCGAGACGTTCTAGCCTTAACTCAAAGAGATCCTACACGTCCTGTATGCCTTGTTTTTGCTAGTTATTGAAACTAGGCTTTGAGTGATCAGGCGTTAGTGCTCAACTTTGAATGAGGATCTCGACATTGTTAGGTAATGCCTGGACCGTGCTTTAATGATATGTATCAGGGATACGAACTCAACAATGTGAATAAAAAGAACTTTTTATTGATGAGATAAACTAGACAAATGTCTTGAACTAGAAGTAGCTAAAAAGACCAAAAATCTAACTAGAAAACTTTAAAAAGCGGTAGGGTGCCGAGTTGTTACTGATAATATTTCCTCAAGTGCTCGGAATGCCATGGGTGCTTCAGCTCTTTTCCTTCCAAAGTTTTGAGCATGTAGGTCCCTTCTCAAATGACGTAAGTAACGATATAAGGACCTTCCAGTTCGGCGAGAGTTTGTTTTGTTGAGCCTTTCTATGTGTTGACTCGATCTTTCTGAGCACCCAGTCACTGACTTCGAAAACTCTCTTCTTTACTTTTCTGTCATGATAGGCCTTGGTTCTTTGTTCGTAGTTAATCACTCTGAGCTGAGCAGTCAGCCTTTTTGCTTCAACCAGGTCTAGGTCCAGCAGTCGGCTGTACTCATTGACGACCTCGTCGTAATTGGTTACTCTGAAGGTAGGTAAGGCCATTTCGGCCGGCGCCATAGCTTCAGATCCATAAGTTAGTGCAAAGGGAGTCTCCCCAGTCGGCCCCGAGTGGTTGTACGAACTGCCCATAGGGCAAGGGGGAGATCGTCCAGCCACTTTCCTTGGCTTCCTTCCAGACTCTTGCTTAGAGCTCTTAGTATCAATTTGTTTGCTTCCTCGGCCTGTCCGTTACCTTGAGGATGACTGACTGATGACTTTCTATGCTAGACTCCTAGCCTGTTTAGCTCATCGGTAAAAGCATCAGAGAATTGGAGCCCGTTGTCGGTCACAATAGAATGAGGAACGCCAAACCGACACCATATGTAGTCGTGAATGAAGTTGATGGCATTCTCCTCTGTGATTTTTTCCAGGGGTTTAGCCTCCACCCACTTGGTGAAGTAGTCGACCGCTACAATCACAAACTTGTTGCTCCCTTTGGCCAAAGGAAAAGGCCCAATGATGTCGACCCCCCACATATCGAACGGCCATGTCGGTATAATCAGACTTTGTTCCACCGGTGGCACTCTGGGTAGATCAGAGAAGCGTTGGCGCACTTATCACAATTCTTTACGTAGGCATGGGCATCTTCCCTTAGGTTTGGCCAGTAGTAACCAAGTGTGATCACTTTATTAGCAAGAGTTCTGGCCCCCGGGTGTCCTCCGCAAACTCCCTCATGTACCTCGGCCAATAGTTTCTCAGTGTCTTTGGGGGAGACACATCTTAGTAGGGGCTTGGAGAATGACCTTCGGTATAAAATATCGTTCCATACTATGTATCTGGCCGTCTTCTTCTTTATCAGTTTGGCTGCCAACTCGTCTTCTGGTAGTTTTCCCTTCTCGATGTAGTCCTTGTAATCTTCAATCCATGTCCTTTCCTCGACATCAAGAATTAGGATCTCTAACCTTTCGTAGGCTGGATGGTCGGCATAGATTATTAAAGGATTTGTTTCTTCTACCGTGGCTAATTTTGATAGCAAGTCGGCCTCCTGGTTGTGCTCTCATCCTACCTGCCCGATTTCCCAGAATTCCAGGTTTTTAGTCATATTGAGGACGAGATCTTTATACTTGGTCAGCATGTGGTTCTCGGTGTTGTACTCTCCTTTAACCTGGTTTACTACGAGTTGGCAGTCACTGTAAGCCACCAGCTTATTTGCGCCGAAAAACTTTGATCGTTCTATCCCTAAGATCAAGGGTTCATATTCTGCCTGATTGTTTGAAGCTGAGAACTTGAACCTGATGAAGTCACGGGCTACATGTTCGCCGCCGGGGCTTGTTAAGTATACTCTAGCACCGCTTCTATCTCTTGTTGTTGACCCGTCTGTGTATAAGATCCAACAATCGTATGGCAGTTCCTATAACAGTTCTCTGTCTATGGGGAACTTCCTTTTTCTAGTTGGCGGCGTATACTCACATGAGAACGCGGTCTCGACTAAGAAGTCTACAAGAGGCTGTGCCAACAATGTCTTTCTCGGCTTGTAGGTAATATCAAACTCGGTCAGTTCAATGGACCAGTTGAGCAGTCGTCCGGAGCTATCCATCTTATGAAGTATCTTTCTAAGCGGCGCGTCAGTATAAACCGTGATGGGATGAGCGGAGAAGTATGTGCGTAGCTTTCTAGCAGCTATTACCAAGGCATATGCTATTTTCTCGGCATTAAAGTATCTGCTCTCGGTGTCTGACAATGCTTTGCTTACGTAATAAACCGGCCTCTGAACCCTGTTATCTTCTCGCACTAGCACGGCCGCCACGGCTCTATCTGTTGCTGCAAGGAATACAGAGAGTGTTTCTCCCATAATTGGACTGCTGAGTAGTGGGGGAGAACCCAAATATTGCTTCAATTGCTGGAACGATGCCGAGCACTCTGGAGTCCAGCGAAGTCCTTAGTTCCCTTCAAATCTTTGAAGAACGGGAGTGACATATCTGCTGACTTAGCGATAAACCTTCCCAGGGCGGCCACTCTTCCATTCAACCTTTGGACCTCCTTCACAATTCTTTGTGGAAACTTGTTCAACTTCCATCATAGGTTAAATACTATTTTCTGGGTCTCGAACCATTCGAGATATGTTTTACTCCCACTGATTCTTTTAGAGATAAACCTTTTATCTAGAAAAGTATCATCATAAGCAACAAACCATTTGTTTCTTATGAGTAAAATTTTATCCTCAAGTTTCCTTAGGATATCCCATGAAAATATATTTATTAGATTTAAATGTGAGTGTGTCCCAGACAACTCCTTTCCAAAAGGTCTCACCATCTTAAATCTTTATGAAAGACAAACCCAGTTTTTCTTTCACCTTTTAACCTCTTTTGATGGAACTCAAATTAGTGTAATCATAGCGGTCTCAAATACATAACCCCAAAACAAATAATGGAAGATCATTCTGACATTGTCATCTAATGAACCCTACCAAATAAGTTTCTTATACTTCCATGTAGACACATCATTTAGAATGATGTTCTTAGTGAAGTTAATTTGTGAAACCATTTCACAACTTTAATGATGACTGTCAAATTCTTGGTTCAATTATTCATTATCATGATCCAATCAGAATCTTTGAATAGCTTTACCAAGTATAACCAAAATTCTCTTTTAGCATTGCTTCTTAATGCTCCATATACATTAAAATGTATTAGGTCGACTAAGATATTAGCTTTTTACCAATCATAGTAAAAGATGTCTTGGTCCAAGTAAATAAGTTTGCATAAATAATATGATTCCAAATCATATGACTTTAAAACTCCGTCCCATGGAATTTTAGATATGCATTTCTCATTTATTTGATCAAAACAATAATGCATAAAGAATTTTAATTATTTATGTTATAGCCTTTATTACGTCGTTCTTCAAGATTTAAGATATAAAAGATTTATTTATATGATAACACAATGAAGTAAATCATAATAAATAAAGCATCTTTCTTATTCCAAATAAGAAATAAATATCCTTCATTATCTTATAACAAAATAATAATTTTTCTACTTCATGAGCAAAGTCACTTTACAAGTGTTCTACGAACAATTCTGCAACCATTGCATCATTACCATTCGTAGGTCAAGCTTTACTATAAGTAGTCTTTCAATTTACTAATTATTGCACATTTATACAAATGTGAGATCCATATCCGGTATCCAATACCCAATAATTAAAGTTAGAAAGATTAATTTATAATGATCGTCCAAAATCTTGACTACAATTCTAAACTGCATCAATTAGAGTTATTATTTTAACCATAATTATTTTCTTTAGGTTTGACAACGCTTGTCTTACCTTTGTTTGGCACTTGGCCCTTTTCCACCATAACCATGAGCATTGGAGAACCTTTCTCCACTTTCTTTATCTCCGCAGTTTTAAGCATATCATGCAACTCGGAGAGATTCTTTATTCATTCCATATATGTTATAGTTCATCACAAAGTGATTATAACTTTTGGACAATGAATCAAGAATGAGATCCGTTGTTTGCTCCAATCCAATTGGACAACCAAGTTTCTCAAGATGCTCTACGTAGCATTTATCTTAAGCATGTGAGGTTCCACTTATTGCCCTTTACTCCTTTTGTAAGAAGTAAATGCAATAATGGTTTTATACCTCTCTTGCCTACATTGCTCTTTGAAACATGTAACTCAACTCCACGCCTATCTAATAGGCTTCCAAAGTTCCAAACTTTGTTGAAGTTTTGAGAACATAATCGTGAGCATGAGACAACTCACATTCCTAGAATCATACTCATGATTCTTGTGATTGTCTATTCCGGCATTGGGTTCTTTAGGAATAGGCCCATCAAGAATGTACAACACATCTTCTTCCCTTAGAACGATTCTTAGGCTCAGGATCCAATCCATGAAGTTTGTACCATTCTCTTGAAGCATTATCCTTATCAAGGATTAATCGCAACGATCTTAGTTGTCATTTACAACCAATGCAAAATTTCCAAAATTTTACAAGTACCAATCTCATTAAGAGATAAATAATGTGTTTTCCAAAAATACTCCCACTAAATTATATAACCTTCTTATATATCCAATGTATAATATAATTTAAATGGGCTAAGATCCAACTTTAATTTGATTTCAAGTCCGCTATGGCGGATTACACAAAACCAAATTAATTAGGTAGACAACCCTGTCAATCATATCCAATATGACTCTTAGATCCTTTTTCTAAGATTCTTTTAAATTGGGCTAAGATCCAACTTTAATTTAATTTCAAGTACGCTTTGGCGCACCGCTCAAAATCAAATTAATTAGGTAGACAATTTCTTGTCAATCATATCCTTATGATTCTTAGGGATCCAATTTCAAAAGCATGTTTAATCTCATCTTTGCCTAGGCCCAAAACTGTTTTGACGCCTTATTAAGTCCAACCATTTTAAACGTATAGTTGATGTGCCTCGCTAGGGCGTGCCCACATCATCCATCTTGCTCATACATGAATGAAGTCAATGTAACTCGCTAGGGCGAACCCACATTAAAATTACCCATGCACTAACAAGTGTTTTAATCATGGCATGGCAAGAGGACTTAAAACTTTCTTGAAGGTTCATCACCATATAGCATACAACACATTTATGAGCACATAAGATAAACATGTTACGCATCAAGTTTAGCCACTAAATTAATAATCATTAATTTGAGCATAATATTTATGTGTCATTAGTTTCTCTATGATTATGAGGATGAGACTATTTGAACTTTGGTTATCATCTCCAAATCAAGACAACAAGAAGTGCGGCCGAACTAAGCCATTGGCAACCACAATTCCGCACTAATTCAAGAAACCAAGAAAGTAGTCCATGTGGTCGAAACTAAGCAATAGATGGTCTCGATGAACGTATGCCAATTGCATTCACAATTCCACATGGATTTCCAATCATTGAATCAAGAACTTTGTTTCTCAATTTTAGCAATTATGAACTCTTCATAATTCTAACTTCGTTTTATCTTTGAAACTTTGATTGGAATCAAGTTTGGGATACACAATCTCGATGAACGTAGATTAGCCATCCAAACCTTGAATCAATCTCAGAATCAAACGACTAAAACAAATAGGAATTCAAACCAACTAAATCCACCCCGCGACCCAAAAGGAACCCCATCCCAGACCAGAAGGTCCGGTCGGGTCCTTACTTTGGTCCGGTCGGACCTACCTCAAAATTCCAGCTTCTGACCATCACTGTGCGGCCGCCCAAGAAAGACTGTACGGTCGCCCAAACATGTGCGGCCGCCCATGTTTTTCTGTGCGGTCGTACAGTAGCATCAGAATGATTTTCAGAGTTCGAAAATTTGTCTCAAAATCGTTTTCCCCGATTATTAAAACTTTGATCCAATCAAAATTTAATAATCAAACAATTCAGAATCCAACATAATTTTTAGTGCGATTCAATAGTGCGATTAAAGTTGTAAAACAATAAACCACATAGAATCATATAACACATAAACATCATATAATCCAATATTCATATCATGCTAGGCATACAAACAATTTATATACACACAACATGATCTAAGTATTGAAATAATCAACATGAATGGGGCTCTGATACCACTGTTGGGTTTCGTGGTAACATGCGCAGCGGAATTAAGCATTTAAATTTTTATGAAACCCAAAGTCCATAGATCCATTCATATGATTAAGTCAAATACAATATGATGAATACTAGAATACTAACCCTTGATGCCTTTGATTTTGCAACCTTAAATTCGATAGAGGCTTGAAACCTTGATCACGAACATAGTAAGAATCACGAACTTTGAAGATGATAAGTTTCACCCTCTAGCGGTATCCACACCACGAACGAATATCAAGAACACTTGATCTTGGTTGCTAGACCAAAATTGTGAAACACGTTTTCACAATTAATATGAACTATATGGAATTTTATTTGTGTATTATTTTGTTCTTCAATCTAGGATGTCTTAGAACAAAATAAAACCTCTCTCAAACTCTTTGAGATTTGCACAAAAGCATTAGCTTTGATTCTGGTCGAATTTTGCTGTTTATATACAAGTTAGACCTATTCCAAATAGGAAACTTGTGTCTAAACCCGTCCAAAATTCTTTTCCAAATCAAATCAGGAAACCAGTCCCGACATGGTGTGCGGCCGCCCAAAACCATCTGTGCGGCCGCACATCTATCTGGAAGGTTCTGGTACTTTTTGAGCCAAACTGTGCGGCCGCCCAAACCCTTTTGTGCGGTCGCACACCTGCCCCAGATTTCCCTAATTTCCAAATTCCTCCAAAGTCCTTTGACTCAATATTCCAATATAGTCCTTATTTAAGATTCGTTCTATTGTGTGTGACCCTCTAGGATTACACTAAGTTGGCAATGGGTTCAAACATGAAACCATAAGATATGATTATGTTCTAGCAAACCGCCATACCTACCCAAATAGTATAACTAGATACAAGTTCGCATTCCTTTAGAGCATGTCATAATCCCTTTTGTCCACGATGTCATTGAACACAAGTCATGGTCAATAAGTCAACTTGTATTGTTCAATACTTTCTCGATTCCGAATATGTTGATAATCCAAATGACTTTGATCCAATCAATCCATTTGAGTTTGGCCAAACATTTCATCAACATCATTCCTTCGAAGGGCCCAAGCTTGACATCTCTCCGAAGAGGGAAAAATCCATTTAGCTTATTATTCTTCCCTACGTGAATCCGATTATGCCAATCATACCCTTTATAACTACCGTGTTAAGGCAGCGTTTGAATATGTCAAACATAATCTTCATCAAGTGGAAGACTATAATAACTTCATGTCTAAGGATTCAAATGACATAACTAATATGAGATTTATATATGACATAGACCATGACATAAATCTCATACAGCGGGTCATGTCCAGTACCTTGTTCCAAACAAGTACCTATAAATCTAACATGATCATTTAGCCTTTATACTAGTGCTTAACAAGCTCTAGGGACGAAGATTATTATAAGCAAACATGAGCAACAATAATAATCTTATTATCTCTTTATCATCATGAATAAAATGATAACTTATACAACGTTTAACAAACGTGCCTAGGGCACCAACACCAACAGCCAAGACAATGGTGGGGTTGCTACAGATGCTGTTAGACATGTATGAGAAGCAGTCGAATATCAATAAGGTGCATTTGATAAAGAGGTTTGAAAATGCGAAGATGTCAGAGGGGCAGATAGCAACAAGTCATATCGGCAGTTTTAAAGGTATGGTGGACCAATTAAAAAGTGTCGATATTACTTTCTCTGATGAAGTGTTAGCTTGCTTTCTTCTAAAATCATTGCCGGATAGTTGGGAGGTTACTGTCACAACGATTAGTACGTCGAAGGCACCATTGGTGTATACGGAAGTTAGATATCTCATCCTTCAAGAGGAGTTAAGAAGGAAAGAGAAAAGGGGAGAGTCTTCCGCAGATGGGGCTTCACTTAGGGTGGAGAGAAATAGGGGAAAGGGAGGACTGAAAAAGGGGAAAGGTAAATCGGTCAAGTGCTACAATTGTGGCGCGCTAGGTCATATTAGTTATGACTATCCGGATAAGGATGGTGATGCACACATGGTGGATGATGCGGATGTATTAATCCTAGGAGAGGAGCAGTCGGGTGAAGATTGGGTGTTGGATTCTGGAGCTTCTTGTCATGCTAGTGGGATGCAGAATCAATGGAGCCGTATAAAACTGGAGATTTTGGGGTTGTTTATCTTGGTGATGATCAACCATTGAAGATTAAAGGTAAGGGGGATGTGATGATGAAGACACCTAATGGGGCTGTTTTACAATTGCACGATGTGATGCATGTTCCAGATTTGAGGAGGAGGGTGATTTCCGTTGGACAACTTGATAATGAAGGGTATGGTGTAACCTTCATTGGCGGGTCTTGGGAAATCACAAAAGAAGCTAAGGTGATAGCTCATGGGGTCAATGAGAAGATGTTGTACTCTACCTACAATGTCGATGTTCGCTCCGGTGGGAGCAAGAGGCTAAAGAACCGGACTATTGGTGTAGAAAGGAGAGACATCAAGAAACGGTATGTTAAGGGGGAGAAGGACACAAAGTTGATCAACGTGGTGTGGAAGTCCAAGTGCCCTAATAGAGAGCATATTCAGACCAAGAGAAGACGATGCAAGAAACAAGGTATGTCCAAGTTTTAAGGGGAAGCATTGCGAGGAAGGTGGGTTTGGATGGAGAAGGCGAAGTTAGACTTGCGGGGAGAAATCAAGGTAGAAGCTGATTTGGGGAGGCAAGAATTATCTAACACGGAGGGGTTGAAACGTCGCTTGGTTTCAACTCGCCTTAGTACTTGAGCGGGAGGCTCAGTAATGTCAAGTCAATATGGGAGAAAAATGTGTTCGAAGGTGTTCATTCCGTGGTGGGAGTTGATGGGTGTTTCTATGCTTATGAGTTTAGTCTCCAGGTGGGAGATTGTTGGGATTGGATCCTAAACTACGAGGAAGCAAAGGAGTCTAAGTCGTGGGAGTTGGTGAGATCAAGAAGGAGTTCAAAACGGAGGAGGATTTCTGGGCAGGGAAGCAGGCGGGCGCCTGCCCATGGCCAAGCGGGCGCTCAATAAGGCAGTGCGTTGGCTCGTCTGGGAAAGCTAATTCAAGCGGGCGCCTAGTGGGGGGGCGAGCGGGCGCTCGGTCCGTCGGCCAGAAGTTATTTTGTTTCCTATTTTGATGCAATCTCTACCAAATCGACTTAGGGCTTCCTTGTACTTCTATATAAGCATAGACACGACCTAGAACACACTGTAGCAACATATTAAAAGGTGTTTAATAATATATTGGCTTGGCGATTGCCCCCGGACGTAGTTCATGTGTTGAACGAACCGGGTATACAATTCTTGTGTTTTTGTGTGTGTGATTCTCTCATATTTGTGCTTGTGGGTTTTATGTTCTTTGTCTAGATTGCAACGGGGTACCACTAAATTCCCAACAATCATCATATCCAATAAGGTTCTATACCTCCATGTAGACACATCATTCCATAATGGTGTTCTTCATGAAGTTAATTTGTGAAACAATTTCACAACCTTAAAGATGATTGTCAAATTCTTGGTTTAATTATTCATCATCTCGATCAAATCGGAATATTTGAATAGTTTTACCAAGAAGTACCAAAATCCTCTTTTAGCATTGCTACTTAATGGACCATATATATCGACATGTATTAGGTCTAATAAGATATTAGCCTTTTACTACTCCTAGTAAATGATGTCTTGGTCCAAGTAAATAAGATTTGCATATGTCATATGATTCAAAATCATATAACTTTAAAACTCCGTCCAATGGAATTTTAAATATGCGTTACTCATTTATTTGATCAAAACAATAATGCCTTAAGAATTCAATTATTTATGTTATAGCCTTATTTATTATTTTGTTCTTCAAGATTTAGGATATACTCCCTCCGTCCCATCTTAAACTTCAAAAATTTCGATTTTGGGCGTCCCATCTTAAACTTCAAAATCCCAAAATGGAAACTTATTTATACTTTTTTATTTAGTGGGATCTATATGTCATACACACAACAACTATCCACTAATTATTCCCTACCCCACTTTTTTTCTCCTACCCACTTTCTATACTCACAACACTCTACCCCACTATCTATATTTTATAATATAAAGATTCTCATCTTAATTCTTGTGCCCACTTTTTTTTTAAAGTTTAAGATGGGACGGAGTGAGTAAGATTTATTTATATGATTTAACAGTACGATAAAGTAAATCATAATAAATAAAGCACTTTTCTTATTCTAAATAAGAAATAAATATATTTCATTATCTTATAACAAAATAATATTTTTTACTTAATGAGTAAAGTCACTTCATAAGTGTTCTACGAACAATGTTGCAACTCTTGCATCATTACCATTCGTAGATTAACTATCTCCCATAAGTAGTCTTTCTATTTATTAATTGTTGCACATTTATACAAATGTGGGATCTACATCCGGTATCCAATACCCAATAATTAAAAGTAGAAAGATTAACTCTATAACATAAATATCCGAAGTGGTAGTCTTACTACCATTCACTTTCTCTGATTATCCAGAATTTTGATTGCAATTTTAAATGGTCAATCCAATTGCCATACTACAAAATTGCATTATTTAGAGTTAAAATTTTAGCTACAATTATTTTTTTTAGGTTTGACAACATTTGTCTTACCTTTATCTTTTTATCCTCTTTTCTTTTAGAAATTCATGAAGTCAAAAATCAAATTTTCAACTTAGATCAACATCTTTCCGCGTGATAGTTCAGATATTAAGAGCACAAACTGTACGGCCGAAACTAAGCCAAAAAGCATCCACAATTCCGGTACATCATTCAGAAAATAGAGAACAGTCCATACGACCGAAAATAAGCCAAATGCATCCACAATTCCGTATGAAACTGTAGTCTTGTTTCTAAATTCCATGTCTCATCAATTTAACTAATTTCAGCAATCAAGAACAATTCAGGATTCTGGTTTCAGTTTTCTGAATTCTGAATTGACATCACTTTTCAGGAAACACGGTTTCGAAAACCAGCCATCTGAAACTAGATTCAATCCCAGATTAATTTTTGAAACTTGACATTTAATTTTAGGAAACACGGTTTTTAAAACCAGCCATCTGACAATTAAATTCAACTCAAAATATTTATCCTAAAAGCGGTAGATTTTAAATTTTCAAAATTTATCCTAAAATTGCTTTCCTTGATTCAATTAGGATTTGGAGTTCATGGTGATCGAATCATCATGATCATCATAACCAAGAATAAACGATTTATTCATGAATCTAAGATCATCAACAAGTTAATCAAATTAAATTTTGATGATCCTACGGAACATATTAATCAAATTAACATTGCAATTTAGGTTACAAATGATTATTAAGAATGTATAATTTTCGTTCTTGCTTTAGAACAATTTTTAAGCTCACGATCCAATCAAAAAAATTAATTTCATTCTCTTTGTCCTTTTAAAGAACAGATCACACTAACAAACATAATTAAAGCATAATATAACATTCTACACAAATATACAAATAAATATACACCTATATTTCATACCAATCATATAAGAGATATATTTTATATTTCATAAATACTTCCACTAAATTATGTAACCTTCATATACAACAATTGTATAATATAATTTATGTGGGCTAAGATCAAACTTTAATTTAATTTCAAATTCGCTTTGGCGATACTGCTCAAAATTAAATTAATTAGGTAGATAACTCTTATCAATCATATCATATGTGACTCTTAGATCTTTTATGAGATTTTAAGTAGACATATTATGTCAAACATGTTTTAATCTCATCTTGTGCCTTAAGCTCAAAACTTTATCTTTTGATAGCCTAATTAAGTCAAACCATGATAATCGCATAGGAACCACTCTTTCACTCATCTTGTTCATATAAGTATAGAATCAATGCACTTACGCTTTGGCGTAACCCACACAAAACTACCCGTATAATCCCAAGTGTCTATCATGGGTTGGCACGTGACTTAAAATTTCAAGAATGTTCTTTCATATAGCAACGCGCATAACAAATCTATATATATATATATATATATATATATATATATATATATATATATATATATATATTAAAGTTGGCCAAAAAAGCTATGGTATTGACATGTGGACAAACAATGGAGAAAGTTTGCATTTGGAGAAGTCACATCAACAATATACTAATAAATAAGTGACTTTTCATTTTCTTTTCATTAGCTAATAATATTAGCTAATAATAATAGTTACTATAAAGGGTAACTATAATAGTTAACTATTATAGTAACTATTACTATTATTAGTAATAGTTAACTATAATAGTTAACCATTATAGTTAACTATTACTCTTATTAGTAATAGTTACTATTATAGTTAACTATATTAGTTAACTAATACTATTATTAGTAATAGCTATTATAATAGTTACCTTATGTAGTAACTAATAGTATTAGCTAATGGTATTAAGAAAATAACAGTTAACTATTAATAGTAAGAGTATTAGTTAATTATAATAGTTATTATACAAGTTAAATATTAATTTTTAATATTAATTAATCATAATAGTTATTATATAAATTAACTATTACTATTAATAATATTAGTTTATTATAATTATTATTATTCCCCCCGTCTCAATTTAAAGTTCTTACTTTTCTTTTTGGTGTGTCCCAATTTATATTTAACTATTATAATTAAATATTAAATAAAATAAAATTTACTATTAATAGTATTAGTTAATCATAATAGTTACTATATATATTAATTATTACTATTAATAGTATTATTAGTTAATCATAATAGTTACTATATAAGTAAACTATTATTATTATTAGTATTAGTTAATCATTAAACAATAAATGTTAATATTTAATATTAATAGTACTCGCTATGTTCGAAAGTAAGAGTCATACTTTCTATTTTTTTACGTCCCACTAAAAGTTTATTTCCTAAAAGGGAAAATGATGAGAAAGAATGAATAGTGTTTTGGATAATTATACCCTCAACACATTTGCAATGTTTACCAATTTTCTATTGTGTATTTAATAAGTGTGCACAAACAAGGTAGGACTCTTACTCTAGGGCGTAGGGAGTATTAATTAATTATAATAGTTAATATAGAGGTTAATTATAACAATTAGTATTATTAGTGAATAATAATAGTTATTATATATGTTAATAAGTACAATTAATAATATTATTTAATTATAATAATTATTTTAATTATTACTAAAAAATTAACACAAAACCAATCAACTTATTATTCACTCCCATTCATTTTCTCTCCTAATTTACTTTTACACTCACAACACTTACTTTACTTCCATTATTTCTTAATCTCTGTGCAAATAGGAGGTAGGACTCTTACTCCGGGATGGAGAGAGTGATATTTAACCATTATAACTAACTAATACTATTAATAGTATTAGTTAAATATAATTGTTAACTATAATAGTTACTATATAAGTTAATTATTATTATTAATAGTATTAATTAATCATAATTGTTATAATATATATTAACTATTACTATTAATTAAATTATTTAATCATAATAGTTAATATATGTTAATAATACCATTAAGTTTTTTAAATATTCATACAACAAACTTAAATATACTTCTAAATTAATTAAAAACATATTTATTACAACTATGTACAACCAAAGCTATGAAAATGTTTTAATTAATTTAAAATATACATATATTTTAAAATAAAATTATTATGTTAATTTAGCAATTAAAAACATCAAGAAATGAAAATAGAAAAACATTAACGGAATAGATTCCCGTGCGGAGCACGGGTTACCTACTAATGTATAATTAATCCAATTAAGTAATGAATGGATACTATGTGAATATAATTATGAATTTTAGATTTTCATAGAGTCCTATTCTTGGTATAATACATATTAAATAATGTTTTTTTTCATAGAGTCCAACTCTATTAAGAATACATTACTTCGTAGAATCCAATTCCATTAACAATACGTATTTTACAATGCATCTCCAAGTCTGAAAAACACGAATTCAGAAATCTACACTGCACGCGAACTGCACAAAAAATCTGCACGAATTCGTGCATTGCACACGGACTGACGAAAATTCTGCACAAAGCGTGTATTTAGAATACTAACCGTTGTTGTGCGTTTAAAATTTTCGGATCTTCAAGTCTTCAAGCTTTATGATTTGATCTCCTCGTTATTCGCGTTCTTTAAATCACCATTGCAGGAACACGAACTTGAGATGCTAAAGCAAGCACCCTCTATGTTTATCCACATGCGAACGAATATCTAGAACCATTCTAGATCTGGATTGCTAGACCCATTAGAAAACACGTTTTTCTAATCTTCAAAGGCTATATGAATTTATTGTTGATCTTGAGCTTTTGATTCACAATCTAAACTCAAGAATGTGTTTCTCAAACACATGGAGGCTACCAATAATGATACAATATCAATTAGGTCAATCCCATGCAAAGAGAGGGGTATTTATGCTTATCAAACCTAAACCCTTTAGAAGAAATAGACCAAAAACCCGTCAAAATTCGGAGGTGGAAAATAAGAGAATATGGAGCAGTAGGTCCGCGCGGGTCCTTTAGGAGGTCCGCCCGGACCACCCCTCTAGAAACTCCATTTTCTCAGATATCCTTAATTCTGATTTTTACGCTCTTTTACGCAATTCCAATTTTAGCCTATTCTTTGATTCGTTTTTTTTTTGTGACCCCATAGGTTTATATTAAGTTGGCAATGAGTCTAACCAAGGTCAAACCCATAAGTCATGAGCGGACTCTAGCAAGCCATCATTGTTGGGTTTCGGAGTAACATGCGCAGCGGAATTAAGCATTTAAAATTTTATGAAACCCAAAGTCCATAGATCCATTCATATGATTAAGTCAAATACAACATAATGAATACTAGAATACTAACCCTTGAAGCCTTTGATTTTGCAACCTTGAATTCGATGGAGGCTTGAATCTTGATCACGGACAAAGCAAGAATCACGAATGAAGATGATAAGTTTCACCCTCTAGCGGTATCCACACCACGAACGAATATCAAGAACACTTGATCTTGGTTGCTAGACCAAATCATGAAACACGCTTTCATGATGTATAGAACTATATGGAATTATTATGTATATGATATTCTTGTTCTTCAATCTAGGGATATCTTAGAACAAGAAATAAACCCTCTCAAACCCTTGGAGGCACTCACAAAACATAACATAATAACTAGGGCTGATATTGGGCGTTTGAACATCTATTTATACTCATAATTCCTTAATCTTTAAGGACTTTGAGTCTAAATCCCGTCATAGTTCGAAAATTTCCAAAACAGCATTCCAACGGCTGCTCGGCCGCTCCATTTAAAGTGCTCGGCCGAGCTTCTCGGCCGAGTCCTTTATTTTGCGCGGTCGTGCACTCAGATTTTAGCATTCGACAATTGCACGCTCGGCCGCTCCTTTTAAAGTTCTCGGCCGAGCTGCTCGGCCGAGTCCTTTAATCTGCGCGGCCGTGCAGCCCAAAATCTGACAAATTCCAATTTAGTCCTTTTAGGATTCGTTCTATTGTGTGTGACCCTCTAGGATTACACTAAGTTGGCAATAGGTTCAAACATGAACTCATAAGATATGATTAGGTTCTAGCAAACCGTCATACCTACCCAAATAGTGTAACTAGTTACAAGTTTGCATTCCTTTTAGAACATGTCATAATCCCTTTGTCCACGATGTCATTGAACACAAGTCATGGTCAACAAGTCAACTTGTATTGTTCAATACTTTCTCGATTCTGAATATGTTGATAATCCAAATGACATTGATCCAATAAATCCATTTGAGTTTGGCCAGACATTTTATCAACATCATTCCTTCAAGGGGCCCAAGCTTGACATCTCTTCGAAGAGGGACAAATCCATTTAGCTTATTATTCTTCCCTATGTGAATCCGATTATGCCAATCATACCTTTTATAGCTACCTGGTTAAAGGTAACGTTTGAATATGTCAAACATAATCTTCATCAAGCGGAAGACTATAACAACTTCATGTCTAAGGATTCAAATTACATAACTAATATGAGATATATGTACGGCATAGACCATGACATAAATCTCATACAGCGGGTCATGTCTAGTACCTTGTTCCAAACAAGTACCCATAAATCTAACATGATCATCCCATGATCATTTAGCCTTTATACTAATGCTTAACAAGCTCTAGGGACGGAGATTATTACAAGCAAACATGAGCATTAATAATAATCAAAATATCTCTTCATTAATATGAATATAATGATAACACATACAACGTTTAACAAACGTGCCTAGGGCACCAACACCAACAATCTCCCACTTGCCCTAGGCCCAATCACCAAGGTATCTAATACCCATAGACCTAACATGACCATCATGTTTAGCTTGTGGAAGTCCCTTTGTTAGCGTGTCCGCAACATTATCATTAGGTTGTACTTCGCATATATTTACATATCTCTCTTATCAACGATTCCTCGAACGATATGCAAATGCCTAAGTATGTGTTTGGATTTAGGATGTGCCCTTGGTTCCTTTGCTTGATCAATAGCACCACTATTATCACTAATAAGGTCTATTGGATTATCAATACAAGGAACCATTTTAAGTTCACCAATGAACTTCTTAATCCAAAAAGTTTTCTTTCCAGCATCTAATGCAGCAATATACTTAGTTTTAGTTTTAGAATTAGTGACTGTACTCTGCTTGGAACCATTCCAACTTACAGCTCCACTATTCGACATATGAACAAAACCCGATTGCGGTCTTCTATCATCTTTGTCGGTTTGGAAGCTTGTATCCGAGATCATCTTCCATACCTCCATAGATCCAAAAACGAATCTTTAGTCCTTCTCAAGTACTTAAGAATCGCTTTCATAGCCATCCAGTGAATCTCACCGGTGTCGGATTGATATCTACTCGTCATGCTCCAAGCATTAGATATATCTGGCTTAGTACTTATCATGGCATGGTGGATCCAATTTGCCGAAGCAAATGGCATCTCACTCATTTTCTCATGCTCATCTTTTGTCTTAGGACATTGAGTCTTGCTTAGAGAAACTCCATGTATTATTGGCAACTGTCCTCTCTTAGAATTTTCCATGCGAAATCTTCTAATGACTTTGTCAATGTATGTACTTTGGCTTAAACCAATTAGCTTCCTTGATCTATCTATGTAGATCTTAATGCCAAGGACGTATGTGGTTTTACCCATATCTTTCATTGCGAAGCACTTTCCCAACAAAATCTTCACAGACTGACGTGTAGGAATGTCGTTTCCAATGAGAAATATGTCATCCACATATTTAAATAAGGAGTAGCACTATGCTCCCACTAATCTTCTTGTGTATACAAGGTTCATCTTCATTCTTGATAAAACAAAATTCTTTGATTCATCAAAACGGAGATTCCAACTCCCAAAAGCTTGCTTCAATCCATCCAATAGATTTCCGCAACTTACATACTTTATTAGAATTTTCTTTAACTATCAAAACCTTTAGGTTGTATCCAATACATCCTTAAGTGATTTCCCGTTAAGGAATGCTGTTTTGACATCCTTTTGTTAAATTTTATATTCCAAATATGAAGATATGACTATGAGAATTCTAGTAAGTTCCTTGCTACCCATGTAATTTTTCTCCAAGAAAACTCACTCCTATCCTTTGGTTTTTACACCTTGGGTTAGAATGATCAAGTTCCAAACTTGATTATTACACATGAATTGCCTTTTAGATATTATGACTCCAAGTCATTAATCTAAATGTGGAGCGGACATTGCATCTTTGATAGGTGGCAAACGTGTCATTTTCAATAAACTTTACCTCAATACTTTCTATTTCGAAATATCCAATATTTCTTGTTATAGATTGTATCCTATCATGTACGCAAGTACTTTGTATAACTTTGAACAGACTTTTCACGACTCTTTGTGAAAACTTGTTCAACTTACATCTTAGGTTAATTTATATTTTCTAGGTCTCGAATCATTCGGGATAAATTTTACTTCCACTGATTCTTTTAGAGATAAACCATTTATCTAGAAAAGTATCATTATAAGCAACAAACCATTTGTTTTTTACGAGTAAAATATTATCCTCAAGTTTCCTTAGGATATCCCATGAAAATATATTTATTAGATTTAAGTGTGAGTGTGTCCCAGACAGCTCATTTCCAAAAAGATCTCACCATCTTAATTCTTTATGAAAGACAAACCAGGTTTTCTTTCACTTTTAACCTCTTTTGATGGAACTTCAAATTAGTGTAATTATAGCGGTTTCCAATGCATAGCCCCAAAATAAATAATGGAAGATCAATTTGACTTTATCATCTAATAAACCATATCCAATAAGGTTCTTATACTTCCACGTAGACACATCATTTAGAATGGTGTTCTTAGTGAAGTTAATTGTGAAACTATTTCACAACTTCAACGATGACTGTCAAATTCTTGGTTCAATTATTCATCATCATGATCAAGTCAGAATCTTTGAATAGTTTTACCAAGTCCAACCAAAATTCTCTTTTAGCATTGCTACTTAATGAACCATATACGTGGACATGTATTAGGTCAAGTAAGATATTAGACTTTTACTATTCATAGTAAAAGATGTCTTGGTCCAAGTAAATAAGATTTGCATAAATCATGTGATTTCAAATCATATGACTTAAAACTCCGTCCCATGGAATTTTAGATATGCATTTCTCATTTATTTGATCAAAACAATAATGCATAATTTTTTTTAATTATTTATGTTATAGCCTTTATTACTTTGTTCTTCAAGATTTAGGATATAAGATTTATTTATATGATAACACAATGAAGTAAATCATAATAAATAAAGCATTTTTCTTATTCCAAATAAGAAATAAATATCTTTCATTATCTTATAACAAAATAATATTTTCTACTTCATCAGTAAAGTCACTTTGCAAGTGTTCTACGAACAATGTTGCAACCATTGCATCATTACCATTCATAGATCAAACTTTACTTACAAGTAGTCTTTCAATTTACTAATTATTGCACATTTATACAAATGTGGGACCCATATCCAGTATCCAATACCCAATAATTAATGTTAGAAAGATTAATTTATAACATAAATATCCCGAGTGGTAGTCCCACTACCATTCCTTTTGTTGATTGTCCAAAATTTTGACTATAATTCTAAATGGTCAATCCAATTGCCACTTTACCAAATTGCATCAATTAGAGTTATAATTTTAACCACAATTATTTCATTTAGGTTTGACAAGTCTATCTTACCTTTCCTTAGGCATTTGGCCCCTTTCCATCATGAACCATGAGTACTGGAGAATCATTCTCCACTATCTTCATCTCCGCAGTTTTCAGCATATCATGCACCTCGGAAAGATTCTTATTCATTCTAAGCATGTTATAGTTCATCACAAAGTGATTATAACTCTTAGATTATGAATCAAGAATAAGATCCATGGCTAGCTCCAATCCAATTGGACAACCAAGTTTCTCAAGATGCTCTACGTAGCCTTTTATTTTAAGCATGTGTGGTTCCACTTGTTGCCCTTTACTCTTTTTGCAAGAAGTGAATGCAATAATGGTTTTATACCTCTCTTGCTTAGATTTCTCTTTGAAACATGTAACTCAACTCCACGCCTATCCAATAGGCTTCCACAAGTTCCAAACTTTGTTGGAGTTTTGAGCACATAGTCACGAGCATGAGACAACTCACATCCCTAGAAACATACTCATGTTTCCTGTGATTGTCTTTCTCTGGCATTGGGTCTTTTAGTAATAGGCCCATCAAGAATGTACAACACATCTTCTCGCCTTAGAACGATTTTTAGGCGCATGATCCAATTCATGAAGTTTGTGCCATTCTCTAGAAGCATTATCCTTATCAAGGATAGATCGCAATGGTTTTAGTTGTCATTATCTACAACTTATGCAAAATTTCTAAAATTTTACAAGTACCAATCTCATTAAAGAGATAAATAATGTATTTTCTAAAAATACTCCCACTAAATTATATAACCTTTTATACATCCAATGTATAATATAATTTAAATGGGATAAGATCCAACTTTAATTTGATTTCAAGTCCCTAAGGCGGATTACACAAAACCAAATTAATTAGGTAGACAACCCTGCCAATCATATCCAATATGACTCTTAGATCCTTTTTCTGAGATTCTTTTAAATTGGGCTAATATCCAAATTTAATTTAATTTCAAGTACGCTTTGGCGCACCGCTCAAAATCAAATTAATTAGGTAGACAATTTCTTGTCAATATATCCAATATGATTCTTAGAGATCCAATTTCAAAAGCATGTTAATATTTGCCTAGGCCCAAAACTGTTTTGACGCCTTGTTAAGTCCAACCATTTTCAAATGTATAGGAAACTCTTATTCAAACATGAATAAAGTTAATGTACCCCGCTAGGGCGAGCGCACATTACCTATCTTGCTCATACATAAATGAAGTTAATGCACCTCGCTAGGGCGAATCTACATTAAAATCACTCATGTACTAACAAGTGTTTTAATCATGGCATGGCAATAAAGGACTTAAAACTTTTTAAAAGAAGGTTCAAGCACATATAGCATATAACAAATTTATGAGCACACAAGATAAACATGTTACGCATCAAGTTTAGCCACTAAATTAATCATTATTAATTTAAGCATAATATTTATGTGTCATTAGTTTCTCTATGATTATGAGGATGAGACTATTTGAACTTTGGTTATCATCTCCAAATCAAGACAACAAGAAGTGCGGCCGAACTAAACCATTGGCAACCACAATTCCGCACTAATTCAAGAAACCAAGAAAGTAGTCCATGTGGCCGAAACTAAGCAATAGATGGTCTCGATGAACGTAAACCAATTGCATCCACAATTCCACATGGATCTCCAATCTTTGAATCAAGAACTTTGTTTCTTAATTTTAGCAATTATGAACTCTTCATAATTCTAACTTCGTTTTATCTTTGAAACTTTGATTGCGATCAAATTTGGGAAACACAATCTCGATGAACGTAGATTAGCCATCCAAACCTTGATCCAATCTCAGAATCACAAGATCAAAACAAATAGGAAAATTAAACCCCGAGATCCGCACCCAAAACACATGCACAATCCCCGCTCCAGACCAGATGGTCCGGCCGGGTACTGTCACTGGTCCGGTCGGACCTTCCTCTGAAAAACCTAGATTTTTTCAAGTTCGAACCCAAAACCAAACGCCTGACCCCCACTCCAGACTATAGGGTCCGACCGGGTCCTTGCTCTGGTCCGGTCGGACCTACGCCGAAAAACCCAGAATTTTTAAAGTTTCCAAAAATTGTCTCAAAATTGTTTTCACCGATTCAATTAGGATTTGGTGTTCTTGATGATCCAATCACCATGAACATCAGAACCTTGAATGAACAATTCATGAATCCCTATATTATCAAAACTTTGATCCAATCAAAAATTGATAACCCAAACAATTTTAAATCCACCATAATTTTAATTGAGATTGAAAAGTGCGATTAAAGTTTACAAAACAATAAACCACATAAACGCATATAACACATAAATATCATAATCCCAATATTCAAATCATGCTAGACACATAAACAAATAATTTATATACACACAACATGATTATGTATTGAAATAATCAACATGAACGGGGCTCTGATACCACTGTTGGGTTTCGGAGTAACATGCGCAGCGAAATTAAGCATTTAAAATTTTATGAAACCCATAGCCCATAGATCCATTCATATGATTAAGTCAAATACAACATAATGAATACTAGAATACTAACTCTTGAAGCCTTTGATTTTGCAACCTTGAATTCGATGGAGGCTTGAAATCTTGATCACGAACAAAGCAAGAATCATGAACTATGAAGATGATAAGTTTCACCCTCTAGCGGTATCCACACCACGAACGAATATCAAGAACACTTGATCTTGGTTGCTAGACCAAATCATGAAACACGCTTTCATGATGTATAGAACTATATGGAATTATTATGTATATGATATTCTTGTTCTTCAATCTAGGGATATCTTAGAACAAGAAATAAACCCTCTCAAACCCTTGGAGGCACTCACAAAACATAACATAATAACTAGGGCTGATATTGGGTGTTTGAACATCTATTTATACTCACAATTCCTTAACCTTTAAGGACTTTGAGTCTAAATCCCGTCATAGTTCGAAACTTTCCAAAACAGCATTCCAGCGGCTGCTCGACCGCTCCTTTTAAAGTGCTCGGCCGAGCTACTCGGCTGAGTCCTTTATTTTACGCGGCCGTACACTCAGATTTTAGCATTCGACAATTGCACGCTCGGCCGCTCCTTTTAAAGTGCTCGGCCGAGTCCTTTAATCTGCGTGGCCGTGCAGCCCAAAATCTGCCAAATTCCAATTTAGTCCTTTTAGGATTCGTTCTATTGTGTGTGACCCTCTAGGACTACACTAAGTTGGCAATGGGTTCAAACATGAACTCATAAGATATGATTAGGTTCTAGCAAACCGTCATACCTACCCAAATAGTGTAACTAGATACAAGTTCGCATTCCTTTTAGAACATGTCATAATCCCTTTGTCCACGATGTCATTGAACACAAGTCATGGTCAACAAGTCAACTTGTATTGTTCAATACTTTCTCAATTCCGAATATGTTGATAATCCAAATGACATTGATCCAACCAATCCATTTTAGTTTGGCCAAACATTTTATCAACATCATTCCTTCGAGGGGCCCAAGCTTGAAATCTCTCCGAAGAGGGACAAATCCATTTAACTTATTATTCTTCTCTACTTGAATCCGATTATGCCAATCTACCCTTTATAGCTACCTAGTTAAAGGTAACGTTTGAATATGTCAAACATAATCTTCATCAAGCGGAATACTATAACAACTTCATGTCTAAGGATTCAAATTACATAACTAATACGAGATATATGTACGACATAGACCATGACATAAATCTCATACAGCGGGTCATGTCTAGTACCTTGTTCCAAACAAGCACCCATAAATCTAACATGATCATCCCATGATCATTTAGCCTTTATACTAGTGCTTAACAAGCTCTAAGGACGGAGATTATTATATGCAAACATGAGCATTAATAATAATCAAAATATCTCTTCATTAATATGAATATAATGATAACACATACAACGTTTAACAAACGTGCCTAGGGCACCAACACCAACAATCATGACTACCCAATTAATATAACTTAACGAAGTTCGATTATCCTCATAGAACATATCACAATCCTTTTGTCACGCGATATCATATTGAACATAAGTCATGGCCCACGTCAACTTATATTGTTCAATGCTTTCTCGATCCCGAGTAGATTGATATGAGCAAATGACATTGAACACTTCAAATCATTTGAGCGTGGCCAAGCATTTCATCAATCTTATTCTTTGAGTGGCCTAAGCAGACATCTCTCTGAAGGAGGGACAAATTCCATCTTGACTTATCATTTTTCCCTACAAGAATCCGATTATGCCAATCATAGCGTTTATGACTACCTGGTTAAGGGTAGCGGTTAACTATGTCAAACATAACGTTCATCATGTGGAAGACCATTATAATCTCAGGTCTAAGGATATCAAATGATATAACTATATGAGATTTAATTATGACATTTGACCATGACATAAATCTCATAGGTGGGTCATGTCCAGTACTTGTTTACCAACAAGTACCCATAAGTTTAATTTGTATCATATACACATGATCATCACATGATCATCAATCAAACTTATACTAGTTCTTCATAAGTACTAGGGACGAAGATTATTATAATAAACATGCAAAAACATATAATAGTCCAGTTTTTTATCTCCATAACAAATGAGAACATGATGTAACGCAATGTCTTTCTCAAGGGCCTAGGGCATAATCTCCAACAGATGGGAGGATCGACGTTTGACCTTTCTAAAAGAAGACAATAGTCTACATAGTGTGAATCAAGTCTCATTCTCAAAAATTAATATCTTAATAGTTAACACAAAAAAGAAAGGTAAAAGGAAGAAAAGACATCCAATTCACGTAACTATTCCCCATTTCCCCTTTAGTCGTCCTCCTTTCTCCTTCCACTCCATTTAATATCTCTCACTCTCTCAAGTTAATCCGTCTCTCTCTCTCTCCCTCCTCAGGCTATATGACGCCAGCCCGTCTCTCCTACCATTATCGGCCCTTAAACACCAACACCAACAGAAAAAAGTTCTTTTTTTTAAGGGTCAAAACTAAGAAAAGAAAACCAAAAAAGGAAAGGGAAAAGAGGTAGTCCCAAGTCCGTTGAAGAACCTAGGTCGGGTTGTGTCAAGCCTGAATGAGAAGAAACCCACTAGTCATGGTCCGGACCTCCCGTTTAGACAATACTAATGTTACACAGTTTGTGAGATGTCGGGCTTGAGGACTTACTATTTGAGCTCGAGTTAGAAATGTTTTGAATTATGACAAAGTATAAATCTCAAATTTAAAGAAAAGTTATAATGTATAAATAGAATTGTATAAATCAAACAAGTATTTATTTTCCATTAGAGATCGGAACTTCAGGACGATGCTTAGTAACTCCGACAGTTCATCTGACGCTAGGGGCGCCGTGTCTGATTTTGCCATTCAGTAAATCCACGAACCCCTCGATCGTGACTTCGCCTCTAGGGATGGCAACGGGTTGGGTTCATACCGGATCAGCCCTGACCCGAACCCGATCCGAAGTCTAAATCTGTCGATCCGAATCCGACCCAATCCGAAATCTAAAAATCCGTGACCGATCCGATCCGACACGAATATATTAAATGCCTATTTTTATTTTTTTTTGCTTAAATTTATTTGAGTAAAATTTATATTTAAGAATAATGTTGAATGTTCTACAAAGAATAGTCTAAAATTATCAAAATCCTTTTTACAAAACACAAATATAGAAATACAATTTAGGAAAATATTAAATATAATTTATTTATATTTGAGATTAACATTTTATTTAGGTTTCGGGTCGGATCGGATCGGGTTTCGGTCGGATCACTAAGGTTCGGTCGGATCATCAACATGATCCGAATCCGATCCAAACCCGATCGGATTTTAGGAAATGAAAACCAAACCCTAATTTTTCGGATCGAATTGTCTTCGATTCGGATTAGATTCGGTCAAATTGCCATCCCTATCGCCTCTCTCGTTTGCCACGGTGTACGACCTTGACACCCTCATTCGTAAGCATGTAACGATTCCCTCAATCAGCTATATGGATAAGGTTCTGTTCCTCAAATCCCTCAAGTTGAAGGGGAAGCTACGCCCTGCCATGTTTCAATTAATTCTTAGTGAGAATTTTTCATGCCTTGCGCTTCGATTGATGAGATTACCAAACTTGATGATGTTGGTGGTCTTGTAAATTTGGGTTAGCATGTTCCGTAAATATAATGGATGGTCTAGTGACAAATTGAATTCATTGAATTGCAAGGGTGGACAGTGCTAATTGCAAAGAACCTCGTTAAAATTTTCATCCACTTCATTAACTTTCATGTACTTTTTTTTAACGGCCGTCCAAAATTGGCCCATATCGCCACAAATGTGAACATGAGGAATGAAAATGGCGAGAGTAAGAATTGTATTTATGGAAGGGCTTTTTGGGATTAGAAAAAATAAAGCATAAGCTTCTAAGTTTGGGCTAAAATAATATTGGGCCCTTTCAACGGCCCACTATAAACCCACATCCAAAATACTGAATCTACAAACCCTAGAATTATATAGCAAGGGTCACCTCTCCCTCTTTCGCTCTTTGCTCTTTCAACTAGCAGTAGCACAAGCAACAGTTTTTTTATCCGGCATAAAACCCTAGATTTCAATGGTGAGTCTCCATTCAAGCCAAGTTTTTTCCTTCAATTTTTTCTTTTTGCTTGCATTTCTTTTTTAATTTCATCTTCTTGAGGTTTCTCATAATTGTTCTCCGATGATGTGAAAACAGGCGCCGAAGAAGGAGAAGGCACCCCCACCGTCGTCCAAGCCGGCTAAGTCCGGCGGCGGAAAGCAGAAGAAGAAGGTTTGTTACATTTCATCCGATCTTAATTTGTCTCTTTGAAAATGCAGAGGATTTCTTGTTATTGATATCTAAAATTTATGGGTTTTATGTTCTTTTTTCTTAGATTTGTTTGTTTCTGCTCTTGCTTGATGTGTGTATATGGTAGCTGTTTCTATTTCTGATGCATTTAATTATGATTTTTTCATAATTTTAAATTTGGCTGATTGGTTGGGCCACTATACTTCATATTAGGCTAATTGGTAAATTGATTTTTTTTCCGACATTCATTCATTTAAGGATTAAGGATAGAGGTAGTACTAAATTTATGAAGAATAATACTCCCTTTGTCCGGGATAGTCATATTTTGACTTTTTATGGTCAACAAAAATAAACTTTGACCAAACATTGGTGTCAATTTAATGATCACAATTAAGTTCTAAAAATTGTTTTTAATAAATCACTTAATGACTTATCAATTATAAATTTTAGAATTTCACTAGAATGATTAGATCGTCACCAATGTTTGGTCAAAGTTCATTTTTGTTGACCATAAAAAATCAAAATGAGACCATCTTTCCGGGACAGTGGGAGTAGTTTACACATAGGAAAAACAGTCTATCTGTTGCATTAGAAGCAAATGTTTTGATAGTTATTGCGACTTCCATGCATATTAATATATCACTTAGCTGTAAGACTATTTAAATATGGACTCTTTGCTTCGGAGGAAGTTGTAGAGGGTTGAGTATTCCTAATCAGGCAATTGCAGCCTACTTTTAGTCTCCTGGATAAATTTGTGTGCTACAATTTCCAATCCAGAGATTGTTTGAATTCTGAGTTCAATTCGAATGCCAAAGTGCCAAGAGTTAATGACAGCATTTGAGAAACAAAAATACTCCCTCCGCCCCAAAATGAATGTCTTGATTTTGGCAATTTGCTCTTCAAGAGAAAATTCGGGTATCCAGTTTGGGACGGAAATATTACTTCATATGCTAACTGGGAGCCAAACATCTTGGTCTCTAAACTACGACAATGATAGTGTATGGTATCTTTTTTTTATTTTGTTGTCTTCTACCACTTTCTCATGTGATGTGTATTCTGTGTTCTGTTTATTCGAAACTCATTTTCTTGTTAAAGCGAATCATAATTCTGATACTATTTTAAAACTATTTGGCAGAAATGGAGTAAAGGAAAGCAAAAGGAGAAGGTGAACAACATGGTGCTCTTTGACAAGGCCACATATGATAAGCTTCTTTCCGAAGCTCCTAAGTTCAAGCTCATCACTCCTTCAATCCTATCAGACAGATTAAGGGTACAATCTTACAAAATAAAAAACCATCAATTTACTCTTTTCTAATGATATTTAGTTATACTTCCATACACTTTATGTCACATATTTAATCTAGGTACGCTTTATTTACTTTTGCTTAACGGCAAGTAACCTAATTGCCACGTCAACCAGATCATTATTCCTATTGTTTACCTGGACCCTCATTTCTTTCTGTTCATTGATATCGTGTGGAGTTTAAACAAAGGAATGCTGAATATGCATTCTTGTTGCCTTTGGAAACCTCCCACTCCCTTCTTACAGTCAATTCAAAGAAATCTAGTGTCTCATTTTCATTTTTAATTTTTTTTATAGGTACCTACGAGTTTTCTAAAAGTCGAATATACATATTTATTTGATTTTTGATGCTATCTCTTGTTTTACCTCTCAGATTAATGGATCATTGGCTCGGAAGGCAATCAAGGATTTGATGGCAAGAGGTGCCATCAGGATGGTATCTGCTCATGCCAGCCAGCAGATCTACACAAGGGCCACTAATACTTAGATGAGAATGTCGGTTCAATTTTGAAAGTTTATTATCTGTTTGGATGAGACTTTTCGTGTTGCTTTTATTCAGTGGTAATACCTTCAGTGAAGACTTATTTTCATTTATATTTGCGAATATTATGTTTCTTTCATAACTCTGCTCAACATATTTAGGATGTGGTTGTTTCCTGAAAATTATTCATGAAACCTTGGTTCTTGAAACCGTTTGGTTCGGGTTCACTACAAAGCTATAGACCGTAGTACCCGGTACAGAAAAGGAGCAAGATTTAGTTTTGTTCACTCCGGACTAGAGCAGGTGCATAAGATGGTATGGTTTGGTTCATAACAACTCTTCGATTGTAACGCAAATGTACTAATCTATCATCGGATTGCTTAGGGACATGGATTTGCTCTAGTAAATTTATGCTCCTCCCCTTCATCCTACGGTTCAGATTCAACCACAATGAAATATTATGAAAGAATATTAAAAAACAAAAAACTATTCACATTCATAGTATAAGTTTTATATGCACTTCTAAACAAAATATATTTCTGTATTCGTTTAAAATATGTGTTACAATTTTTACATTTTCTTGTCTGATTTTCATATGCCAGAGCGTTGAGCAAAGTGTTGTACCTTTTCAAATTTTCAAAATCCAAAGAAATGAAAGCATGAGAAGTAAGAAGCCTTTCTCCATTTATGACAGCAGCTTACTTGCTCTGCCCTGTAATAACGATAGAATCATACAGTGGTATAAACTCTTTAAATTAATACTCGATAAATTAATAAACTCTCTAAAATTTATAATTATAGGTCTCATAAAAATTAAAAATTAATAATTCTTAGAAAGTGAAAATATAATTATTACAATTTAGTGAAAATATGAATTTATAGTTGTTTTTTTTTCTTTCAAATTCAAAGTTCAAATCTAGTTAGAGTTCATCTCTAATTTCTCTTATTGTATCATCAACTTCTAATGTCTTTCAACTTATTATGTACGTATAATGAATTTAGTTTATACGGAAATATGAAATTTGTTGAATCAGCTAAAAACTCTTTAAATTAATAATTATTAATTTATCGATAAATTAATAACTCTATCAGTTAATAATTTTCATTGGTCCCGACATTATAAATTTATAGAGTTTTTATTGTATAATCATTTAAAAATTTAACAATCTATTTTCATCTTAACCACTATCCTTGGGGAGGATTAATTATTTTTCCTTGGTATCATACTCTCTCCCATTTTTCGCTTGTTTGTAGCCTTGGAGGTTCAATAATTTTAACTCAATATTTTTGTAAATGAGAATGAGCAATGCTAGGGGCACAAAATAAGCTCATAAAATCTTACTCACATGAGGTGGCGATATTTTATTGGTTGCATCGATAATAGACCCGCCACGCTCTAATTAAAAACACCAATAAAATCATTACACTTAGGATTTTGTGAGCAAGATTTTATGACTTTTTTGTGCCCCTAGTATTATTAAATGAGAATATATATAGCGGCGGAGAGTGTATTTAACCTTCTATTCTTATCAAGTAGAAAGTTGAATATAAAATTAGGCTCTTTTATAATTCTGTTAGGCTAAGGAGAAAAAATCACGTGGTAGCGTTTACTTACTCCATACGTCTCATATTTATTGCTATCGAATGGGAGTGCACGAGTATTAAGACAATATGTTGGAAAAGTAAGTATTGTGAGTGGGTATGAGAGAGAAAATGATGTAGAACGAGGAAGAATTCGTGAAGCCCCAGCCATGATCCGCCCGGACCTCACCTGCTCGGCCGCTCCAGGTTCAATGCTCGGCCGTGCACATGTTGGGTGGAAAAGGAGACGCAGTCAAACAAGATGGCACGACCGTGCTAAAAAGGCTGCACGACCGTGCCGACGCCGAATTCCTAGAAAATTAATGATCGGTCTTTTATTTTTGTTGCAAACAATTATGGGTATTTTTGGTATTTGTTAAGAACGATTTTAGGGTTATGTTTTTATTAGTTCTAGGGTATAAATACTCTTTTCCTACTTTTGTATTGACTATGTTTTTTATTATTAATTTTAAAGTTTGCCTTTGCAACTTTGTGGGTTTTAACCCTAGAAGCCATTGTTGGCTTGTTGAAGGTTTCATTCCTTCTGTTTTATGCAAGATCTTCTGTTGTGGTTGATCTAGGTTGTATTCCGCTGCATCAATTGGTATCAGTAAAGGTGAGATCCAGGAAGATGGTGAACGGCGACGGAAATAACAACGACACTGTTCTTGCAATCCTTGATCGTATGAATCAAGCAACCGAAGAAAGACACCGACAAGCTGAAGAACGAGACCGTCAGCGTGAAGAACAGGCTACAGCTCGTCATACAGATCTTGTTAGGGTTTTGGAGGGCTTGCAGGTTGGTGGTCACCGAAGGCAACGGGCAGGGGCTAATGCAGTTCCTGTGGGAAACGGTCGAAACAACCGTAATCCGCCAGTCGGAGGAGAGGATTCAGATTCGGAGGGTGAAGATGATTTTATCGCTGCACCCGTGGATCAGTCTCCTAAAATTAAAGCTGATCTACCCTTTTTCACGGGGGAGCTTGACATGGAAGATTTTACAGATTGGCTGTCCGAGGTGGAAAAATATTTTGCCTTGATGAACATTCCGGACGAGAAGAAAGTGCATTATGTGGCTTACAATCTTCGCGGTGGGGCATCTGCATGGTGGGAGCAGTTTAATAACAACCGGTGGAGGCATAATAAATTACCAGTTCGCACATGGGGTCGTATGAAGATGGCTCTGAAACAGCGATTTTTGCCTGCAGATTTTGAGCAGTTAATTTATCAGAAATTTTTTGAATGCAAGCAGGACAATCGGACTGTCGATCAGTACACGCACAGTTTTCACACACTGTCTGCGCGTAACGATTTGGGCGAATCAGAAGGGCAACAAACTGCAAGGTATGTGAATGGTCTTCGCCCTAGTATTAGATCTCAAGTTCAATTATATCCTGTTCAAACTCTTGATGGGGCCATCTCTCGTGCTAAAACTGTTGAGTATAACCAACTTAGCCCAACTTTTAAGTCCCATCAACCCATTCATATTGGACAATCTTCGAGTTCTAAATCCTCAGTAGTTGAAATTGGACAGCCCACAGGGCCTAAAACCACTAATGAGAAACAGGATAATGTTCCAAATCAGCCGGTGGGGAAGGATACTAATACAACTGCAGGGCGTCAGAATCCCAATCTTTATGCCAAGAATTTTGGTAATAAATGTTTTCGCTGTGGGCAACCTGGGCATTTATCTAATAATTGTCCTAATCGGGGGCACGTTAACATAGCAGAGAAGGAGGAGGATGATGTTGAGGAAGTTTGGGTGGACCCGAATGATGAGAGTGATGGTAGTGACCATGAGGAACTTGTGTGTAATAAAGTGACCTTGACAGCTCCAGCGGAAGAGGAATCCCCTACTCGACATGGTATTTTTCGCACTATTAGCCTTGTGGCTGACAACAAGACCAAATTATTGTGGATAGTGGGAGTTGTGATAATCTGATTGCTAGGGGGACGGTGGACAAATTACAACTGGAGGTTAAGAAGCATCCGACTCCGTATCACGTGGGATGGATTAATGCCACCGGTAAATTAAAGGTAACTGAACAATGTGTAATTCTTTTTCTATCGGTAATTATTCAGATGTTGCTATTTGTGATGTGGTTGATATGAGTGCGTGCCAGTTGTTTCTTGGGCGTCCTTGGCATTATGATGTTGATTCTACTCATAATGGGCGTACTAATGTTATTAGCTTTGTGAAGGAGGGGGTCAAAATTCATTTATGCCCGTTGAAAGAAAAAGGGGTTCGTCCTGGCGTTGATAAAGGGAAAGGAATTATTTCCTTGTGTGCCGCAAAATCATTTATTTCAGGTACTGCTCGGGCGATTAGTTTAGCTGCTGCAGCACGGAGAGCTAAGCGGAGGGTTGCACTTCGCGTTCCACCAGTACCGGCTGCGAGACATCCACCACACAGGTTTTCATTTGTTCAGACCAAGCGGCATGTTCCCAGATTGCATGATTCTTTTATGGTACATGATTCGGAGACGAATCATTTTAAAGTGGGGGTGTATGATGTAGAACGAGGAGGAATTCGTGAAGCCCCAGCCATGATCCGCCCAGACCAAGGAAGCCGCCCGCCCGGACCTCACCTGCTCGGCCGCTCCAGGTTCAATTCTCGGCCGTGCACATGTTGGGTGGAAAAGGAGACGCAGTCGAACAAGATGGCACGACCGTGCTAAAAAGGCTGCACGACCGTGCCGGCGCCGAATTCCCAGAAAATTAATGAGCGGTCTTTTATTTTTGTTGCAAACAACTATGGGTATTTTTGGTACTCCCTCCGTCCCATCTTAAACTTCAAAAAATTTCATTTTAGGCGTCCCATCTTAAACTTCAAAATCCCAAAATGAAAACTTATTTACACTTTTTTATTTAGTGGGACCTACATGTCATACACACGACAACTATCCACTAACTATTCCCTACCCCACTTTTTCTCTCATACCCACTTTCTATACTCACAACACTCTACACCACTATCTATATTTTATAATATAAAGATTCTCATCTTAATTCTTGTGCCCACTTATTTTTTGAAGCTTAAGATGGGACAGAGGGAGTATTTGTTAAGAACGATTTTAGGGTTATGTTTTTATTAGTTCTAGGGTATAAATACTTTTTTCCTACTTTTGTATTGACTATGTTTTTTATTATTAATTTTAAAGTTTTCCTTTGCAACTTTATGGGTTTTAACCCTAGAAGCCATTGTTGGCTTGTTGAAGGTTTCATTCCTTCTGTTTTATGCTAGATCTTCTGTTTTGGTTGATCTAGGTTGTATTCCGCTGCATCAGAAAATGAGTTAGTGGATAGTTGTTGTGAGTATATAGGAGAGAGAAAAATGAACATTTTGAATAAGTAGCAATAAGTATGGGACGCCCAAAATGAAAATAAGTAACGAACAGTATGGACGGACGGAGGGAGTACTTCCGTTAGTTCAGTGAAACTAAGTCACTCATTAAGTCAACCAAAACATTTAAGACTTCCACCAACAATTTGCTAACAGTGATAACTGCAAAATACTAAAACATCATTATTCATGTTGCTATCACTCACAAATTGGGGTTAGATTTCTTGTATTGACGTCAGTTATGAAGACTCATTCGGTCCAAATTATTTGTCGTTTTTAGTTGTTAGACAATTTTTTTTTAAGAAATACTTGGTGGAATATCATTCTTTTTATGATATACTTGGGGAATAAATGGTTTTAAATAGAAATTGACAGCTATTGGAATAAATTTAGGTTAAATCATTATTAGTAGTATCTTGAACTGGATGGCTATATGTAATTTTGATTCGCCTAATTTATAAATATATCATCATTATTAGTAGTATCTTGAACTGGATGGCTATATGTAATTTTGATTCGCCTAATTTATAAATATATCATCAAATCGCTCTGCCCAGCAAAGTAATTTTGCTTAGAAGTCATGTGTGAGACGGTCTCACACATGAGACAGATCTCGACGATAGAGGAAATGGGCTTGCCCCGCCCCGCCCCACCCATAGGGGGAAACCCCGTTTCTTTCTCAACAAGATCCGTCTCACTGTAAGACCGTCTCACACAAGTTTTTGTATTTTGCGTAATGAATTGTTTCAATATAAATGTTTTATTTTTATCAAGAACCAAAACTAACATTAAAACGAGACGGAGGGGGTGAAAACAAGCAATGTGCTCAGATCAAACTCACACTTTCACTTCTATTAATCTCCAATAATATCCACATAAACAACAATAAGCAGAAAGGATACAATCAGAGAAATGAGGAAAGCTCAATTCAATAGAGCAAAACAAACTGATAATTATAGGACCAGAATGAACACATAAAAAAAGGATAGTCCACAACTAGGTCAAATTTATTCTAACTCCAAAGGCCAATTTCTGAGCCATTTTGAGCTTGAAGTCTTAACTAGTAGCAAGGTTAGACTGGGACGGGCTTTATTCTTTACTATAAGCAACCCGAAGGAAACTGCGGTCCGTATGACTGTCCATCAACGTTTATGCACGACGAAGTAGCTTCTCCGGGGCCATTATAAGACAAATTAATGTTTATAAGATTGACATTCTTACACGGCACAAGTCCACTGCATTTGAGGGTGACTGCATTTTGTGTGCTCGACGTTCCCCATATGTTTCTGAATGTAACATTACTGATCTGAACTCTCGATTGTGCCTGAAATTCAACAGGGAATGATTGGTGAGATAAGAATTGCGGGTCTGTACACTTTGACTGCACAAAAAGTCTAAATAAAATGTAACTCATCTAATTATGTGCAATCTGACTGCACATTTCCCTAATCTGGGGAGAGAAAAGAATTTACCTGGCGATCACAACTAGAACTTGGGCAATATTGTTGATCAATGATGATCGGGTTGTTGACATTATCCATGAGAATATTCTGAAACACGAAGTTTGAAGCGATGGTCGACGTAGAGGGTGCCCATGTTTTGATTCTCAAGCCATTTTGAGTACCGGAAAGTGTACAGTTCCTTATAGATATACCCTCAACAGTGTCATGGCTATAAAAGCCCTTTCCAAGGCTCCCAATGCTAAAACCATGCCCAGGCCCACAATGAACTCCGGTGATCTCAATATTCTTACTACCCGCGATCATAGCTATGCAGTCATCTCCGGTCTGAATAACCGACCTTCGAATCTTGATGTTGTTTGAATCTCCTATACGGATCCCATCCGTGTTAGGACTAGTTTCAGGGGTCGTCAGTCTGACATGACTTATGTTCATGTTGTTGCACGCAAATATGTTGAAATGGGCATTCTTGCTGTTGATTGATCTTATATGGTGCACTCGTGAATTCGTGACAAAGTCAAACCTCATCGACTGATATAATAACATCAAAGTCAAACCAAGATTATACGTATAAATTCATTAAAAATCAAGAAAATTGACAAATGAAATGAGTTTTACGCGTAACTTACAGTGGGGAGAGGTTTGCAGAAGGGGTTGGTGAAACAATCGTTTAGAGGCCAAGCGACTACGCCTTGACCGTCTAGATAGCCACCACCACTGACCATAAGGCGGTCAATGTACCGGAAACTAATCCAATGGTCGGTGAAGATTAACGCGGGATCGGTTGGGGCTTTAAGGACGCCTTTGATCACGAACTGAGTGTCTTCCCAGCACGGGCCGATGAAGACCACCGGACTTAGCATGAAAGTTCCACGGGGGATCCAAACCCGGCTTCTTCCTTTCCATTCACAAGCATCACTCCATGCTCTTGAAAATGCCTAATCCAAAGAAAAATAAAAACATGATCTTCAAAAATAATGTGTGGAAATTTAGAGACAAAATAGACATGTTTTCTTAAGTATTTTTGGTCATTGTGACATGTAGTTTTCTTGAAATGAATGCACAAATGTACCAATTTGGCACTAGAAATTTTGCCAATTTTACTTTTTTCTATTAAGAATTACAACTGTAATTTTGCTCCCCATTTTACTAAAATAGTACTCCCTCCTTCAAATAAGGCACAAATATACTTTTAATTAAGAGCAATCTTGAACAATTATTTTAGGACCAAAGTGGTATAATTTGACCCCTCCCCCATAAACTAAATTAAGGTATAATAATGTCCATATTGAATATAATATTAATCCCGTTTAAGATATTTTTTGCCGCCTCCTCAGCAACACTTAATATAAGATGAGATGGAGGAATATTTTTGTACATGAAAAAGAAAAATCTTTAATACAGATTGCTACACAAATTTATGTAATTTGGACAGAAATAATAGCAATAAAATTGACAAATCGCAAATTACACAACTTAATTAGTATAATCAGATAATTCACTCTGATTATTATTTTAGCCATCACAATCAAGTTGAACTAATAGAATAATCAATTTCGTCTAACCGTGATGCCGAATCACATCCCTCGATCACAAAATGAATTTATAATTTTTCTCGATCAAAAAAATAAAAATAAACATTCATTTTCAGACCGCTTTACTTCGATACAACATACTGCATGTATATCTTAGACTCCATGGACAACATTTCAACTCCACCAGCCTATTTAATAACAGATGAAAATTCAATAGCTAAATAATGAAAAATAAAAAAATAAAAAAAAAATTATAGAATAAGGTACAAGTCTTTGAGCACAAGGTACAAACATACCTCAGCATTATCAGTCACTCCATCAGCCACAGCACCATACTTTGTAACATCAAAAACTTTGGGCAATTTCCGACCTTCAACACTAAATTCAGCCATAACCGCCATTAATAAACAAAAACTCAAAAAAACCAAGGTTGAAGAAGAACCCATTTTCAACTTTTTTTTTTTCTAATTTCTTGCTTCTTTCTCCTTCTTTTGTTTTATTTTTGCTCTGAATTTTTCTTGGTTATAACGGAGTTGACAATTTATATAGGAAATGGAAGGGAGTGGACACATGGTAACTGTGTACATTCATATTCTTAAACTGATTTTGTCAAATACATTTCCGGATATACTTTTCAGTAATTAATTGCTAATTTCTTTTTGGTTCAATTTTCGGAACTGATTTTGTTTGTAATATTCTGTTTTTGGTAAGTCAATTGAGACTTATTATTATGTGTAGAGGAAGTCTTGTGTGAGACGGTCTCACACATGAGACGGATCTTGACAAGAGAGGAAATGAGCTTGCCCCGCCCCACCCATAGGGGGCAAACCATTTAATCTCTCAAGGAGATCCGTCTCATGTGTGAGACCGTCTCATACAAGTTTTTGTCTTATGTGTATGAGTACTATTAATCACGAGCATAGAGGAAGTCTTGCGTGAGACGGTCTCAATCATGAGACAGATCTTAACGGGAGAGGAGATGGGTTTGCCCCGGCCCGCCCGCCCGCCCATAAGAGGCAAATCATTTATTCTATCAACGAGACCCGTCTCATGTATGAGACTGTCTCACACAAGTTTTAGTCAATAATTAATAGGACTCTAACCTTGAATTTTTAATAAAAATGTATTATGTATTGTTAAAAAAATGAAATGTACCACTTTGAATATCACTAATGATTTTACACATGTCGATTGCTAAGGCTTAAATTTTGATAATGCTATGAATTATGTTGGGTCATTGAATTACTTACACAATAATAATGCAAAAGATTTGGGCTCGTTAACTTTGCTATTGCTATAATTAAATTTGTCCAATCTTATCCAAATATTTTGAGAATAATGGAAGAATAATTCATGAAATATCTTTCCTAAATTGAGTTTCATTTGCAAGAACATAAGCAACCGACTATGTTGGAATTCAATAAACTAGGAAAAACCCCGTGCTACGCACGGAAATTTGTTTACAATTTGTCGTTTATTTAGTTAGTTAAATGGAGTATATTTTATTATGATTAAAGAAAAATAATTTTTAAGTATCTCAAAAATACAACTAAAAAATAAGACATGTAAATAATCAATTAAATTGTAATTTTCTTTTTATTTCGCGGGATAAATTAAAGAGTAAATCATTTTCTAACTTTGGATTTAAAATCAAGATTAATGTTTTTTGTGACTTTTCCTTTGTTTGCAGGATTAGAGTTGCATCAACATAAACTTTTTAATTTATTAGTTAAACAAAATAAATTGTTTGAAGACTTTTCATTTGTTTTAAGTAACAAATCAATTTTTTTTTTACTTTACATTTCAAATTATGACTTTTTATTTCTTACCAGAGAAGTTAAAGTCACTTTATCATAATTATTTTAAATATATTAAATTTTATTGAGACTCTTCATATTTTAGTAACCGTTGCACTTAAATGAATGAATATAATGATATATGAAAAAAAAATCTTAGGTACAAAATTATTTTAATGTAAAATTTCAAAAAATCATTCATTTTAGTATAAACAGGACATTCAATTTGGAATGAAGAGAGTAACTATTATGATTTACTAATATTATTAATAGTAAAATTTAATTTCTTTTAAAAAAAAATAATTATTAACTTATATAATAACTTATATAATTAACTAATACTATTAATTGTAAAAGTTAATATATATAGTAACTATTGTAATTAACTATTATTGTCAATAGTAAAAGTTAACCTATATAGTAACTATTATGGTTAACTAATACTATTAATAGTAATAGTTAACTTATATAATAACTATTAACGTTAAACTAATACTATTAATGGTGATAAGTAACTTATATAACTATTATAGTTAACTAATATAATTCATATTAATAGTTCACTTATATAGTTAACTAATACTATTAATAGTAATAGTTAACTTATACAATAACTATTATAGTTAACTAATACTAATACAATAACTATTATAGTTAACTAATATTATTAATAGAAATAGTTAACTTATATAATAACTATTAACGTTAACCTATACTATTAATAGTAATATTTAACTTATATAGTAACTATTAACGTTAACTAATACAATTAATAGGATTGAATTTTCAAAAAATAGCTTTTTAAAAAAATAATTACCAAAATAACAACCCTAAAAACTTATATAGCAAAATAACACTTTTTGGTAAAACCGGAAGTGGGGGTTCCGGTTTTAATGTTGAATCCGGAAGTCCCACTTCCGGAATTGACCTTTTGATTTTTATTTTTATTTTCGCGAAATATGATATTTTTTATTTTTTTTTGAATCCGGAACTGGTATTTTCGGTTTTCAATTTTTTTTTATTTTTTTTTTTCGAAATCTGGATTTTTAAAATTCTTTAAAAACCCACCCATGCAAGAAAAGAGAAAGGGAGAAAGCATAGGGGAAAAAAAGAAGAAGAAAGAAATGATTATTATTTTTTTAGAATTTTATGTATTGTGGTTTTATTTAGTGACCACATTCCGATCACATAGGAAATAAATAAATAAATAAACTTGTCCACAAATTTCTGTAATATTTTAGAATTTTATGTATTGTGGTTTTATTTGACCTTTTGTTTTTTTTGTTTTTTTTTTCGCGAAATCTGGGATTTTTTTTTTTTTTTTGCTTGAATCCGGAACTGAATATCTGGCATTGGAAAACGTTGATTTTATAGGATAGAATAAACTTCTCCACAAATCCAACATTAATACATTCAAACACTTTGTGACCACATTCCGGTCACATAGGAAATATATAATACATAAATCCAATTATTCAGTGACCACATCCCGGTCACATAGTAAATATTACATAAGTCAAAATATTCAGTGATCACATCCCGGTCACATAGTCAATATTACATAAGTCCAAATATTCAGTGACCACATCCCGGTCACATAGTCAATTTTACATAAATCAAAATATTCAGTGACCACATCCCGGTCACATAGGAAATCCGACATAAATCCAAATATTACATATCTAACAAATTAACTTAACAATCCTTAGGGAATACCTTAAAAACATTGGAAAGTGTAATGTTAAGGACTTTTTTTTAGCGTGAGACGGCGAAGACAACAACCTAATAGATCAACAAAACAAAACATTTAGAACAAAATGTTAAGGAAAATATCCTTAGGGAGTGTAATGTTAAGGAATATATTTCATACCTGCTTAAGAATCAGAACAGCACCAACACCTATGTCACTTCCATACTCACTTTCCTTAAGCACTTTGTCACCAATGCTAGCTTCAATTGTATCCGTAGGATCCTTCAAAGTCACAAAAAGAGAGTCAGAATCACTTCGTGTGCACTCCTTGACAACAACAACAACAACCTAATAGACCAAAAAAATAACGACCAATTATTTTTAAATATTAACCTTAACTATAAATAATATTTATATTATACCTGTTCCACCCTGTCATATTTATCACATTTCTCCTTGATCATTTTCAACGGATAATATGTACCCTCTGCAGTGAGATACTCCATTGCAGATAGCCAAGGTCTGCGCTGGAAATGTTCATCCTCCACCGGCTCTTCAATCGCTCTCCTTATGGACTCTTGTGTCGAAAAAAAAAAAAAAACTAAGCTTTTTTAAGATTTTGCCAAAATCTTAAAAATCCTCTTTATTTCTCTCGTTCTCTTCTCAGAAACTCTCTTTATCTTTCTCTTATGAAAAACTGAAGTCATGGAATGGTTATATTCCCACTTCCGGAAATTTCACATTAAAAAAAAAAAAAAAAAAAAAAAGGCAAAACCGGAATTGGCAGTTCCGGTTTTAAGTAAACGCCAAATCAATTTTCGGTGGGTGGGGTTTTAATGTTTTTTGTTATTTCAAAAAAAAATAAAATAATAAAACCGGAAATACCAGTTCCGGATTCAAAAAAATAAAAATAAAAATTCAGATTTCGCGAAAAAAAAAATAAAAAAATCAAAAAGGTCAATTCCGGAAGTGGGACTTCCGGATTCAACATTAAAACTGGAAACCCCACTTCCGGTTTTAGCAAAAAGTGCTACTTTGGTAAATAAGTTTTTAGGGTTGTTGTTTTGGTAATTATTTTAAAAAAAAGCTATTATTTGGAAATTCAATCCAATTAATAGTAATAGTTAACTTATATAGTAACAATTATAGTTAACTAATACTATTAATAGTAATAGTTAACTTATATATTAACTATTATAGTTAACTAATACTATTAATAGTAATAGTTAACCTATATAATAACTATTAGTATTAACTAATATTATTAGCTAATAATAAGAATATCAAGAGCCATTTATAATTAAGAATAGTGATGATGTGGCTTTACCAAAAGCAAGTATTAGCCAAAACATATCCACGTGGCGAATCCGTAGCCCTCCGCATTGACTTTTAATATATATAGATTTAAAAAGGGGTACTTTTGGTATTATGAAAAAGTCTTTACGAGAATTTTGAAGGATTTTTGGGGAGGGGAGAAGTTTACTGCTTTAGAAAAAGGGTTACTTTTCTCTATTAAAAAAGAAAAAAAAAATGTCACTCGTGGTGGAAAATAAAATCAAGATTTTGGCAATTCTGATGGAGAATTATTGATAATAATAATAATAATAATAATAATAATAATAATAAAAATAATAATAATAATAATAATAAGTAGATTGAATAGAGACATGATACTGTTGCCACCAATGTGTTGCAATATTTCAGTTATCACGGTATAGGCTTTGAGATAATTTTTGGACATTACGATTTACTAGCGGGTAACCCGTGCTCTGCACGAAAATCAATACTATGTCTTAAAAAAATATTTTAACTATAGTTAACTAATATATTAATCATCATTTAAACTAATACTAATAATAATAATAATTAATCTATATGATTACTATTATAACTATTAGTATAACTAACTAATATTATTGATAGTAATAGTTAATATATATTAATAGCAATAATTAATCTATATAATAATAACAATTTTTAGAATTATTAGAATAAATTAATACTGTTAATAGTAATAGTTAATTGATATAGTAACTATTATGATTAATTAATATTAAAAATTAAAAATTTAACTTATATAACTATTGTAATTAACTAATACTAATAATAGTAATAGTTTACGTATATAGTCTATTATAGTTAACTAATATTATTAATAGTAAAAACTAACTTATAGAGTAACTATTATAGTTAACTAATACTATTAATAGTAATAATTAACTTATATAGTAACTATTATAGTTAACTAATACTATTAATAGTAATAGTTAACTAATATAGTAACTATTAAAGTTAACTAATACTATTAATAGTAATATTTAACTTGTATAGTAACTACTATTGTTAACTTATACTATTAATAGTAATGGTTAACTTATACTATTTATAGTAATAGTTAACTCATATAATTACTAATATGATTAACTAATAGTATTAGCTAAGAATGAGAATATCAAAAGTCATTACATTTTAGGATGATGTTGATGTGGCTTTTCCAAATTCAAGCTTTTACTAAAAGTTGTACACATGTCAAACCCACAACTCTCCTCACCAACTTTAATATATATATATATAAGATTTCGTCCTTTCCATAATTATGTGATACAAGATAAGTTATGTACGGGAATTAATGGATGAAAACTAGTGGATAGTTGTTATGACTGTGAAAATTAAAGTAGGAGAGAGAAAATGAGGTATGAAATAGTAGGTTGATTGGTGTTGTGAGTGAGTATAAAAGTAAAGTAAAAGCGAGAATGAATGAGAGGAATAGTAGAGTCTTGCAAGCTGACCTAACTGTTTTTTTTTTTTTTTTTTTTTTTCATTTTAGGAAAATGTGACTTATCAATTGGACGTTCAAAAAGTAAATTGTGCATATAATTATGAGACCGAAGGAGTATACCGTATAAGCTTTGGGATATCTTTTGGGCACGGGTTGGTTGATACTAAATTGAGCTTAAAAGTATAAATTGATGGGCAATTTAATCTCAATTGATCAAAAGGCTTTGTGACATAGATATATATCAATTACAGGGCGCAATAAATTTTTAACAAAAGCAGTACCAAATCCGATAGAAAACTGACCTTACAGAATGATAAAATACTTCATTTGTCCCTTACAAACGAGTCACCGTTGATTTGTCTAACTATAATTATTTGAAAAATGTAATTTACATATTTATATACTCCATCCGTCTTAAAGTAAGAGTTTTATTTTGGAACGATTTGGACTAAAAGTTTCTTTTCTAAAATTGCAAATGGGAATGATGAATAGTGTTTTGGACAATATTGTCCTTCTAATGCTTCTCTAATTACAAAAAAAAAAAAAAAACCCAACACTTATCACTTACAGTACTTTTTTCCCATCTGCGCACTGTGAATAATGTTTTGGATAATTATGTCCCAGCCCACTTGCAAAATTTGGGCACATAAATAGCACATGAATGCCTCAAAGTTTCATACGAATTGCAATGTAAGTACCAACGTACTATTTTTGGCAATTTAGTACACCATGTTCACATTTTGTGGTGATATGGTGCATTTTTGGATGACAGTTAAAAAAAAATGGATGGAAATAAATAAAACAGATGAAAATTTTAACGACTTTCTTTAAATGGTTCCTTATTCACCCCTGTAGTTCAATAATTGTTCTTTTTCTACCATTTTGTTAATAAATTTACAACAAGAAAAAAGAAAGAAAACATAAGAAAACGTTAAGTTTACAAACACATCCCATCCTCCGTCACTACCACCACTTGACCACCACAACTGTGACCCTGACCACCATTGCCTTGAAGAGTTGGAATAAAACACATATTCTCTTCACAACAGCCTCTAAATATAAGGAAAAAAAAAGTAATGAATTAAAAGATTCAACGAATCTGTAAATTTGTATTTCACAATCTACTTACACATCACAAATCTGGGATTATGGCCAAAATTGAAAACAGATAAGGAGGCTAAATCAGGATTGCGATCTGTAGATGGAGAGAGGGGCGTGGGTGGTAAATTCTATATACAAGGCATATTACATACAAGGCACCAATAATGGCGAAACTACCCTTCGCGTGTCGTGTGCGAAAGGACGACAGGAAGCCTTCATGTCGTGTACTTTTACACGACATCGACCAATTGTGTAAAATATTAGGTCGTATGAACTTATACGAAATTTAAATTTACTCTGTCATTAAGGTCGTACACAACTACACGATATGATGTCATACACTCGTGTATATCCATACGACATATCAAAATGAAGGTGTTCTTCGATGATTTGCAACACGATGTTAATGATACGCATATGCTATGATAAATTATTGAATTGTGTTGTTAATTGAGCAAAATTTGTACACTTAGACATGACAAGTAACAAATGTCATATTGGATCATACAATATCATATAACCTATCACATTTAAGTGATACCACTTTATTTATAATCCCCAAACAAATGATTGTGGTATATTTCTAATCAAGATTATATTTAAAGAGGTAATTAAACATGTTATAATTCATCATACAATATCATAAATAACCTATCACATTTATTAGTTAAAAGTGATACCACTTTATTTATCAACTAACAGACGATGTTATGATGTGCATATACTATGTTAAATTAATGAATTATGGTGTTATATACTATGTTAAATTAATGAATTATGGTGTTATATTTCTAATCAAGAATATATATAATGAGTTAATTAAACATGTTATATAACGAGTTAAGTTGTTTCGATGATTTGCCAAACGAGGTTAATGATAAGTTGTACATTAGAGGAATGCCACTCGCTCAAGATTATATATTTGAAATTATCATATTTGTTAATCAAGATTATATGTTTATTGTTATAATAATGTGGAAAACAAACAACAATCAATATATGAATGAACCAACATCATACAATATCATATAACCTACCACATTTATTTATAATTAAATTTCTCTTTTTCATAAGTTGTTTCGTGTGGGAATACACGACCTATATTAGGACATCTCGTATGAACAATACACGACTCGATAGATTATATCTCGTGTATTGTTCATACGAGATTATTACCAGAAAAAAAACCATTTCGTATGGAATTTATACGACTTGTACCATATTGTCTCGTGTTTAATCACACGAGATACACCCAGAACAGAACACTTAAACCCCCATAAACCCTACCTGTAACGGCCATTAACACGCATTACACCGCCGGTTGGTTAACACCCATGCAGCACCATTGATATACACTTTCACAACAACCATTCTTAATACCCATCAATCTATACACATTATTATCATTAATTCTCAAATCATCTAACACCATATTATGGATTCTCCACAACATTCTCCAATTCTTTATGATCACATTAATCTTGATCTTGTGGATTTTATTTTTGAAGAAGGTTTGCCACCAAATTCTCCACATCAAAATCAAAATCCAAGCTGCAATGAAGTAAGTTCTTAAAGTTATATTTGGTGTTATGATCAAAATCACAATAAAAATCCAATATTGAAACTGAATTGTTTTTCAAGATTGGATTTTAAATTCTGATATCGTGCTATGTCGTGTACTAATACACGAGTGGTAATTTACTACGTCGTGTATATTTACACGAGATGTGCAGAACCCACTCGTATATAAGTACACGACATAGTTCTTAATATGTCGTGTATAACTACACGAAATGTCATTCAGCCTGTTGTTTATTTTGCAATTTTATAATTGATGGTAATAGAATTTGTAGGGACCGGATGTCAGTGATCAATTCGATACATCCCTATTATTTTCAAATAGGGATGAGCTTGTTAAACACGTACGGGATATCGCGGCCCGTCAAAATATAACCCTTTCTATAGGAGATTCGAGGAAGACAAGTGCAAGATCCTAGGCTACGCGAAGATTGTATGCCATTTTGGTGGCAAGTACAGGTCCGGAAAAACTAAGGATGTGAGGTTGACTAGTACAAAGAAGATTGTGTGTAATTTTGAAATCCAGGCCAAAGAAAGGGGTGATGGGTTATGGGGTTACGTTGTGAAGAATGGTTCTCATAATCATGACTTTCCAACGTATCCCGAAGGTCATCCGTTGGGTAAATTGACAAGTTCTGAATATGAGGAGGTGTGTAGCGCAAGTCAGTCTTCGGTGCGTCCAAATAACATTCTAACAATGTTAAAGAGGAAGGATGAGAAGAACGTGAGTACTCCGAAACACGTCCACAATGCCCTCACAAAATGCAGGTCACAAGAACGACAAGGGAGATCCTCTCTTCAACAATTCATAAAATTACTCGAGGATAAGCAATATATCGTCTTCATGAGGAAAGCCGATGAGAGTGACATGATCGGTGACATATTCTTCACTCATCCACGAGCATCGGATATGCTTAACTGTTTTCTATATGTAGTACAAGGTGACTGCACTTACAACACCAACTGCTATGTGTAGATACCCCGGGAGGAACCACGGCTTAGGCTAGAGCGCGTGAGTTATCCTAGGATGTCTAACTTGTTTTTAGAGTCGCCACCTATGTTTTGAGGAACATAAGAAAAACCTATTGATAATAGCCTAAGTTTGATTACGAAAACAGAGATTCTTTGTTTGGAGGTTCGGGGGTTAGGTTAAGAGATGGGAAGTACCAAAACACCCATCCCGCCCAACCAAAGTTGGTCTTGCTTGATCAAAATCTACATGAATGATAAACGTTCTTCTTCTTCTTCTTTAAATCATAAAAAGGGGTTTTAAAATAGAGTTTGGAATGTAGGAGATAACTCTTTAACCGACCTCAATGAGATGAGGTGATCATTAGAGTCATGTCCCAAAATGATTTGGGTGATTGCACTTTGATAAAACAAAAAGAAAGAGAAAAGAGATGAAGTTAAGAAGACGAAAAAAATAACTTTACCTAGACTTCAAGAGACTTCAAACACTTCTTGATGAATTCTTTGGAGAAATCCTTTGGAAATGCTTTGTAAGTGTGAAATTTGGTTTCTTATTGAAATGTGAGATTGAGAGCCCCAGGGTCCAAGGTCCAAGGTCCTTGAAAATGGAGGTAAAGGGGGGGTTTTATAGGTGAAAGAGAGATGTTTTTTGTGCCAAAACTCAGTCACCAAGAAATCTTTCCCGGGCAAAATCCTGTAAACTGAGCAAGGGAGAGAATCCTGGCCAGAAATCTGTAACTGACGCCCAGAGGCGCGCGCTTCCTGCTTTGGGGGCGGGAGGCGCGCGCGTCTGGATCCTCCTGTCGGAGGCGCGCGACTCAGAGAAGGCGATTTTGGCAGAATGGACTAGAAAGTCAGCCCTGTTATTCAGTTTAGTCCCTGGACTTAACGAAGTCAGTCAGGAACTTAACGGAAGTGACAGAAACTAACGAGGAACACTTAAAATGGGGAGAAACACAAGATCAAATGTGCAATCGGGGTGAGCGGTCCAAGGCGGGGTGTATACAGAGCCCCTCGGCGACGTGGATTGCAAAGCAAAACGCGTCGACGAAAGTTAAAAACACCCGCCGAGGACATCACCAAGAAAAAGCAAAGACTCGATGAAAGCATGAATTTGAAATTGCGAGAGATACTGGTGCGCTCCCTGTGTGAGCGGGTTTTGTTGATAGAGGGGGTGGCATGATCCGTTAGGTGAACCTGCCGGCTGAATATGTTGAATGAGGCCGTTAGTGAACCTTTAAACGAGGCCGTTAGTGAACCTTTGTAGAGGCCGTTGGTGAACCTTTGGAGAGGCCGTTAGTGAACCTTTGAGGAGGCCGTTAGTGAACCCTTGAAGAGGCCGTTGGTGAACCTTTGGAGAGGCCGTTAATGAACCTTTGAAGACGAATCCGTTAGTGAAATCCGTTGATGAGGCCGTTATTGAACCCTTGATTGAGGCCGTTAGTGAACCTTTGTAGAGGCTGTTAGTGAACCTTTGGAGAGGCCGTTAGTGAACCTTTGAGGACGAATCCGTTAGTGAAATCTGTTGATGAGGCCGTTAGTGAACCCTTGAATGAGGCCGTTAGTGAACCTTTGTAGAGGCCGTTAGTGAACCTTTGGAGAGGTCGTTAGTGAACCTTTGAAGAGGCCGTTAGTGAACCTTTGAGGAGGCCGTTAGTGAACCTTTGGAGAGGCCGTTAGTGAACCTTTGAAGAGGCATTGCTTTGAAGTCGCGTGCCACTTGGAGTCACACTTGACTTTTTGACTTGTGGGGTGCGGGCACAGTTGACCGCGACCAGAAGAATGTTCCTGCTGGGGATGAAATGTTGAGATTGACTCTTGAGGGGGGTATGGCACCCGTGACAGAACTTAGGGAGTTCGGAATCTGGAGAAGGACAGCTTACTTTTGAGTGAGAGTTTCTATCCTACTTTCAATCTTTGACATGCCTTAAGGGCGGACCAGAAGAAGGTGTGCCCAACTGGGTGTCCGAGGACCGGGGCTGTGTCTTGATTTAGGCTGGAGATTTCTGATAAGGCCTTTTCTGAAGTGATCTAGACTTGGGAGGCGCGCGCTTTCCTCTGTAGGCTTGGGACGCGCGCGCATTTCAGACCGCTGGCGGGTGGCGCGTGCGTCTGGGAGGCGGAATTCCGGGCTTGACATTTGCTGGCCAAAAGACCCCCCAACAGCTATAATATCAGCTTCTGTTCGACCACTTGATTCTCACAGCTCCTTTCTGCCATTTTTGAACATCATATTATTGCTCAACTTTGCTTGTGATCAACATTTTCTATGGCTTCCAATTCTTTTGTTCTTGATGCCAAGGTTGTTAGTGGGTATGAAAAGGACTTGGACACTTTTGTGTATTCTTTCAAGACCCATCCCAAGAATGCCTTCATTAAAGACTTCGGGTTCCGAATTCTTTTCACTTTGCGGACGTTGAAGCCGGATTGAGATTTGTTGAGAGCTGCCGCGGCTTTCTGGGATTGCGATAGCCATACCTTCAACTTTTCAGCTAATGAAATGGTGCCGACTGTTGATGATTTCGGGGCCATCCTTGGCATGCCTTTGGCTGGTCGGATTGCCGTCCCTAAATATCACCGTGGTGCCATTGACTCTTGGGTTGAGTTACTGAATCTTCCTGTTGAGGACGTGAGGAAGAAGTTGCACGGTACTGTGATTGACATAACTGAGTTGCCGATGTTCTTCAGTTTACACTCGGAGGATCCGGTGGTTCAATCTTTCAAGAGGAATTCCATGGCCGCTTGTCTCTTTAGTGAAGTACTGTTTGTTACACCCTTCGGGGTTGCGGATGCGCAGTTGGCTGAGATTATTTTGCAAGCCAAGGAGCAACAATTTAGTATAATCCCTCTTATTGTAGGGGAGACGTTGCACGGCCTTGATGAGTTACATAGGACGGACAAGATGTGTCGGGGAAGCCCTTTGCTCTTGACCATATGGCTCCGAGAACACTTCAAGATTTATTCCCCGGATGGTGATTTGTCCATTTTTGCTGTTCATAGGAGGAAGCTGTTGATCCGGGATTTATCTGAAGATGGTTGGAAGAAATTCTTTGCCTCTCGGGTAACCGTCGATATTGAGTGGTTCCCTCCTTCTTGGGGTCTTCGTCCTTTTGTGGAATGGACTCTTGGTTTTCAGCACGTGGTTGTACCTGGCTTGAGAGATTCTTCATTTTACCAGCCAGAGCGGGTTCTGCGGCAGTTTGGTCGCCAACAGATAATTCCTTTTCCGAGGGACAAAATGCTTCGTCCAGTTGCTTACATGGGTCCGGGCTTCTCGAGTGAGCTTCAGTCGCCTTGGGGAGATGATCGCAACCGTTGGGCTTTTGCTCCTCTACATCGGGGGAGTGTCTTCCTTCCCGAGAGCTACTTGGATTATTTGTTTGGCACCCTTTACCGTGGCATCACTTGGGTCGATGTGCTTCGTGCCGAGTTTTTGGGAAAGGGTTTTGAGCCTAGCAGCGCCTTGAGGTATAGGGAGGCTGCTGCTGATTCGAGTAACATTCTTGCTGACCCTTTCGGTACTCCTTTGGATGACTTTTATGCTAGGAGACGTGCCGCAACACAGAAGGTTTCGGTGCGTATTAGTGCTCCTCCGTTATCCAAGAAGAAAAGGATTGAGAGACGATCGGGTGGTCCTTTGAAGGCTAAGAGAAAATTGGACTTTTCTTAGTACCCTAAGAGATTGCAATTAAATTAGACCACTTTTTTTTAGGATTTAATGTTTTGATGTCTTTTGTTGCTCAATAAATCCGTTGTAATGGCTTGAATAACTCATTGAATGAATAAAAATTGCATCTTGTTATTTGAAGTGAATTGGGTATTTTTGATATGTTTTAGACCGCACCCGAAGGTTGCCTACGTTCCTCCAGTTGGGAGGCTCAGGTGTCCGTAGTCAAACAAACAAAGACCATTTTATTTTATTTTTTATTTTTTTTTGCCTAGACCGCCCTTTCGGGTTTTCAATCTAGCGGGCTTCTTTTTTGCACGTGCTCTAATTTTTGCCCAGGCCGCCCTTGCGGGTTTTCAACCTAGCGAGCGATTTTTTTTATTTTTTTTTTAATGGTCTTTGTTTATTAAGCATAGAACCTCTTGAGCTTGTCGAGGTTGACCTCCTTTGGCAGCTGGTCACCATCTAAATCCACGAGTCGGACTGCACCGCCGCTTAGTATCTTTTTGACCACGTACGGACCGATCCATCGGGGTCCCCATTTCCCCAGGGGATTCATGGCATTAGGAGGGTGTTGTCTTAAGACCAAATCTCCCACATTGATGTTTCGAGGCTTCACCTTTTTGTTGAAAGCTCTTGCCATCCTTTGCTGATACGCCCTTGTGCATTCGAGTGCTCTTAGCCTTTTCTCGTCGAGTAAGGCTAGCTGTTCATATCGACTTTGCATCCAATCGACCTCGTTGACTTGATTCTCGAGGAGGACCCGTAGAGATGGGACTTCAAGTTCGATTGGGAGTACGGCTTCAGAACCATAGACTAATGCATAAGGAGTTTCTCCTGTTGCTGACCGTATTGATGTGCGGTAGCCCCACAATGCTAATGGTAGCTTCTCGGGCCAATCCCTTCCTGTTGGGGCCATTTTCTTGACGATGGTCTCGATGGTCTTATTTGCTGCTTCAACCGCGCCATTTGCTTGGGGACGGTAAGGAGATGACTTGTGCTTGGTGATCTTGTATTCTACCAAAAGTGCATCCATTTCCTTCTCAAAGTGAGAGCCGTTGTCGGAAATGATTTCATGAGGCACGCCGTATCGGCACATGATATTAATCTTTACGAATTCGGCCACTTTCTTGGCGTTGAGGGTCTGATAGGCTTGTGCTTCGACCCACTTTGTGAAGTAGTCGACGGCCACTAGGACGAATGACTGCCCATTGCTTCCGGCAGGATGGACTTTACCGATGATGTCTATCCCCCAACAAGAGAAAGGCCAAGGTGTGACCATGTTGTAAAGTTGCGAGGGTGGATCATGTTGCAGATTAGCATGGAATTGGCACTTGACACACCTTTTGACTTTCTCGATACAGTCTCGTTCCGTAGTGCTCCAATAGTAACCAATGCGGAGTATCTTCTTGACTAGCATAAACCCATTCATGTGGGGTCCACACTCTCCTTCATGCACTTCACACATTATCTCTTGAGCTTCGGCCTCATTGGCACATAAGAGATTGATCCCGTCGTGGTGCCTTTTGTAGACTCGGTCCCCAATCAGTACGTACCGAGAGGCTAGCCTTTGCAGAGCCGCTTGAGACTTCTTATTGCTATTCTCGGGATAAGTGCCATCTTCAAGGAAATTCATGATATCCGAATACCACGGAGAGTTTGTTTGAACCTCGTTGATCTCGATACTCATGCAGTACGCCGTACTGTTCCTTCGGGCAATTTTGAAAGGCTTCACCATTTTCCCTTTGGGCATTTCGACTAATGAAGCTATGGTGGCCAGTGCATCGGCGAAGCGATTTTTATCCCTTGGCAGGTAGTTGAAAGTGATCTCTTGGAATTTTTCAACCAATTCTTCAAGGTGCTGACCATACTGTTGGAGGGTCGGGTCTTGGATTCGCCATTTACCCGATTGCTAATTGATAAGAAGCAAAGAGTCGCCGAATACTTCTAGTTCCGTGACGTTTCTTTCGAGAGCTGCTTCGAGCCCTGCTATGCATGCTTCGTACTCGGCAATGTTGTTGGTAGCTTCGAATTCCAGGCGGATGGCAATGGGAGTGTAGATGTCTTTTGGATCGACAAGCAATACTCCTATACCAAAACCGTGTTTATTGGCGGCGCCATCGAAAAAAAGTTGCCACTTATTTTCCTCGGTTGCAGTACAAATTAAGTGCTCGTCGGAGAACTGTACGTCTTCCCCCTTCACTTCGTCACACGGGAATTCGGCAAGCTGGTCACTGAACACTTTCCCCCTGACGGATTTTAGTGTGACGTAAGTGATATCATAGCCGGCGAGCATGAAGTACCATTTGGCTATTCTTGTTGACATGAAAGGCTACTCGAAGATGTAGCGGAGCGGGTCCACCTTTACTACTAGCTTGATCGGAAAAGCTTCCATATAGTGTTTGAGCTTTTAAGTAACCCAAACCAATGCTCCACATGACTTCTCTAAGACAGAGTAGTTCTTTTCGCCTCCTTGGAATCGGCGACTGACAAAATAAATGGCATTCTCCTTTGTGGACTCTCGTTGCTCTTGTGCTAACATAGCCCCTAGGGCTTCATCATTGACAGTGAGATAGAGCAAAAGAGGCTTCTCCTTGTGCGGCGGAACTAAAACAGGAGGGCACGTCAAGTAATGCTTCACTTGGTCGAAGGCTTCTTGGCACGCGTCGGTCCATTCTAGAGCCACATTCTTCTTGAGTAGCTTGAAGATTGGCTCGCACATGAAAGTGAGTTGGTGCACAAACCGACTGATGTATTGCAGTCTGCCTATGAAACCTTTGATCTCTTTCTGCGTCTTTGGAGGAGGCATGTCAATGATTGCCTTGATTTTGGAGGGATCTACTTCAATTCCCCTTTCAGTGACCATATAACCAAGGACTTTGCCTCGGATAACACCGAACGTGCACTTTGCAGGGTTGAGCCTCTTCTTGTGTTGACGAAGCCTTTCGAAGAACTTGCGGAGATCGATTAAATGTTGACCATCGGTCCCTTTGGAGTGAATGATCATGTCGTCCACATAGACCTCGATTTCTTTGTGAATCATATCGTGGAACAAGTATGTCACGGCTCTTTGGTAAGAAGCCCCAGCGTTTCTTAACCCAAATGGCATGACTGTGTAGCAAAAGGTACCCCACGGTGTTGTGAAGGCTGTCTTATGTTGATCTTCCTCGGCCATGAGAATCTGATTGTACCCAGCGAACCCATCCACGAATGAGCGAACCTCGTAGGCAGCAGTGGAGTCGACCAGCATGTCGATGTTAGGGAGTGGAAAATCGTCTTTCGGGGAAGCTTTGTTCAAATCCCGGAAGTCCACACAAACTCGAACCTTACCGTTTGCCTTTCTGACTGTCACGATGTTGGCTAACCATGTCGGATACTCGATAGCCTTGATGAAACCCACACTGAGGAGCTTCTCGATCTCTTCTTTGACTGGCAAAGACCATTCTGGCTTGATCTTTTTGAGCTTCTGTTTTACCGGCTTGGCATCTTCTCTGATCGGAATTCTGTGCTCCGCTACCTTTCTGTCCAAACCCGGCATGTCTTTGTATGACCATGCGAACACATCCACAAATTCTCTGAGCAGTGCAGTCAGTCTGTCTCTGTCGTCCCCCTTGAAGAAGCTTCCGATCTTAGTTTCCCTTGGCTCTTCGTCGGTACCCAGATTAACAACATGCAATTCTTCGTCAGCCCCTGGACCATTTTCACCACGACTACGGACCTGTTGAGCAAGTTCATTTAAGTATGTTGTGTTTTCGTGGTCTATTTCATCATAATTTGAATCGTTATTAACTTGTTCATTAAGTTCATTATTAGTTAATTCATCATTTATGATATTTGGAATCTCAGGGTACTCAGAAATATCAAATTTTTCATTAGCAAAGAAAGGAAACACACGCTCGTCTATGGCCTCCGTATCCTCTTGGGTGAGGGTATTAGAGACACTCTCGGACTCGAAAGTAAGTGTGAGCCGCTCTTCCTTTGTTGCTGTGCGGGGTATGCCACCCATTTCTTGGACTAAGAATTCCTCGTATACCACGGGCCCTTTCGTAGAATACCAATTGTTGATCGGCTCGGAGCTTGGCGGGATCTCACTGATAGTCTCATTCATGATGACGGTGTCATGGATGGTGTTGACTTGGCATTCATTCATTATGGCAAGCTCTTCGAACATGGAGGCTAAATCTGTTGGTTCTTCCCCCACGATGATTTCTGTCTCGGACTCTATAGTCACCTTCCTTCCCCACCATTCACGGGGCGACATGGGAGTTGGTTCCCTTTCGGATTTCTGGATCTCACAATCGGAGAAGATTTCGAGACCGGGCTTTTTGACACCCTTATTGTTAACCCATGGCTCGAGAAAGATCATGTATGGAACGTCTTCCCGTTGGCGGATAAAATAGCCATTCAACGTCTTGCGGTAAGGCCTTAGATTAGGGACCTCATAACGACGGCCTTCTTTACGAGCTCGTGCCTTTTCATTCTTGATCGCTTTCTCTTATTTCAAGTCTTCTCTGGAAGGCTCGTACCCCAAACCGAATGTGTTCTTGACAAATGGGACTTGCACAGGATGTAGGATTCCTTGTTGATATTTCCCTAGGCCTAAACCAGGGAAGTAGTCCATATTCCTCATCATGCGGAGGACTTTGTGATTGCTGGGGGTCCATGATCCGTTTCCCCCTTCTTTGTCAATGGCATTGATTGAGACGCCGGAGAGAATGGAGTCTGGTAAACCATGCTGAACTTGGTGGACGGGCTCACCTTTTCTGTGGATAGTGATGTTTTCGGCCATGACGGTCACTATTTCATCACCATTTCGGATCTTGACACATTGATGGAGAGTTGACGGGACGGCATTAGAACTGTGAATCCATGGTCGACCTAAAAGCAAGTTGAACGAGGCCGGGATGTCAAGCACTTGGAATGGAACGGACATGACTATGCTCCCAAACTCAATGTCTATTTCGATCATGCCCATGAATGTACGGGCGGTGCTGTCATAACCTCAGATTACTTGAGTAGAAGGCTTCAAATCGGAATCCTTAAGCCCCAGTATGCCCATGATTCTGCCAGGCATGAGGTTGAGTGCGGAACCACCGTCCACTAAGACTCTTGAGATGGGCCTCCCCCTTGCTCGTACCTTGAGGTAAATAGCCTCGTTGTGGTCGGAACCAAATAGTGGAAGGTCCATATCGGCAAAGGTGATGACGTTGCCAAAATGAATGTGACCGATCATTGCCGTGAGGTCCTCGGGAGTAGTATCGGGAGAAATTGATGTTTTATCGAGATTGCGGATGACAAGATCTCGGTGTTTCTTTGAGGATGCGATGAGGTCCCAAATAGAGATGTTGGCTTGAGTTTTCTTGAGTTGGACAAGTAGAGGATCTTCGGGAGCGTTGTGAGCTTGCGGCTTTTGAGAAGAGGAGCTCGGTGCGGAAGTGGAAGGGTTGCTTGCTATGACTCGACCGGATCGAGTTAGCATGTTGACGTTCCCATCTTGCTTCTTTTTCCTATTCTCTAGTACTTCCCTCATTACCTCATCGTAAGTTACAACATAACAAGAATTGTCAAGTTTATTCATAACATTGGGGCCCCCATTCACAATTGGGATTGAATGGGTGGTCCCCTCGAGTTCTCCTATCTCTATTACATTGACATGTTCGCCTTTAGTCACTACAAATTCTTTCTTGTCTATGAGATCTTGAATGACATTGCGGAGAACGAAGAATTCCTCGGTGGTGTGGCCACTATATTGGTGGTAGCCACAATATTTGTGGTGAGCATGATTGGGGTTGACCGTCTTGGGTTGGTACCCTTGTACGGGTGTGACTTGACCCTTTGCTTTGAGGACTTCAAAAACTTCGGTTTGAGTCATGCCTTGGAGAGGCGTGTAGACATGGTCATTTCGAGACTTCTTCCCTTGGGGTGGAGGAACCTTTTTGTAATTCCCTTTATCGATAGTGACGGCGTTGACCGAGGCCTCTTTTGTGGAGTTGGAAGAGGCCTTGTAGCGGTAGCTAGGAGCACTTTTCTTGACTTCCTTGAGCAACTCGTCCATTCGGACCCCCGCCTCATACATTTGGGAGAAATCCGCATAGCAAGCCCCACTTAGGTGGGTGCGGAGATCAATTTTGAGACATTTGAGAAAGATGTCCATTTGCTCCTTGTTATTTGGCCTTTCCACAATCTCGGAGAGTTTATCATTCCATCTCCTTGTGAAGTCGATGAAGGACTCGTGGTCTCGTTGGGTAGTGTTCTCTAGCTCTTTCCTTGTGGGCCGGTGAGTGGTGTTGCCTTGGTATTGTGACTTGAAGGCAAGCATGGCGGAGTCCCAATCAAGACGGACAGTGAGCGGGAGAGTAGCATACCAATATTTTGCCGCCCCCTCGAGAGTGAGAGGAAAGCATTGAGCCATCACCTTGGGGGAGACCTTCTTCGGAACCATTGCCTAAATATAAGTCTCAATGTGAGCCATAGGACAAGAGTTTCCCTTGAATTTGCTTATGTCGGGCATCTTGAACTTATCAGGAAGAGCGGCCATAGTACTCATGAGGATGGATGATTGATAAAGGCTTGTGTCGGAGCCTTTCCCCATGTTGAGCCTATTGAATTTTTGGTCGATGTAGGCCATGATAGAATCCACCATTTTGGGCTCATTGTTCTCGGAACTTGGCTCTCCCACTTTCTTGGTGCGGGTGTTGACATAAGGACTTTTGAACAAACCTTCGGTCCATTCGGATTCGTCATCGTCATTTTTGCTCTTCCCCTTGGCAAGATTAGTGAGCTTTTCTTTCATTAGCTCCATCTCGGCCTCGTGGGCCTCCCTTTGGCTGTCGAGGTGGGATTGCCAAATGTCGTCTTTGCTTTGTGCCTTCTTATTAAGGGTGGAGACTTGCTCTTGGAGGAGTTGGACCATGGTTGCGAGTTGCTCGAGAGTCATGGTATTGTTGGTGTTGGAGCCACCGGCCATTGTTGATGTAGGAGCTGTTGGAGTGATCTCTTCACGGACTAACCGATTTGCCGAATCCCGGTAGACTCTGTAAGTACCAATTGAACCTATATTACAGAAGAGGCCCTTGTCAGTCTTGAGTAACACTTGCGGTCCACGAAGAGGCTTAGAACATACAGTTGGGCACACGACTTGAACCACATAAGAAAAGACTCTTTTTTTTATATAAGTCAGAGGGAGCGGGTCCCTTTTGGGGTTTCTAAGAAAATAATGGAATCGTCACACTAGTATATAGACCATCTCGCGGTCCCATATACTCATCGGATTCCATCGCGTTTGTGAATCCTACATGTATCGGGATTAAACTAAATTAATGTAGTAAAGCATACATGCGGGGACGGATTTTTATTTTCGTCCAAAAAAAACCACTTTTGGGGACGGATTTTTATTGCGTCCGTTTCAACAAGTTGGCATGTATGATTTGAAGACATTAGTTTAGGGAAATCTCGGTACATGGAAACCGACTTGAGTCACGGAGTGTTAGACCCTAACTAGAATTGTGTGGCTTGTGCTCGGCTTGAATATGAGGCTCAAAGGTCACCCCCGGCATGTAGTCGTGAACTACGCCACGGGCTGAGGTTTACCGCTTCGGAAGAGTCAAGGTCGGGTGGAGCTTGAAACTTCCTAGGACGGGCCTCGACGGGTTTGGGGTTGGATTTGTACGACTCGATAGTGAGCAATTCATAGGAATATGTGCATGTAGTGTGAGGTCTAACAGGTGACAAAATATTTTTTATATATTTTTTTTTTGAAAAGAAAGATAAAAAACACATAAGCACATAAATTACAACTCCCGAATCACCCGTGTGACCGGTAAATAAAACATAAAATTAAAACAGTCTGAAGTTCAGAATAACCACTGATGCAGGCAACCGTGCCCACACCCCCATCATACTGCTCTGTTCTGAGACCTGTTTCTGTTCTGGGAACCAACCCAAAAGCGTGCGCCTCTGAGTGTTGATACGAGACGCGCGCGCATGGCGCGATGCTATTGGGAGGCGCGCGCTTCTGGGCACACCTGTCAGATTGTCAGATTTTGGACTCAGGGGATTGCCCTGGTCCTATGTGCATATTGTAACCCCTGCAGAAATGATTTGTGGAGAATATCAGAAGAAGAAGATGAAGAACATGAAGAAGCGGGCCATTCTGGTCCTTGAAGCGGGATGCGCGCGCCTTAGGCCGAAGAGGCCAGAAGCGCGCGCCTCCCCCATCAGGAGTCAGAATGCCCAGAAAAGATGTAGATTTTGATCAGAATGCAAGTTTAACCCTCAAACGTCCCCAGCGGAGTCGCCACTGTATATACCCCGGGAGGAACCACGGCTTAGGCTAGAGCGCGTGAGTTATCCTAGGATGTCTAACTTGTTTTTAGAGTCGCCACCTATGTTTTGAGGAACATAAGAAAAACCTATTGATAATAGCCTAAGTTTGATTACGAAAACAGAGATTCTTTGTTTGGAGGTTCGGGGTTTAGGTTACGAGATGGGAAGTACCGAAACACCCATCCCGCCCAACCAAAGTTGGTCTTGCTTGATCAAAATCTACATGAATGATAAACGTTCTTCTTCTTCTTCTTTAAATCATAAAAAGGGGTTTTAAAATAGAGTTTGGAATGTAGGAGATAACTCTTTAACCGACCTCAATGAGATGAGGTGATCATTAGAGTCATGTCCCAAAATGATTTGGGTGATTGCACTTTGATAAAACAAAAAGAAAGAGAAACGAGATGAAGTTAAGAAGAGGAAAGAAATAACTTTACCTAGAATTCAAGAGACTTCAAACACTTCTTGATGAATTCTTTAGAGAAATCCTTTGGAAATGCTTTGTAAGTGTGAAATTTGGTTTCTTATTGAAATGTGAGATTGAGAGCCCCAGGGTCCAAGGTCCAAGGTCCTTGAAAATGGAGGTAAAGGGGGGGTTTTTATAGGTGAAAGAGAGATGTTTTTGGTGCCAAAACTCAGTCACCAAGAAATCTTTCCCGGGCAAAATCCTGTAAATTGAGCAAGGGAGAGAATCCTGGCCAGAAATCTGTAACTGACGCCCAGAGGCGCGCGCTTCCTGCTTTGGGGGCGGGAGGCGCGCGCGTCTGGATCCTCCTGTCGGAGGCGCGCGACTCAGAGAAGGCGATTTTGATAGAATGGACTAGAAAGTCAGCCCTGTTATTCAGTTTAGTCCCTGGACTTAACGTAGTCAGTCAGGAACTTAACGGAAGTGACAGAAACTAACGAGAAACACTTAAAATGGGGAGAAACACAAGATCAAATGTGCAATCGGGGTGAGCGGTCCAAGGCGGGGTGTCTACACTATGGAATGGCATTCCTTGAGATTATAGGATTTACTTCAACGGGGAAGAATTTCACAATTGCATATGCGTTCCTCCAAAATGAGAAGACTGAGAATTACACGTGGGCACTCAAGAATTTGCAAAGTCTTTTTCATACTCCCCACATGCCAACAGTTTTCTTAACTGATTGTGACTTGGCTTTCATTAATGCTGTCCAAATGGTATTTCCCGAGACCGCACACCATTTGTGTCGAAGGCATATCGAAGTAAATGTTAGAAAGAGGGCGTTGGGTAGAACTAGTAGCCCGGAGTTCGCACTATCATTCATGAAGAGATTCAATTATGCAATATCAGCCGCTACTCGCTCAGAGTGGGACACCCGTTGCCAATTGTTTTGCGATCATTACAGCTCTTATCCTGATTTATTGACCTACCTCTGGGAGACATGGATTGGTCCATACTCTACGAGTATTTTGTCCATGCACACAGATCAGTTACTACACTTCGGAACCCACACCACGAACAGGGCTGAGAGTGAGCATAACAGGTTGAAGAAGGCCTTGGGGAGTGCTTCTTCTACTTTTGACACATTGTTAAAAAAGGCTCATGAGATTATGGAAATCCAAATAACAACAATATAAGCTAGTATGGAGCAATCAAAGAGCAGAATTCCAAATGATATGAAGACATGTGATCTGTATCACGACATATTGGGGCGAGTGTCAAAGGCAGCCTTGGACATCATCAAAGAAGAGCGGATTCGTTGTGGGGGGTAATGTCATGGATGCTTCAGATTGTGGGTGTTACTTGAGGCGAACACATGGACTTCCATATAGTCACGAGATTGCATGCATACAAAAGTCTGGGGGCCGGATAGAGTTGTCCTCGATTCATGCTTTCTGGAAGAAGTTGGACATTGAACTAGAATACTGTCCAACTGGGCTTGATTTTGAAGCTGTGTTGAATGAACTGCAGAACGCACCTGCACCGGTAAAGAGAAGGTTATTCCAAACGATAAATGAAGGGCTACATCCACAAACCGGAGATGCTTCTGAGCCGGATCATATATCAAAGGAAAATAAACCCTGGACCACCAGTTGTAGAGTACTGTCAGATTGGGAGCGTACCGACAGACATTTTGGAGTCCCCACTACACCACCCTCTACTAGCAGCAGGTCTAGATCTTCATTTATTGCATCAACCCAATCAGGTTTGATGTCGCGGGAGTCACCCAATCCGAAATCAGCTTCAAACACTACACCATCTAGCCCTACTACTCCTACATCTCTTCCACCACTAGCTGGTTCAGGTCGTGGGAGAGGTAGAGGTAGAGGTCGGGGACGGGGACGGGGACGGGGTCGTGGAAATGGATAAGTCAATGATATAGATACTTCTGGGTATAGGATGTTGAGTACACCTATCATTGTCCCATTTATTGATGGCTTCACAGATGTGATGGGTGATGGAAATTGTGGATATAGAGCAGTAGCAGCGCAAATATACGGAACTGAGGAGATGTGGCAAAGAGTGCGCTCAGATTGTGCCAAGGAGCTGCTTCATCGCCGCGAGCTTTATGAGAGAGTTATGCCTTGGAGAGATATGGACGAGCTCTATAGTCGCATTGCTCACTATGCCTCACCTTGTTCGGAATATTATTGGTTGATACTCCCAGAGATAGGGCACATCATTGCCACGGTGTATAATGAGGTGTTTGTCTCGTACTCGCAAACCGCTGGCTTCACATGCCTATCAGTGACTGTACCACAAGGAACAGAACCACCCACAGACACACTTGTGTTGGGACATGTGGGAAACCATTTTATATTGGTATGATACTTCAATTCGTTATATTTAACTATCTTATTTACATTCGTTATATTTAAATATCTTTTTTAAATTTGTTATATTTGACTATTTAATTACTTTTGTAGCTGCACATGTCCGGTAGTGATTACCCGATACCATCATTAGCACTATATTGGGAGGATCGACGTGATCCAAGCGCAAGTAACCTGATCATGCCATACAGAACTCGGATAGAAACATTCAACCGACTCTCAATTACGGCGAACGAAGCACGAATTGCAGGAAATAGGCCATAGTTTATGGTGTATTGATTTTTGAATCATCCAGTTTGTATGAAGTTTTGTTTTGTTTGGATATTAGGGTGTATGAATTATGCATACTTGGTTTTTGTTTTGTTTGGATGTTAGGGTGTATGAATTTAGTTGATGTAGTATGCCTTGAAATTCTTGTTTTGATGTTGGTTGTTATTGTGATGTATGGATCACTTGATGTAGTATTGAAATAATGGGTATGTTTCTGTTTCTGTTAAGCTTCTGTTTTTTTTTTCAGTACAGAGGACATCTCGTTTGCTTATACACGAGATGGTATTAAGAATCTCGTGTATAATCACACGACATGTATTGGTTTAAGTCATATGAACACACACGAGATGCATTGTTTTTGGGTAAATATGCATTTCGTGTGTGTTTATACGACATGAATGAAGCCATGTCGTGTTTATTTATACGAGCTGATACGACTATCTCGTGTATAAACACACGAGATGTCCTCTGTACTGAAAAAAAAAACAGAAGCTTAACAGAAACATAAACATACCCAGAAACCAGAAATTTAAAGCTTAACAGAATTACAAACCAGAAATTGAAAGGCAAACAAAAGCTTAACAGAATTACAAACCAGGATTTCAAACTAAAACATATCCCAAAACATAAACTTGTTTTGTAACCAGAATTTACAAACATATCCTACAATTTACAAACCATAACATAAACTACCAAATGTATGTAATCACAAACTGAAACAATGTATCCCAAAATTAACATATCCCAAAACATAAACTACCAAATCATAAACTACCAAATCATCACGCGTCTCCAACATGGGGCATACTCTCTCCAACCTGAAATTAAAGGTTACAAATCATTAATTGACAACCTCCGTCCCATAACTGAAACAATAAAGAATCAAATCCCTAAAAAATGAAAATGTGATAATAAAAATGGAAATAGTAGCTAAAAGGGACCTCCTAATAGCTCGTGCGCCCGTCTAATCTGATCTATGACATCCGCGGGTATCCTGTCATCCGTGAGCATCGGAAGTAATATATCACGTGCCTCTACACCCCTAGGCGGAGGTGGAACGTTAACTAGGCCATCATGATTCGGATTAGTAATCCGAACATGAGTCCTAGCCGGAAACCACTGCATATACTGAGAAATGACAGGATCAGATGCGCTCACGGACGGCCCACATCGACGCTCTGGATCGAAAACCCCCAAGCCGTCCTCTAACCAATCCTCCCATATATCATCACGCGCTCCATACGACTTCTTGTACCCCTTTTGACCAGCCATCAACGAACAATCACGGCCGGTGGCCAAGGGGTCTCTGGGGATTTTCTGCTGGATCCCAAACTGCCGGGTAACACGATCAGGCATATACGCTTCGGTGATATCCTGGAAGCGTATAACCCCACGGAAGTATGAGACCGGCAAAAGCGCCTCTGGGGTGGTACCGTAGGGAGTCCAACAAACCTAAAAATGAATTTGTTAGACAACGTCAATAGAAATAACAAGTATAACAATTTGTAAAACTTTAAATATAACTAACTCACTCTATCAACCGTCATCGTATCCAGGGTGTACCGGAACTTCAATAGATGGGGCATTTCCCTTCCGGCCGTATCAGTACGTACCCATCTACGAGCTCTCGGCTGGCCCTCCCTCCATGAGGGGTCAATATCTCTCCGGAAAACCGGAAAGTACTCGTATATCCCGGCCTGCAAATGTATGAAATAAATAAGTAAAAAATGTTATAACAATAAATACATGTTGTAATTATTAAATGATTGTTAAATATTACCTCTAAAAGACTCAAACAACCACTAATCTGCTTGCATCCATATCTAGACGCCTTCCCCAACTCCCGGTATAGGTATACCAACGCAGCTGTCCCCCAGGAGAGATCCCTCACTCTATCAATATCCACGCACAATGAAAGGTAGTCTGAGGGCATCTTATCTTGGGTCTTGTCCACGAACGGCGTGGAGCCCAGGAGGAACATGATGTACGTGGAAGCACGCTCGTCGTTGGTCATGTCGGAAGGGGTCTCAAAGCAACGGCGGAGGCCATCTGATGTAGGCAAGCGGAAGCATAAGAGAGATAAATAATCGAATACGGTAGAATTCAATCGATACTCGTAAACGATCTTCAACTTAGCAGAATTTAATCAATACTAAAATTGGGATAGATAATCAATTACTGTAGAATTTAATCAATACAAGTAACTGATCCTTCAACACTAGTAGAATTTAATCAATACTAAGAGTTGGACGAAAGGAGAAACACTCAAACTTTTGAATTTAACAAAAGAGCAACGCTCAATCAAATTTTATTCATCAATAAACTGATTTTCGGAATTAAACATAACCTAATTTTTATAAGCCTCCTAAGACTTGGAAAACAAGTCAAAGACTCCTAAAAATAACCCTAATCTATATAGTAACCTAATAGAGTCCTAGAATAACAAAATAAAGCTTAAATCTACTTTTAAACATGAAATTAAAACCTATCTAAATATAATTCCGAAAATTACAATTAAATAGAAAATAATTAAAATAAAAACCTAAAATTATCCCTAATATGTTGATCTCCATCATTCTTCCCTGCTTGAAGAAAATTCGTCCTCGAATTCTGAGTACTGCTTTGAGGGACACGTCTTGAATTTCTTTTCCACAACGTCGATGAACTTTAGTTCTTGAAACCCTCGTCACAATATCTATCCAATCACTCCATTGAGTTGATACGAAGCGATTGATAATAAGTTTCTGAACTATCCATGAAATTGAAGAATGGAAGGTATAGACATCAAACGGATCTTCATACGGATGAATAAAATTGAAAGCTTCAAAACTCCATATCAAATCATCTTGTGCGACTTCAAGGCCAATTATTTTTGGACCAATTGACTCTGATGTCATCAGTTGACAAATCTCACAATTACATTTGTCAAAAACAGGGGGTTTGACCAATCCACAAAAAGATCAATGATAGGAGATTCAACGAAGGGCCACGAAAAATCAAACATTTTTTTTTTTGGGAAAAGAAGAAAAAATAGATAAACAAATACCTTAACTGAATTTAGAAAAATTCTGTTTCATGCTCTGAATACCAAATGATGTAGGCAAGCGGAAGCATAAGAGAGATAAATAATCGAATACGGTAGAATTCAATCGATACTCGTAAACGATCTTCAACTTAGCAGAATTTAATCAATACTAAAGTTGGGATAGATAATCAATTACTGTAGAATTTAATCAATACAAGTAACTGATCCTTCAACACTAGTAGAATTTAATCAATACTAAGAGTTGGACGAAAGGAGAAACACTCAAACTTTCGAATTTAACAAAAGAGCAACGCTCAATCAAATTTTATTCATCAATAAACTGATTTTCGGAATTAAACATAACCTAATTTTTATAAGTCTCCTAAGACTTGGAAAACAAGTCAAAGACTCCTAAAAATAACCCTAATCTATATAGTAACCTAATAGAGTCCTAGAATAACAAAATAAAGCTTAAATCTACTTTTAAACATGAAATTAAAACCTATCTAAATATAATTCCGAAAATTACAATTAAATAGAAAATAATTAAAATAAAAACCTAAAATTATCCCTAATATGTTGATCTCCATCACCATCTAAAGAGTACGTCGTGCCCTTCCGACAGGCAAGGCATGCCCTGATACCGGCTACGTTAGGCTCTGGAACCACCTTCGTAACAGGGCCACCTAAACAGCTGATTCCTATAAATTGAAAATAAAATAATTAACAAAATTGATAAAATTTATGAAATTGATAAAATTTATGAAATTGATAAAAAAAAATATACAACAAACAAGAATATACCTAGGATATGAGTGACGTCATGCATAGTGATCGTCATCTCCCCCCCACGGCATGTGGAAAGTATTGGTCTCGGGAGACCACCGTTCCACAAACGCCGTTAGGAGTGCCATGCTAGGCCGGCGAATGGTAGCATCATGTAGGCAATGGAGGCCCGTACGCTCAACACGAGCCCACCAATCTCTATCATCCTCTGGTAAAGAAGCAGGCGAGAACCTGTTGATTCCAAACAAAACATTAAAAGTAATACTCCCTCTGTTTCAGAAAAACAGTCCCATTTTATTTTTTTTAAACAAAAAGTCAAAATGGGACTGTTTTTCTGGAACAGAGGAGGTTTAAACACTAACAACAAATAATAAAACTATTTAATAAACAAATCATATACTTACTTATCTAGAATCTGCTGCCTGGTTTGCTGCTTCAACACCGGTTCACAAGTGGCGTTCTCCCAGATCTTACGGGCTCGGTGATGACCAAACCCGTACAACAACTCAACCACCTCCGGGCCGCCACCGGGATTACTCTTAAGCTCCCACTGTTCATCCTTAGCCCCTTTCCCCTTTCTGGCCCGTGCCTCCCGCCTCTTGCGAGGCCTCACAGATAAACTCTCCTCCACCTCCTCCTCCTCCTCCTCATCATCACTAGATAATTGTGCCTCATGCACAGATGCACCTCGGGAACGAGTCCTAGAAGATGAATCCTCCTCTGACCCCGTACTAGAATCTGTACCCTCACTATCTGTCTCATCTTCCACAACCTGCTCAATCAAGATATTCTTATTGTGCTTTTTTTTGGTACGTGCATCTCCTCTAACTGCAGCTGCCTCCTCGGCCTTCCTCTTTCTATTAGAGGCAATCGCAGGTTTACGTCCCTACAAAAAATTAAATAAGAGACAATAAATAAGCAACATTTCTAGTTGAAATATTTAACAACAAAAAATTTAAAAAAAATCGACAAACAAACAGTGCTACAAACATTACCTACAACAATAAATTTGAATCTACAAGTTTTTCAACCACAGTTTACATTTCGTGTGCTAATACACGTAATGTTGAGTGTATTTCGTGTATATGTACACGAGATGCTTCCCTCATCTCGTGTATTATAACATGAAATGTAACTGTTTTATCAGTTTACATTTCGTGTGCTAATACACGAGATGGGGAGAAGCAGCTCGTGTAAATATACACGAAATTCACATCAACATTTTGTATGACTGCACACGAAATGGATGTAACCAACTCGTGTAAAGTTCATACGAAACCCACACAAACAACTCGTGTAAAACCACACGAAATCGAGCCCGGCAATTCCAGATTTTTAAAACCACCAGTTCGTACACAAACCAAACAATAAACCACAAATAAAGCAATAAAACACAATTACAACAATGTAGAATCAAATTTAAACAACAATTAACCATTATTGGATCGAATTTTTGGCATAAAAGTCAACTTTTTGAAATTGAAATTTAGGTTTATAAATTTACGTTACCTGTGTAGTGGCGGCGGTAGAGGAGGCGGCGGCGCCGGCTCCGGACTTGCCATCGACGGTGGGGAGCTTCTTCTTCATTGTTGCCGGCGAATGGTGAAGTGGTGGCGGAAGTCGGCGTCTCTAGGTCGCTCTGTCGTTCGCTGTGGAGGGAGGGAGGGAGTGTTTTTTTGAAATGAAAAAAATTGATGGTTTGGAGTATATATATGAGGGTATTTTAATCAATTACTCATGCCTTGTATATAGTAGTACCCGGCGTGGGTGGAGCAGTGATGTCGGAGGAGGAGAAGATGTAAGATAATTTGTAAATTAATTACCTTAGGATCATGGGAAAGAAAGTATTTTCTTTATTCTCTCATAATTTATATAATAGAAAAATATACATATATATATATATATACACACATATATATATATACACACACATACATATATATACACACACACACACACACACACACATATATAAGTTGGTGGTGTAATTTTGTTAATTACAGTAATTTAGTTTTCTTATTATTTTTACAAAATTGTGAACTTAAATCAATTACAAGTTTTTTTTATAAAAAAAATAACACTTCGTTATGTCACCCACTTTGCAGTATTGTAAATTATTAACACTATTATACATTATTAACAAAATGGTGTCAAAGTAAAATTTATTGAATTTTAGGGGTGGGCAATGCATTTTTTAAAGATGCTCGTTAGATTGTATGTTCACTTCGTTAGCTTTCATCCATGGACATCCAAAATTGCCTCTTATCGCCACAAACTGTGAACATAATGTACTAAATTGCCAAAAATGGTACGTTGGGACTTACATTGCAATTCGTGTGAAACTTTAAGGCAGTAATGTACTATTTGCCCTGCAAAATTTACCTATTTCTTATTATTTCCTTAATAAACGTGCACAATCCTAGACGGAGGGAGTGTTACTTTTATTTTATTTTTTAAGCAAAGTTACATATATTACTTGTACTATCATATAAGTATTACGTATACTGTATTGTGGTAAATTAAATGAGTTGGTTTTGGGGGAAACTAGTTCCTCCATAAGTTATAAAAAGTCCTGTTTTTTTAACCCTTCTTAAACCCTAAAAGGCCTAAACCCTAAACCTTAAACCCTAAACTTTAACTCCTATAAAAACACATGACTTTTTATAACTTAGGGAGAAACTAGTTTCCCCTAAAAAAATTTCAAATTAAAATGCCTTCTGTATTTATAAAATATACTCTTTTTATCTTTAAATGAATGTCTATATTATACAAAATATCTCAAAATAAATATTATTTGTTTGATAAAAAAATCCCAATATTTTTTTATTTTTATTTCACTAATATTTTTATACCTACAAAACTAAATATTTGGAAAGTAGATTACAAGAATATTTATGAATTTTAGCTATTAAAATTGCTTAAACGTAGAGATTTTCAGAATGTCTTTTAGAATAAAATTTAGAGATTCATGAAAAAACCCTGTGTGAGACGGTCTCACACATGAGACGAGTCTCGTTGAGAGAGTAAATAGATGGGGCGGACTCCTGTGAGACCATCTCACGCCGTGAGACGGCTCACAGCCAAGCCGCCAACCACTAAGCCGAGCCAACTTATTATTTTTTATTTTTTTTGCCCTCCAACTTTTTTTCCCGTCATTTTTTTCTCGTCAACAAATGTAACACTTTAAATAAAGATATGTAACACTTTTCTTTTTAAATGTAGTAGTTTTTATTCCAAAAATATAACAATAATTTTGCAGAAAATAAATTAAAGATAACACAAGATTGACTACAAAACTAATGTTACATTGTATAATTAATTAACGTAACATTTTTTTTCTCGATTGTAACAGTGTATATCTGAAATGTAACCTTAAGTATGAAATGTAAGGTTACATTCAACATTTTAACATGAATTCTTTCTCTTTATTTTTATTTTTTTTATTTTTTTAAAAATGTAACATTTACTCTATAAAAACTGTTACATTCATTTTTATAAAATATTACATCATATATATATATATATATGTTCTATTACATGTCAATTACTTTCACTAACAAAAAAAACTATCAAACTATTTATTTCCTTCTGCAAAACCACTGTTACATTTTACAATAAAAGTGTTCCTTTCTCAAGACTACACTGTTACTTTTTTCAAAACAAAGAGTTACATCTCAGGTGACGAGCAGCTCAATTTTTTGTGTGTTAAAAAAGTATGATTTTAAAAAATTATTGAAAACTAAATCATGACCTATCTAGTTTGATTCATCTCTTCGAGACGAACACAACGGTGTTTTCAGATTTTTTTCGACTTTAAAATTTCAAGATATTACATTTTAAAGTTATTGGATTTTTTTTTTTAATACGCGCCACGCGGCGTGATATGGTAGGAGAGGAAGGCTGGGGCGGGCGAGTATTGGCTGGGCGGATGAGTTCGATCCATGGGTAGATCTGTCTCACAAGGTGAGACGGTCTCACCCAAGTATTTGCCAAATAGATTGCCCCCTATGAAGGGGGCGTGGCAAGCCCAGTTCCTCTTTCATGACATGTCTCATTTGTGAAACCGTCTCATACAAGAATTTCTCGACATTCATTTGTGGACGAAGGGAGTAACATTTATTTTAACTAACAAAAGAAAAACAACACCACTTATTACTCCCTAAGTCCCTAAATAAATATCATAGTTAACAAGTCAAGTCTTTTTATATTTTAGTTATGTTTGTCCCAATCTATTTTTATAGGTAGAGTAACACCTCCTACGAGGTTACAATGCTTGTGCCTATTAGAATGAGTAGTATAGGAAGATGACCAGACTTCGTACCCTATTTTTAGTAAGACACATTTATTTTGGAACAAACGAAAATAGAAAGTAAGACATTTATTTTGGGATGAAAGAAGTATTATATTATTATATGAGGAGTAACAAAAATGGCCAAAGTAAACTCTAATTCCAATTTCCCTGTCAAAAAACTGTTAGGAAAAATTCTGCCAAAAAGGAACTCTAAAATACAGAATATATAATAAACAGAATTAAACTTAAATGAATAAACAAGAGTAAACTGATTGCTTTGTTTGTGCCGAGCCGTGTGTAAGTACACACTGTCCTTAAGACTTATTCGCCCCCTCACCGTGAGTGCTTGAGGATGTCTTTGGACGCTAGTCTCCCAGGATCTCTCGCACGAACCGGATGCTTCTCCGCACCAAGAGATTCCGGCGAATTGAGTTTGTGCCCGGACAGTATCACCACAATGCAGATGCAAGAGGAGGCCAAAGAAGGAATGACAAAATGCAACAAGGAGAGGGTGTGAGAGATTGCTGAAAAATGTGATTTCTTTCTGTGTATTTTCTGCACTGATTTGTGCTCTATTTATACTACTCGGTGAACAGTTCAAGAGCCAAAAACAAAGGATAAACATAATCCTTAATTAAATCTGAGATAAGATAAAGGATGGCTCTTCAGTTGGCATTCCATTCAGATGAGATGAATCTGTTTCTGGGCAAAAATTGACTGTAAAGATCAAAAAATTAAGCAAAAGGTGAAGGTGAGCTCGCACGGACAAGCCAAATTGGTGCTACATTCATGTCCGCAGGTCGCGTGCACACATGAGTTCGGACCTCGCAAGCCAAATCGGGTCCATGATTTGGACCCCCCCCCCCCCCATGCGCGCGAGAGAGAGCCTCTATGCCATACAAGCTTGAACACTAGTCAAGTGTTCAAGCCTTTATACAAGCTTCCCTTTACATTTCTTTCCAATGTGGGATAATTTCCATATCCCCATTTCAACCCACCAACTTTGAGCCTTCATATCTTATTCACCCCAATACCAAATTGGACAAATGAATACATTATCTCAATGTTCTCACGGAGTAGAACACAAACCCACTAACAACTTTGTCATTCGACAAATTATTTATCAATTAATTAATACACAAAATTAAGGAAAATACTCATTTCCTTCACATTTTTCCAACAAAAACAAATTGCCAATAGACCACCATTAGAACCTAGCACAGTTCATAGGGTCCAATTTGACTAACTAAAAAACCTAATCTCTAACTTGACCCAAGACCAACCTTTGAGAAATTTACAAATTTTAACTCTTTTCGTAGTCGTCAAAACATTATTTATTGCTATAAACAACCCGATGGCAACTGTTTTCCGTACGATTCACCATTTGCATTTACACAAGATGAAGTAGCCGGTCCTTCGGGTCCGTGGTAAACCAAGTTGATATCAATAAGTTTGATGTCTTTACACGGTACAAGTCCGCTGCATTTGAGTACAACAGCAGCTTGTGTGCTCGATGTGCCCGAAATATTCTTGAACGTAACGTTACTGATCTGGACTTTTGATTGAGCCTGCATTAATAGAATCAAACACACGGTGAATAATTAGGCAATATGCTACTAGAAATGTGTATTAAAATCAAAATGGTAGTTTGGGAAATGTATTTACCTTTGGATCGCAAGAAGTTGATGGGCAATATTGTTGATCGATGATGATCGGGTTGTTGACTTTATCCATCTTAACATTTTCGAAGACAAAGTCCGTGGCAAGAGTGGACATAGAGGGTGCCCATGTTTTGATTCTCAAACCATTTTGTGTACCCCTCATTGTACAATTCCTTATAGAGATCCCGGTAACAGTGTCTTTACTGTAATACCCTTTTCCGAGGCTTCCAATACTAAACCCGTGCCCAGGACCACAAGATACTTCCGAGATGTCGATATCGCGACTACCCGATATCATGGCTATGCAGTCATCACCGGTCTTGATGGTTGACTTTTCAATCTTGATGTTGTTTGACCTTCCGATATGGATACCATCGGTATTAGGACTATTGTCAGGGGCAATCAGGGTAATGTGGCTTAAGTTCATGTTGTTGCAAGCAAATAAGTTTATATGAGCATTCTTGCTGTTGATGGATCTTATGTGTTGTACTCTTGAATTTGACACAAAGTCAAACCTCATTGACTGCACCATCAATTCCATGACCAAAAATAACAAACGTTACATCAAGAATTAAACCTAAATTTAATTCAACATTAAGAAATAAATATATTAAGGTAAATAATTTGTAACTTACAATGGGAAGAGACTTGCAGGAAGGGTTCTTGAAACAATCATTTAAAGGCCAAGCTACTGAACCTTGTCCATCCAAAACACCACCACCATTCACCACCAGATTATCAATGTATCGGAAACTAATCCAATGATCGGAGAAGAATAATTTAGGATCGGTTGGAGCTTTTAGAACCCCATTGATCACGAATTGAGTTTCACTCGAACACGGACCAATGAAGACCGCTGAACTTAACATGTAGGTTCCTAATGGGATCCAAACCATACTTCTTTCTTTCCATTTACAAGCATCGGTCCATGCTCTTAAAAATGCCTAGTTCATGATCAGGCAATAGAACATGTGAGTGAACACACAAATAATGCATTTTCACTAAGCATTTTTCGTGTTTGTGACATATAGCTATGTACAACTCTACATGCATGAGGTCCAAACCGGCAAGCCTACGTGTGTGGCAAGATCCATACAATATGCAAGTTCTAGCTAAAAAGTAACATAATCAACCAAGAAAACATGAGTAAATCACACATTATAAACATATACTTCCTCTGTCCCAATGACAGTCCCATTTGCCCCATTTGTTTGTCCCAAAAAGTTAGTTCAATTTCCAAAACTAAGGCTTCAAAATCACTAAATTTCCGAACCTTATTGAATTTCCAAAACTTATTATGTAACCTTAAACTGTTTGAAAAGTCAAACGAGACTATCAATTTGGGACTGAGGGAGTATCATACAAATTTCAAGAAGCACTTGGTTATATATACTCCATCTGTCCCCCAGACTTAGGACGTTTTTGCCATTTTGGGCGTCCAACTCGACTTACGACGGCCCAAAATGGAAAGGTTCTATTACTTTTATATTCAATGGGACCCACTTGTCATACTCACAACAACAATCCCTTTACTATTCCTCCCACTCATTCTCTCTCCTAGTTTACTTTTCATACTCACAACACCTCCTCCACTCATTCTCTTTCCTCTTAAAATAATAGTTTTCCTTAATCCCCATGTCGGGACCAAAAATCCTAAGTCGGGCGGGATTAAGGGAGTATGGTAATGTACAAAATCTACAAGCCCAAGGTCCAAACCGGCAAGCATACGTGTGTGACAAGCCCTATAATTTGTTCTCCAAATGACATTTCTCCAAATGTGCATTACACAGCAGTCAATACAACTTATACAAGCATATATTGAGGTTTCTTCCCCAATTCAAGATTTAACATTAACTAAGTACAAGATTTTAAGCTTAAGACACAACACATACCTTAGCGTTATCAGTCTTTCCGTCCGCCACCGCACCATACTTGGTAACATCAAAAGCCTTGGGGAGCTCCTTACAATGAACACCAAATTCAGCAAGAAGCATCATTGATGAACAAAAAGTTAAAAATGTCAAGAAAGATGAACTCATTTTCATTTTTATCAAGCAGTAATTTATTTATCCACTCTTCATCATATATCTGATTCTAACATAGGTCACTTTTTATAAGTGAAAAAGGGTTTGTAACAACACATAAAAACTGTATTTGTTTCCTTTATTTATAGGATTTGAGATCTGATATTTTGTGATATATAATTAAGTACTTTGCTTTATATTCAGGAAATGATTTTGTAACGGTTTTTGGATAGGAAATGGCATTTATGAGGGTCAAATTTGATTCCTAATCAAGTATCTATTCTCAGTTATAAAGTATCCATAATAAGGCATTCATACAATTAACATGTGTGCTTTTATTCAATTGGCACTTCTACTCCCTTTCTTAATTCCATCCCATGTTATCAGTTTCTATTATCTTTTATTATCATCTTTACTCTTATGTAGATCTACCTAAACCCCTTATCTCCCCTCCAATAAATTAGTGGTGTAAATGCTTGGGTCTAGTTTAGTCAGGGTAAATTTACAAACTGAACTATTAGTCAATGATCAAGAAAATTAGTTCAATCGACATTTTTAAACCGCGTACTCTAATTTACCTACACTATTAAGTATCCACATCTCTTTCTTTTCTTTTTTTAGCAGTTTTAACCTCTCTTTTGCCCAGAGACCCTAACTTCGTCCAAAAATGTTAACAAAAGTGTTGGGGATTTGGGGGATATCTCCACGTCCGCCTAGCCCATACTAGCATACTAGCATTCCAAACATGGGGAAAACAATTCAACACATCAAATAATATGAAATAACATAACACTAAGATTTGATAATCCAGTTAGTCAACACATGACTACATCTGGGGGCACCATGCCAGGATATCACTATAATATTAATATAAAGATTTTTACAATGTGCACATGCATTCACTAAGATCTAGCATGACTACCTTCCAAAAACAACCCTCACACATATTATCTCACCTCCCCAAGAACACACACAACACGGTCATGACCAGGTTGTAAGATCACCCCACATGGCTCACCTAGACACCCGCCCCCTCCTTGACACTATTTGTGACTCTCTAATGTGTATCATATCTCTCTCCTACAAGCACAAAACTTGCACCCAATATCCTGGACGAAACTATGTTTAAATAGGTGTAGGAGAAACCCTAAATGAATACATGGAAGAGATCTCGTCAAAATAGGAAACTAAGAAAATCTGGACTGTCCCCCATCGTGCTTAGCCGAGTCATATGTGGTTCTCGAACGAGCACCAACCCAAAAGTCGACACACCCCTATGTTTAGCCTTGCTCGGCCGAGGCATTACCCCTGCTCGGCAGAGCACCCCCTGTGCTGGCAAATTTCGGTTTCCTTCTCTTTTTTTACCTCAACTTGATCTCCACCAACTCCCCTATGATTTAAACTCCGTTTCTCCTCAGTCCCCTTATGGTTTTAGGACTCCACTCCCAACAATCTCCCACCTGGAGACTAAAACCATAACCCAAAAAACATAGAAACACCGTCAACTCCCACCATAGAATGAACCTCTAAAGATTGTAACACCGGGCACTAAGCTCCTCCACTATGATGATGATGAGCCTCCATGCTCCCCCCTCCATCATGATGAGCCTCCACACTCTCCCCCATTATGAACCTCTACGCCCAAGTAATAAGACGAGTTGAAACCAAGCGACACACCTTGTCTCTTGCATTGTCGTCTCTTGGTCTGATCTCGCTCTCTGTTAGGGCCTTTGTGACTCGTTCTCCTTGTTGGCCAACTATAAGTAGTCACCTCTCCCCCTAACATGCCGTTCGTTCATATCTCTACATATTTTACACAAACAGGCCGGTCTACAAGCAAAGAGCTCCCACCCACCCAGAGCGAATATTGATATTGTAGGTAAACTACAACATCTTCTCCTTCCTCATTGAGCTTACCACTAGTCGCTCATATATGTTGTTTGTGAGAAGTGCTCTACTTTTCACGTGGTCAAACCGGCTTATACCACTCTCCTTTGCATCGTCGGTTGCCACCGCAAGTGCTTGATGCCTCCCCTCCTTTTCTTTCATATTTCTTCATCGCCTTATTTTGCACTAAGCAAATTTCTCCCCTAGAGATCTTTCTCCAACCCAATTTGACTGCCCATAACCCCAGAACACCTCCGATCCATCTAGATCTTTGCATCTCGAAATCCCACCTTAGATCCGTGCAAATCTCACCTTGGATCTATGCCATGATTGTGACTGAATTTCTGCAACCTGCTTACCATGGATTCCTGCAATCCGAACCATCTGAATTTGCTTCCGCATTCACCTAGCATCAGAATCTTCAGGATCTATGCACTTGATTCTTGATGTTCTGCACCTCTGTTTCAATCAAATCCCCCCCCCCTTTGGATCTCCCAAACCAAAGCTCTTGATACCAGTTGTTGGGGATTTGGGGGGATCTCCACATCCGCCTAGCCCATACTAGCAGTCCAAATATGAAGAAAATAATTCAACACATGAAATAATATGAAAGAACATAACACCAAGATTTGATAACTCAGTTCGTCAACACATGACTACATCCAGAGACACCAAGCCAAAATATCACTGTAATAATATAAAGATTGTTACAATTCGCACATGCACTCACTAAGATCTAGCATGGTTACCCTCCAAGAACAACCCTCACACATATTATCTCACCTCCCTAAGAAAACACACAACACGGTCATGGCTGGGTTGTAGGATTCACCCCCCATGGCTCTCTTAGGAACCCGGCCCCCTCCTTGACATTATTTGTGGCTCTCTAATGTGTATCCTAGCTCTCTCCTACAAGCACAAAGATTGCACCCAATATTCTGGACGAAACTGTGTTTAAATAGGTGTAGGAGAAACCATAAATCAGTACATGGAAGAGATCTCGTCAAAATAGGAAACTAAGAAAATCTGGACTGTCCCCTGTCGTGCTCAGCTGAGTCATATGTGGTGCTCAGCCGAGCACCAGCCTAACAATCGACACACCCCTATGTTCAGCCTTGCTCGGCTGAGGCATTACCCCTGCTAGGCCGAGTACCCCTTGTGCTGGCAGATTTCAGTTTCCTTTTCCTTTTTGACCTCAACTCGATCCCCCCCCCCAACTCCCTTATGATTTACACTCCTTTTCTCCTCCGTCTCTTCATGATTTTAGGACTCCACTCCCAACAAAAAGTTTAAATACTAATGGACTTAACAAGACGCATGCCTAAAGTCAAATCAAATATTAGGTTTCAAAGTCATCAAGCACTAATTTCAAACCCAAATCAAAAACCCATTATGAAACATAAAGGAAAAACTTGCGAAACCATAAAACGAAACTATGATTTCAACCACAAATTATACCCAATTTTAAGCCACATTAATCACAAAACAAACAATAATGACGATTTCGATTTTGTTTTGGCGGAGAAGTCAATTTCAAGTACATCAAACTCTTAGAGTGCAATCGAATTCCAACCTATATAAATCAAACAATGATTGACAATTTAAGTTTGATCTTGGGTGGAGAAATTTCAAAACTATAAGGCTATCAAACCCACAAAGACCTAGTTGTTAAACCCAATCTTGGAAAAATTGATTTTAAATTATAGCTATTGTTGTTGATCTACCATTGTTGATCCTCTATTTTACCTTTTGTTTTATACTCCCTCCGTCCCTATTTACCTTACAAAAATGAGGCTTTGCACAAAAATTAAGAAAATGATTGTAAAGTTGATGTGTTGTGAGTGTAGATAGTTGAGTGGGAGAGAGAAAGTGGGTAGAGAAAAGTAAGTGGATAGTTGTTGTGAGTATGAAAAGTGGGTCCCACTATTTAAAAAATGTTTAAAAGTTTCCTTTTTGGGATTTTGTAATGTAAATAGGGACACCAAAAATGGCAATTTTTTTAAGGTAAATAGGGACGGAGGGAGTAAGCTTGAAAATAAATTTCAAATTACACGCACTACTATGTGTTTCAATTGCTTCATTGCTTCCATATATAGATAACTGAGTTTTTGGGGCTTTGATTTTGGGTTCGAAAATGCATCTCGCTAAGTCCCATTAGATTTTATTAACTTTCATAAACATTTTTGGATGAAGTTAGGATCTCTGGGCAAACGAGTGCGTATTTTGAGTACAGAGGTTAAAACTGCTAAAAAAATAAGAGAGGTTAAGACCGAAGCTAAACTAAAGTACGCGGGTTAAAAATATCGATTGGCCAAAAAATTATGTAGATCCAATTTTTATTTTCAAACTAAACTGAATCAGACCGCAATAATCAAGTTCAATTTGGTCTAGACTGCGAATTGATTTCACTGTTCATTCTAGTGGTTTCGTTCAATGATTTTAGACTCCCTGGTTCAACAATTTAGTCTACCAGTACCAATGGGATTTTTTTTTTTTTTTTTTGAAGCCACTGTTTAGACTAAATAGTTTGATTTGATTTGATTTGATATGATATGATATGATTTGGTTCAGTCAGGTAAGATTTGATTCGAAGGTACCAGACCTAACCATGCAATGCACCTATTCTGAGCCAAACTGAACTACTACGTACTTCTACTTGGGAACCGAAGGCCACATGGTTTGGTTCGGCCCCAAACCAACGGACCAAACCACTTAGAACCTAGGCAGAAAAAACTACCAAGAAAGTGTGCAAGATGGGTAAAGAAAGAACATGCAACATGGGCACATTTATATGTTTAAATCATTTTCTGGTTAGTGTTTAATTTTTTGGGTTTCACAATTTTCTTCTTGTTTATCCTTCTTTTACAGTCATTACAAAACAACGGTAAGTAATACATCCGATAGGAAGATAACAATGTAACAATATAGTACTCCATTCTTCCCAAAATGATGTTCTCATTTGACTATTCAATCTTTTTAAGAATATGAACACTTGCTTCACTAGCCATGTTGTGATTACGCACATTTAAGCCCAAATTGAAGAAATGGGAAGAACTTTTTGAGACAATAAAAAATGACAAAAAATAAGATCATTTCGAGACAGAGGGAGTACTAGTTTATTACTAACACAGGAACCAACCACCCTTTTTTTTTTTCTACAGAAAACTGCCAAAGATAATGCAAAAAATCCGAAGGAAATCACCATTCTGATCTATGACTTCCCCACAAGAAATGAAGAAAACAAAAAGGGAAACCTCTAACAGAAGGTAGACAATTTAAAAGAAAGCTCTATGTAATCATAGTTAATTAAAACAAGCTAAAAAGACTTTATTATTCCGTTAAGAAAATGGGATCTTTATGTCACCGTTGATAACAATGCATAAAGTGATCAAGTAGGGCTTCTTAAATTGAGTGGAAAGAACACGCTAAAGTTGACAGCTCAAGTAGACAGCATTATCTTTTTCTGTTAGGTAACGGAAAAGAAGGATTCCTAACTTGGAGGGCCCCAGTGAAAAGTTGGAAAGCATCCTTTCCAACCTTTACAAGAGGCAAACTTAGCACCAAAGATTTGGATTACAGACTTTTAATCCCACATATGGTTTGGTAATAGATAAGATCGGTTTGAAAATATATTAGGCAAAGGTATCTCTATTGCTTTATTGAAAAGCATTATATAGCTGATGTTAAAGTAGAATAATAGTGCACAATAAGTTCTTACCTGAACATTAGAGTGTTGGAAACTTGGAGCTTGAGTTACCACAACTCGATCAGATGCAAGTACTCATCAAGGAGCAAGATGGGAATCAAAGAAATCATACTGATATTCATCATTCTCTTCGTGGTTTCATCTCCTGCATCATCAAATCCTGTAAACAAGGACATGGTTTCCGGTACTCTCTCTCTCTCTCTCTCTCTCTCTCTATATATATATATATATATATATATATATATATATATATATATCACGTGTCTGTATTCATCTGTTTAGATTAGCTTAGAGTCTGAATACAAGATAATCAAACTCTTGATCATCATACATATTGAATACATACTTGTGGATCTTCTTTATGATTGTCTATCAAAATCAAATGCACATATTTTATGCAACGAGCACACAAGTGTCCATTTTCAACTGATCTAGAGGACAATACTTGGACTTCAATGTATAGAACACAAAGAGCTCATTTGGTACACGGAATTCGATCTCCATGGAATGGGGACTCACGCTATTGGCTATTCTTTAAGTGCTTTTTTTTATATCAATAATAGAAAACTTGTTCCACCTAGAATATCAATTCAAGGAAATGGCTAGAATGACCTTACCATCTCTTGAAGCACGGATTAGTCATTCCGTGGTTGTCTAGAAAGTTTGAAATTTGATTCCATTCTAACTTGCATCCATGAATTCTACCAAACTAAGTAGATACTATACCATGCTCACATTCTTATGCCGAGCATCTCATCACTACTCCCTTTGTCCCAGAAAGTTTGTCCCATTTTGATTTTTTATGGTTAACATAAATGAACTTGGACCAAACTTTCCGGGACAAAGGGAGTATAAAGGAATCAAGTTAAAGCTTAGGCGACAAAAATTACGAGAAAATCATAAAGGTAACTACATAACATGTTTCTTACAGTACATGTGCAGAAGAAATCAAGAGATGAAGGAATCATACAACATAAAAAGTTTTCTCATGGCTCAAGTGGATATGGAGGTGGCCGTACAACTGGTGCAGGTGCAAATGGCGGTCAATCCAATTCCCCCACCACGCGAGGCAGCGGCACAGCAGCTGTCTTTCCTGCCTACGTAGCAGCCGGTGGTGCAGCAGCAGCTGCCAGCCGGAATAACCACCGCCGCAATGCAGCCACCTGCAACCACCACTGCATAGGCCTTCCTACCCTCATTGCCTCAGTATTAGTATACATGTTAGTACATATCTCATTTGTGCTGGAGTTCTAGGTTTTGCGGGTATTATAGGATGTACAAACTCGTGCTTAATGGGTATTAGTCTGTTCTTTATGATGGTTTAAGCTACTTCTTTGTTCTCTGTATACTTTTCTCAGACGTTTATTTATAATTTACAAACAAAGATGGGCCTTTGCATATGGCTAGTGCACCTACTTTTATCTACTCCCCCCGTCCCAACCAAAAAATGTTCACATATACTCTTCGAATAGTTAATGGAGGCAATGTGCCTAAAATTGCCCACTTTCAGTGGTGCTTATCAAAACATATACTCTTCGAAAGTGGGCAATTTTAGGCACATTTTCCTGATAGGATATTAATAAGCTTGGCAAGTGGAAAGATACGCATTCATATCAGTGGTGCTTATCAAAACAATCTCATTTATAGAAATGAACCCTTCGAATAGTTAAGAAAAATGTAAACGACATAACTGAGTGCTTATAAATTGTCAACCTTGTCTTTAGAAATGAGAGACTAGCTCAAGTTTAAGAGCCTGAAAAAATTTGCAGCGACCTTTACCACTCGATTCAATCTCTTCACTTTTCCTCTTCATCCCAGTGAAACCAACACTGGTAAGCTTTAGTTGTCGCTTGCCTGTCCTACTAGAGGAACCATCTTCATCTTGTTCATCAGCTTCCCGACAAATCAAGAAAAATCATATACTCCCTTCATCCCAAAACAAACTTCCCATAGAATTTTAGGAACGGATATTAAAGAAAGATGTTGAAAAAGTAGGTGGTGTGAGTGGGAAGGAGAGAGAAAGTGGGGTAGAGAATAGTAAGTGGATAGTTGTTGTGAGTGGGAAAGAGAGAGAAAGTGGAGGGAATCTTTTCCTTTTTGGGTAAATGGGAGTTTCTAATGGGACGCCCAAAATGGCAAAATGAGAAGTTTGTTTTGGGACGGAGGGAGTACTACTTATTACTCCCTCCCCCCAAAATAGATGTCATGTCACGCTTTCAAGTTTGATCCGTCACAAAACAAATGTCATTTCTAAATTAGGAAAGAGTCTTAGTGCAATTTTACCACTGAACGTGTAATGTACAAACAAGTAAAGCACATTTCTTTAATACGTTGACAAGTCAACTGCGATATTTTTTGGGACGGGTGGAGTATATTGATAAGTCATAGTATATTAGTTTTTCACAAGCATATTAACTGATAAAGATAGGAGATTTTATAAACCCCATCATCTCTATAACGCACTAATTAGACTCTCAGGTCAAATATGAAAAAAGAATTCAGATCAAGGACTCACCATAACACCTCAACGCCACCTTTGAAGAACGGAGTACAAGTGCCCCAACTGAAACGGACCAATGATGGAAACCCAAATACCCAGTGTTTATGATGTTCCAACCAACCAAGCCTTAGTTTCAGGGTCTAAATGAATACAATCATATCAACCATAAACATGATATGATAATGATATTCACAAATATAGTCAGGATAAATGCAATACTTTCTTACCTCCAGGATATCCAGATCCAAAGGTCCTATGCATGTTTTCGGCACTTTCATCAAGTATCCAATTCCGCAAGGCTCGGTCCCTTGTAACCTGAAAAAAAAAATGAAATTTGATTAAACAGGGAGGATTATCCAGGCAGATTCTAATTCAAACAATCGAGAAATTCACCTTTACCACTATACTTGCTCCACTAACAACAGGATATAGACTATCAGCTTTTTTTGCAACAACAATTTGATAGATGGAAATCTTTCAGACAACTTAATTCTGTATTTTTCGGGATCTCCAACAGTATCAACATAAACATGCAACAATCCCATGGGTTATTTGAGGAGCTGATGAAACTGATTTGTCACACTGGAATTTTGGATTAAACAAAAGTCTTTACAAACATATATGAAAGCTATATGGCCATATGCAATACTCATGTTGGCAAATACTTGAGGATAGAGTTACACTTTCTTTTGACATATCTCAACTTGGCAACTGATAAAACAACAACAAATAACACTTAGTTTCTTAATTGACTTCTGATTCTCTCATACATGAGAGATACAGAAAGAATGAAATTTCAACTCTCTAGTCTCTACAATCTACATCTTTCGCTTCTCCCTTGTCAGCATCATTCTACTAAATCATTTCATTATGGAAGAAACTTTAGGCTTCCTTTAACATGGTACCCAACATGACAGTTAAGGCAATATGTCGTTTTTCAAACAACCTGTGACTTGGTCTTTCCCCTTCCGCAATAGAGGCTCTTCCTCTATGTAGTCGATCTGTTATATTTGAGCAGTCATCCACATGCAATATTACTATGTTAAAAGCATGCAAATGTATCGCTAAGTTCAGCATTGATAAATATATAGCTTAATCTTTTTTTCTCTAGAAGATATGTAATATGAACCAAGGCATTCTAACAACAACAAATCGAGAAACTATTTACCTCAGTTAGAAGAAAACCCATGTCTAGCACTCTTCTCACGAGGCCCATGGCAGATTCATGTGATATCTCATTAAGATTAATCTTATTTCTTTCAATGTCTTTGAATCTGAAAATGAATAAAGGAAAAAGAAAAAATCACTTTCAGCAAGAAATTCCTTACATTTGATATATTGCACGGTCAAAGGAAGCAGCTCCCAAAAATCATAACATTAAGGCATGAGGAAAAATATCAACCATACTCTAAACCTATGCTTGATTTTGAATAGCAGCATTGGTTTCTCTTATTCTTGCATTGGTTGTAAATTATAAATTTACTTTAAGAACTTGTAAGTTTGACCAAAATAAACTAGTTCCTCAATCCCCAAATAATCGTTATACTCCCTCCGTCCCAAAATGATCTTCTCATTTGCCATTTCTCATTGTCCCAAAATGTTCTTCACATTTCTACATTTTAGGCTTAAACAAAGCATGGCTAGTGAAGCTAGTGTTCATATCCTTAAAAAGTTTGAATAGTCAAACGCGAAGATCATTTTGGGACGGAGGGAGTATATAAAAAAAAAAGTTTCACGAAATGATTGTTACTTTTCTGATGCCTTTACTGAGTTAACCTTTACCAGTATCATATTTCAGTGTGCAATAGAAATGCAATAATGTTGACACAAAAGTGTATATCTGCGAAAGTACCCAAATAAAAGGCCAAAACTATGATGAAATTGAAAGAAACCACTCTTACATTCGGTCAAAAATTAAAAACTGACACTCCCTCCATCTCTAAATCAGTGCAAAAAAAAAAAAAAAAAACATTGCGTCCCTCAACGAGGGTGCATTTTAAAGAAAGTTACTATATTTTTCTTAAATTATCATCTTCCATTGTATTATTTACAATACCAAAAGTCTAGACGGTGGGTAGTAAGGGTACTAATTATGTGTACTTGCTACAAAAATTGCTTAAAAAGTGAATTTTCTCAAATGTCCCACAAAGTCCACAATGAACAATCGAGGGAGTAGTATTCAGAGAGCAATGGAGTATTTACTGCTGCTCAAAATCTTCATCGTACATGCCGATTAATCAATAGTTATAGAAATTGTTTCACAAATAATAAAATTTATAACAAAACAAGCAAGCTCAATTGAGGAATTGATGAAGAATTAATAATAGTGTAGAAAAAAAATTAGACCTGCAAAATGTAAGGAGGAAAGTGAGTCCTTGTATGATTGTGGACAATACAAGCATCCATAGACCATGGGTCCTGAAAAAACAAATTAAAGATGAAATCAATTAGGAAAATGAAGCGACTGGTGAATCGAATTTAAGAAAGAACAAGTAGTGATAATTAGGGTTAGAGAGGAAGATGAAGAAATGAAACCTAAAACAGGGCCGCGACCAGCTTCATCGATGCCCATTATGCATGGATTTGACGCCCAATTGGGTATTTTCATGCTGCCTTCTGAGCCCATTACCCCTCGCTCAATCCTCTCTCTCTCTCTCTCTCTCTCTCTCTCAATCTGTCTATTTTCCCGCCAGAAGTGAGCAAAAGCAGAGTAGACAATCCACTATTCGGGGCAGTGACCCTAAGATACGTTGGCCTAAAATTATTGCTCTATTAGGGCACACTATTTTTAAAACTCTTCAAACGGTCTCCTGACAAAATGTCCCCAAGCACTAGACAATATCAAATACTCTCTCCGTCCCAACAAGTGAGACTTCTTTCCCTTTTAGGCCGTCCCACTAAAAGTGAGACTACTCAAAATAGAAATGTTTCAACCCCACTCATTATCTCTCTTCATTTTCCACCACTCATTTTATTCAACCAACACAACTATTTACCTCACTCATTCTCTCTCTTCATTTTCCACCACTCAATTTATTCAACTAACACTACTATTTACTCCACTCATTCTTTCTCTTCATTTTCTACCACACATTTACTAGTTTGTCTTAATTAGTGTGCAAACCCCTCTAATCCTACTTGTGGTGGGACGGCGGGAGTATTTTCCATATAAATAGTTCAAACAAAATTTTAAATCTAAGAGCCATAAAACCACGTAAAAGCACTGAGAAGTCATTGCTCAAATACAATTGAGATCTTTACAATATTATCAACATATAGAATACTAGGAAGAGTTGGAAACAAGCAACCCTAGGAAAACCTAGGGAATCGGTCGAGTAGAGTGAACTTGGGTTGACCCGGTTCGGGTTAACCCGGTTATATCCTTAATACGCCCCGTAAGATGGACGTTCCGTGGAGAAGACCAATCTTGGAGATGCGTTATTGAAAGCGTAGCTGAGGTAGGGGTTTAGTGAGAACATCATGCAAGTTGATCATTCCCAGAAATGTGTTGAACACGTAACGAGCTAGACTGGACTAGTTCACGAACAAAGTGAAAGGAAAGAGCAACATGCTTCATTCGATAATGAAAAATGGAATTGGCCGAGTATGTGGTTGCACCAAGGTTGTCACAGTAGATGACTGGTTGACGAAACGGAGAGAACCATTGCGAACCCAGGTTATCTCAGCAGTAGTATCAACAACATCACGAAATTCGGCCTCAGTGGAAGAGCGGGCTAGGAACCGCTGCTTTTTGGAGGACCAAGCAACAAGATTGCGACCATAGTAAACCAAAAAACCAGAAGTAGAAATATAGTCTGATTTGTCACCAGCCAGTCGGCATCACAAAAGGCATGCAAGGTGGGCGGAGAAGAGGAGAAAATTTGTAATCCCAAATGCATCGATCCATGAAGGTAGCGGAGAATGTGTTTGAGAGCCATCCAATGGGTGTGGCTAGGGTTTTGCATAAACTGAGCAAGTTTGTTAACCGAAAAGGAAATATCAGGACGGGTGAAAGAGAGATACTAGAGACCACCAACAAGAGCACGATAGGTAGTGGGGTCGACAGCATGAGTGTTGGTATATTTAGTGAGGGGTGGAGAGACGGCCATGGGGGTTGGAAGAGGCTTGGAGTCATGCATGTTATGATAAGTTAGTAGAACGTGAATGTATTTGAGAGAGGATAGGTAGTAGGAGTGACTTCAACATCCAAAAAATAGGACAACAGGCTAAGGTATTTGAGGGAGAAACGGTTGGATAGACTGGTGATGAAGGATGTGAGAGTGGAGTCAGAGGGGCCTGTGACAATGATGTCATCAACATAGACAAGAAGGTAAAGTGGGGATGGAGTTTTGAGAATTAACAGAGAAGGATCGGCTAGGGAGGGGTGAAATCCATAGGAAATAAGGTAGGATTTAAGTTCATTAAACCATGCACGGGGTGCTTGTTTAAGGCCATTAATGGCTTTGGAGAGAAGGCACACAAAGGAGGGGTTGGTGGAATCAACAAAACCGGGGGGTTGGGTCATAAAGACAGTTTCAGAAAGAGTACCTTGGAGGAAGGCATTGTTAACATCAAGACAAAGAGACCACTGGTGGGTGGTGGCAAGAGATAGAAGGAGACGAACAGTAGCGGGTTTAACAACCGGGCTGAAGGTATCAGAGTTGTCAATGCCGGGTTGTTGATGAAAACCTTTAGCAACGAGACGGGCTTTGTATTTGTGAAGGTATGAGAGTTAGTTGCGGGTGAGGGCATGATATTCGGCAAGCATGCATCACGCCAATGAGGGATGGAGAGGGCTTGTTTAGTGGTTGTGGGAAGGCTGGTAGGAGAAGAGAGGAGGGAGAGGTGGGCATATTTAGGGTTGGGTTATGGGATAACCTGGTAGTGCTGGTACGGGTAGGGGGAAGGGGGTGGGTAGGGTGTGTTATGAAAGTAGGCAGGGGATTGGGTGTGATCTGGGCGGATGAGGAGGGAGGTTCGGCCGAGGTAGAGGTGATCCGGTCGGGTAGGGTAGATGGTTCGACCGGATCAGGAGTGGTTGCGGCTGGGTGAGGCAGCGGGTGCGGTTGGTTAGAGTGAACTTGGGTTGACCCGATTCGGGTTGACCCGGTTATATCCTTAATACTACGATCATCCTTGATCAAATATAGATTCATCGCATTATTGGTATACGGGATGTGTGGGGGAGCCTAATAAATGGGAATATAGAAGTGGAGGGGGGGTGAGTTTGGCATAAATGAGGGAAAAGATGGACGTGGAAGATGAGTGAACGTGGAAGAAGATAAGGGGGGACGCCAACGATATGGAGAAGAGGAGGGGATGCGATAGTGGGATAAAGGGCAAGTGGAGTGGATGCAACGATCAGGAATGATGAAGGGTGAGAGAGTGGATAAAAAGAAAGGGCAGCCCGGTGCACGAAGCGTCCCCGCAAGGCGAGGGTCCGGAGAAGGGTCCCACCACAAGGGTGTATAGGGGGCAAGCCTTCCCTTACCAATTAAATTGGCAAGAGGCCGCTCCTAGGACTCGAACCCGTGACCACTGGTCACACGGCAACAGCTCTTACCGCTGCGCCAAGGCTCCCCTTCTAGATGGATAGTGAGTATTTAAATCTAAGGAAAAACAGATGTGAGGCGTTGGATGAGATTTCTAGAGAAGGGATAGTTTTAACATTTAAAAATTAATTATAAAATAATTGGGGGGTTTTAAGGAATATTTATCCCACTTATGGAGCAGACTGGAATAGCTAAACGCCTCTTCTTTTTAAGTATTGGAGTACTAATTAATGAGGGACCATTGAGGAGAATAACCTCTAAGTTAATCCTATAGTGGATTTTTATTCATATATAGATACTGACCCTTAAAAGTTTAGATTGAAATTCAGTTTTGACATAGAAAGTTTACATAAATAAATTAAAGTGAGCCAACCAAAATTGCTATTTTTGTAACTTAAGATGTGACACCCAATTATTATTTCTTTAAAATTAAAATGGGTCGGAGGGAGTACGGCTTGAAATACTGCAGGTCTCCTGCTGCCTACAATATCTATTTCTCTCCTCGTTTCATTCCCCGTCTCAACCTGAGGCTACTGAAAAATGCAAAGAACCAAAAATATGAACGAAAATAGCCATGACTGTTTCATCCAGTCATTGTAAACAACTCGATACTATGCATACGTTCGTAACTATGCTCTAAAAACAACTTAATTGACAATAACAAAAGTATTTTGATCTTCAATCCGTTCCCCACTTGTCATTACGCGTTACACTGATCGCTATAAATTAAGATCACAAATTGAAGAAAAAACAATAAGCAAGCAACATTTACTGATCTTTCATGGCTATGGCATCAAAGTTTCAGTTGACCTTTGCACTCTCAGTTGTTGTACTTGCTTCTCTCCATGGAGCAATGGCTGGTGATCCTGACATTCTCTCTGACTTCATTCTCCCTCCCGGAGTCAACACAGTCGACGCAAACTTCTTCACCTACACCGGAATGCGTGCCCTAGTTGGGGCCCCACCACCCCCTACTTTCAAGGTTCTAAAAGCCAGCATGTCTGAATTCCCCGCCTTGAACGGTCAAAGTGTCTCATATGCAGTCCTTCAATTCCCGGCTGTCTCGGTCAACCCGCCCCACACTCACCCTCGTGCATCCGAGCTCTTATTCCTCATTGATGGCACTCTACAAGTCGGGTTTGTTGACACGACAAATAAGCTATTTACTCAAACACTTCAAACGGGCGATATATTTGTCTTCCCCAAGGGACTTGTTCATTTCCAGTATAATTCTGACACGGAGAATCCAGCCATGGCTATATCTGGATTTGGAAGCGCGAGTGCTGGACTTGTTTCGGTTCCTAATACCATTTTCAACACTACAATTGATGATGGGATTTTGGCTAAGTCCTTCAAAACTGATGTTGCCACTATTCAGAAGCTTAAGGCTGGACTTGCACCCAAACACTGATATTCAACATGAATAATACAGTATTATTATTTGTAATCTACACAAATGTAATCAGAAAATTCTGAATTGATTTTCCATACATTTATCCAATAAACATCGTACAATAAAGAAATTTACACAATAGTCAAGCCACTAGGGGATACAGTTATATACTCACCCAATATGTTTAAAAGCAAGAAAAGAAACGAGGGGCAAAAAGGAAAAAAAAGAGAGGTTAGAATCGGATCTGTCGTGATCATTTGAGGTATACACTATCAATACGGTTGGTGTTAGTCAACTAGGAGGCTGAAGATTGAGGAAACTCGATCTTTGTCAGTGCATCTGCTAATTAAGTCAAGATAAAGCATAGCATCTTGAGGGAGGAGGCCTTCCATGAAAAACCGAAACAGATGAGAGTGCGTGCTATGCATCACTTCTAAGCACTGCTCTAGTACTTTTTCTTGATCCCCTTTACTCAACTCTGCTGCTTCAATCAGTGAAAGAAGCTCTCTCTCTTCTTCTTGAAAGTGTTGTTTGCAATTTTCCTGCAAAAAAAAAAAAAAAAAAAAAAGGCTCACGTTTAAGCATAATTGAGTTTTGCTACTGGTTAAAGATTGTGTTGGTGGTCCCACATAATTTTGTAGACCGCGGTTGACGAACGTGTATAAAGAATAACGGACCTGTAATGTTTTAAGCCTAGTAGAGAGACTGAGAAGTGCCTCTTGTAAGACAGGACTTCCTGAGTCAAGGACACCAATTCCTTTGAGGTCTTCTTTGATGCCATTCATTATGGGAAGGTCCCTCCCATGTTCTTCATTTGCACCTTTACATAGTCCTGTATTAACAGAAAATGTGACGACAACAAGAGGATTATTTCGGAAATGCTTAGGTGGAGAAAATCACCATATATAATTGTTTAGGGAAAGTGCAAAATTTGTTATCTTGGAGCCTATTTCAACACTTAGTATGAAATCAACAGATTGAACAAAAACAAGTTGGAAGCTCTAATTTCTTTCGATTCAATATTGCAACATACAAGAAAGACTATCATTGAACTCATGGTAATGATTTTGCGAATTTACATCACTCATTATAAATGCTGCCTCCGTCCTGGAATGATAGTCGAGCATTACTTATTATGGTCAACAAAAGTGATCTTTGACCAAATATTAATGTCGAGATCTAATAACCCCATTTAATTCACATTGACGTTTGGTCAAAGTTCACATGTGTTGACCACAAATAAATTTGCCTATCTTGGGACGGAGGGAGTATAGTACATAAAAGTTTTAAGTCCAACATCAAGTTTAACTAAGCATAGACCAACCCGCTCTGGCCTACAAATAAGTAAAACAGAACAATGGCATGTGCAGTATAGCCTACAAATGCTTTTAGGTAGAGAAGGGATACTAAAAGCATCTCCAGTTTATTTAGGTTGTAAGCATCCCATACTTTTGCTTTACCTTTCTGCTTTCATCATGGAGATAAGATAACAATTCCTGTAAGTATAACATGCATTCCGCTTCAAGCAAGAATCATAAAACATTAACCAGATTCTCGTAGGTGGCAACATGTTTCTAAGCATTACCTTTGATTTCAAGGGATTGAAAACCCGTAATTTACATCCATGAAAAAAAACCCTCCTTACTATTAATTCTAAATCGATTTCTCTGATCATAGTAGAATCCATCCTTTTTGGTGCACCTACTATCTTTTACCTTTCTTATATGCAATACCAAATGCATTACTAACAGGTACTAATAAGATATGTACTAAATCTCTTTTTTAATAAAACCACAGTAACACTTTACAGCCCAACTGCAAATATTTTTCTTCTCTGAGGATTTGAACTTTTAATACTTGACAGACTATAATCTTGCTTTCCAGCTACAAAATTCTATCCAAGTTCTCAGTAACATTTTCTTGGCTTGGTTCTCCATTATCTAAGATCAAAAGCAATTGATTTTTCAGGTTCCATCCATATAATTAAAGAATAATACTAGGGGCACAAAAAAGTCACAAAATCTTGCTCACAAAATCCTATGTGTAATGATTTTATTGGTGTTTTTTATTAGAGTGTGGCGACCTGGCGGGTCCATTATCGATGCACCCAATTAAAATATCGCCACCTCATTCGGTGAACAAGATTTTGTGACCTTATTTTGTGCCCATAGCATTGCTCATAATTAAAACCTAAAGGAACTAAAAGAAGCCATACATATCCCGTTCACAGAGGGTCCAATAACAAATTTAACAACTTCATTTACAAGGTTAATCATGTGTGTAAAGATTCAAAACTTATTGACAAGTTGGTGGCTAAGCAAAACCCAACATCCGTAAAACTAATTTGTACAATCTGCATTACCTACATGTACATTCCTTTGACGGAATTCCTATGACAAAGACCAACCCTTCATTTATCAGTGAAGGAACAATGAAGGTTGCTTTACATTCAAGATCATCACAACTGCAACTCCTACTTATGGATCCCTCCAACTAGTATACTTCCTCTGTCCCATTTTAAATTTAAGAGTAAAAAAAAATGTGATGTGTTGTGAGTGTTGATAGTTGGGTAGGAGAGAGAAAGTGGGGCAGAGAAGAGTTAGTGGATGATTGTTGTGAGTATGACATGTAGGACCCACTTTCCATTTTGTATTTTGACTCTTAAAATGAGACGCATGTTTAGGAAATTTTTGACTCTTAAAATGGGACAGAGGAAGTATTTGACTAATGTACATTTTATGAATGCCCATATAATCAGAAACTTATTGAGCAGATCTATCGGTCTTTCCAAGTCCTAAATATTCTGAATTTTATGCACATACTCCCTCCGTTCTAAGGAAGTTGCAACATTTTGCCATTTAGGGTATTTCACAAAAGTTGCAACAATCCAAAAATGGAAGCTTTTTGTTACTTTTATAATCCTCCACTCATTCTCTCTTCCTCACAACCACTCATTATTCTCTTTCCACCCCAACTAATTCTCTCTTCCTCTCAACCTTTCATTCTTAATACTCCCTCAGTTCCAGAAAAGTTAGAAACATTTACTTTGGAGTTGGGAAATTAAGGATATAATATTATATTATAGATGAAAGGTAGAGAGGAAGAGAGAGAATTAGTGGGGGGTGGAAAGAGAATGAGCGGAGAATAAGGATTTCGAACCGCTCCACCCACAAGTTAGCTCCACCCAATGGTGGAGATTGGAGCCACCTCATTTTAGTTACACCCAATGGCTGAGATGTAGCCGAACTCGGTGGGACCCACAAAAAGTTGAAATCATCCGAGCCGCACAGATGATAAATGTGTGTATGTGGCCTTGATCGGAGCCGTTGGGTGGATAGGTGGAGCTAACTCGGTGGAGCGGTTTCGGGTCCGGAGAATAATGAGTGGTTGGGAGGAAGAGAGAGAATGAGTGGAGGATTATAAAAGTAATAAAAAGCTTCAATTTTTGGATTGTTGCAACTTTTGTGAAATACCCTAAATGGCAAAATGTTGCAACTTCCTTGGAACGGAGGGAGTATAATATTATATCCTTAATTTCTCAACTCCAAAGTAAATGTTTCAACTTTTCTCTGGAACGGAGGGAGTAATGTGCAGAAAATACCTCAAGTTTAAGGTGTTGCATGTACCGTACAACATCTAAATGCATCATGTTGTTTTGCTGTACAAGGTCCTAAAGAATTTACTTTAGTATACATAAAATTCTGTACATTAAACCAGTAGCAGAGCAAGAAATCGAAGGAAGGGGTGGCAAAATATGTTGGAGCCAAGGAATGATGAATGGGGGTTCGGGGGCAGCGCCCCAGTTTTTTTTTTCTTTTGGATATACTATTACTTTTCTATACATATGTGTTACAAATTATGTATAAACACTGTTACATATAAGTAACACGTTCGTTACATTTTAGTTGTAATAAGTACTCCCTCTGTCCCAGAATGATAGTCCCCCTATTTTCATGGGTTTTACGAAGGAACTTTGAGTAATAATTAAGGCTACTTTTAATTATTCTAATGAAATTTTTGAAATTGTTCTTGATACACCATTATAAATACAATTAATATCAATTTTTAGATTCACATTAACATAATTATAAGTAGCATTTATAACGGCTCAAAGTTCCCTCGTAGTAACAACGAAAAAATGTGGACTATCTTTCAGGGTCGGAGGGAGTATTACTTTTGGCAAACGAAGAAAACATAGAAAAAAAACACTGTTACTTTTGTTACTTTTCTGTATATATGTACTCCCTCCGTCCCGCCGGAAACTTCAAAAAAAAATTATGGCACAAGAATTAAGGGAAAAAGTGAAAAAGATGATGTGTTGTGAGTGTTGATAGTTGAGTGGGAGAGAGAAAGTGGGGTAGAGAATAGTTAGTGGGTTAGTGGATGTGAGTATGAGAAGTGGGACCCACTAATTAAAAAGTATTAAAAACTTTCCATTTATGGAATGTGCAATTTCTATGGGACGCCTATTTTGGTAAGTTTTGCAATTTTCGGTGGGACGGAGGGAGTATTACTTTTACTTATGAACAATGTTACTTTATATATGTATACAGTCATTACATTAAGTTATAGTAACAATTACTTTTGACAAACTGAAAAAAATAATATAAAAATTAAAAAAAAAAAAAAAAAATATATATATATATATATATATTATTTTTTGGGGGGCCAATGAGAGGCTGCCTCGTGGCAGGGTCGCCCCTATGGGTCATGGAGCCGGTTCGTGGGTCAGGTCGGGCTGGTAAAAAAACCCGTCTCTACCATGAGATGGGTTTTCCATGTTCTCACCTATGTTTTTGTCATTTTATTAATCCTCGTGCATTCCCATTTGGTAGCAAAAAGTAAGGGACGGAAGGAGTAAATTTTAGTGGGACGGAGGGAATATATTTGTATGTACAGTGTCTATATGTATATACTTTATTTTTAACACGAATATAAATATATGTATAGTTAACTGCCATTATTTGCAAAAAAAAAAAAAAAAAAAAAAATGAAAAGCCAAGGGGGCAGTTGCCCCTGCTTGCCCCCTTGTGCCTCCGCCAATGCATTAAACAGTTTTTTATTTGGGGATAACAACACATTAAAATGCACTAACAAATTGAAGACAGAATCACATAGTCACCATTGCAACAAAACTGAAGGAAAACAATACCTCGATCAGCGCGCTCAAGAATAGGAAAGAGGACCCTTTCCTCCATCTGCGCGTGCTCCAACATCACCTCATACAGCTGCGAATAACTCTTCCCATACTTCCTCACCTCCATTCTCGGCGTCCCCATCACTGGATCGCCCCTCGATTTCCCCCCACGCGCCACCAAATCCATCCCCCACCGCACCATTCTCTCCAAATGCCACACCATGCTCTTGTGCTGCATCACCGCCAGCGTCACCACCGGCGGCGTAGTCTCGTTGAACATACCCCAGTTACTCATCAAAGGGGGTTTAGGAAACTTCTCGTCGAGGCAACGGAGGAGCGTCATGGGTGAGCCGGTGACCACGTCGGAGATGACGTCGTTGCCGAACTGAATGACGGGGTTCCGGTCATTTGAAGGGATGAATCGGAGGGTTACGGGCTTGTGAAGGAGGGCAAAGCGAATGTAGGAGGTGATGTAGCTGGTGGGGGAGCCGAAGACTTTGACGGTTCGATGGGGTTTGGTGAAGGCAGAGTGGGTGATTGTGGTGGCGGCTGCGGCGGTGGCGGTGGGCGCCGTTGAAATCTTCGTGTTCTTCTTCTTCTGGGTGGTTCCGCAGAAATTTCCCATTAGAAATTCCAGGGTTAATTTGTTTATAGAAAAGAATCAATATGATTGTGAGCTCATTGTGATTTATTGATAAAAATCCAGCTTTATAGGAAACTTGATTTTGAAGATTATAACAGAAAATGAAAATGACACTTTCCTAGAAAAATTTGATTCTAGTAATCCAACAAATTACACCCAGAAAGAAAGAGAAAGGTTATAAAGAGATTTGGGTTGTGGGTGGATTTTAGGAACGCCAGTGATTGATTCCGGTGAGTGGCGGAGTATATATAGAGGAGTGTGTGAGTGTGAGATTTGGGAGTGGGGTAGGAAACGACGCTCCCGGGAGATTTAGGGATTTGACGGGGGAGGGAGACGTTGTGTTATCCTTTGTTCAATTAATTTATTATGATTATTACATGTCAATAGATCTACACTCTACCCAACATTTGTTAATGTGGGTTCACATCTATAATTATTGAGTTTCAAATCTCGTTTTTTCGAATTTTAAATTCTTCACACTAATGTGTAATTCCATTGGTTTGATTATTATGTATCAAGTGCAATAATGATAGTAAAGCAATTTAAAGTTACAAAGGATGGCTACAAAATGTGGCTACAAAATGAGGTGTCATAATTGTATTGGTGTTTTTAATTGAAGTTTGTCGGGTCCACGATCGATGTAGCCAATGAAATATCGCCACGACACCTTGTATCCATCATTTTGTAAACTTCCTTTGTAAGCCTGACATTGCCCTTTATCCATTTTGAGTTGGGTTATAGTTTTGTCGACAAATTGCTAGCAGTTCAAGCTAATGGCCGTTTGTTAATCTAGCGATGGCAACTGCTCGGGTTTGGGTCTCGTCTAAATTGAACACGGCCTTAATGTTAAAGGGAGTGATCCGAACCCAAACCGAAGATAAGGGAACTCGAATCTGACCTAACCCAAAGCTTATCAAATTATAAAATTTTCAGCTCATATTTGCTTGGGCCCAATCTATGTCTAAGTTTAAATTTTAATTAGTTATAGAAATTAGTTTAAAATAATCAAACCTTACTCAAATAAATTGAACAACATATGTTGAGAATATGCCTTTGAATCAATGCCTATTGGTTAAGGATATGTCCGCGACAAGTCGAGTAATTTTTGGGATTTGAATTGGGCAAGGAAAATAAATCATTTTGGTACATGGATTAATGTTTATTGATTTAATTATGTTTCTTATTGGTACAATGAATTGTTCAAGAATTAGGAAAGGCGTTTCCTAATGAGAATAGGATTACTTTGTACATAAGAAATAGGATTCCAATTACATTGTACACAAGGAATAAAATTCCTTTTCCTTTTGGGTTACTAGTATTTATTGTAAGGATCCCCGCCCCGCGACAAGGTCAACACGTGTCCAAATCCGGGATGGTTCCAAACACAATGGCACAATTTAACGGACACAAAACATAACGGAGTCGCCACATTTGTTAATTATTTAACCCAACAAATGGAAAGGTTGGAGATTTTATTAGTTCGGAGGTCAGGTTACGTCTTGGGAAGAGTTTCACGTCACCCAAGCCGCCTCGGACAAAGCCGAGTCTCCCTTGTGTTTGTTGACCAAAATGTGCAAGTGTGTGTGCGTGTGTGTTTGAAAATGGGAGAAACTGACTTTTAACAGAAATCAGTTAAAAACTTAACAAGGAAGGTTTATTTTGCAATCAGTTTAACAAAAAGGGGTAAAACTGGAAAAAAGTGCTTCCTGCCCAAACTAGCCGTATGGCTGGTTTAAACCATCCGTACGGCTCGTTTGGCCGTCCCAGGTTTTTTTACAGATTTATCAGAAACAGTCCAGTTCCAGGCAGAAACAGAGCATTCTGCTGAAACTGGACTTAAACAGTTCTGATTCCAGTTTTACTTCAACACAACAAACTTAAACAAAATCATTCCTATGCCTAATGATCATCAATTGAACCCCAAAACGAGTATTTAGGTGTGATCAAAGCAATCATTGGAGAAAATCACACAAATGTGATGAACATGGCCAAATGAGACAAAATGACCATTTGATGATTAAAGATTGAAACTTTATCATCAAGATGACATTTTTATACATTATTAACCTCTTAGGGACCAAATTATTGCATAAAGATTCAATCTTTATGACCCAAAATGAGATTTCAAAGCTAAATCAAAAGGGTAAGATGATAAACACTAAGGTTTTATCATCCCACATGATTATCATTGTCAAATCAAAACAAAATCAACATAAAGATTTGGACTTTCACCACAAGAGTGGATCCTTAAGCCTAATACAACCTTGGGACAACATTATTTGACATAAAGATTTGATCTTTATGACCCCAAAGGGGATTTTGAAGCTAGATCAATGTTTGGATGAGAAAGATTGAAACTTTATCAACCAAATGACCATCCTTGCTACCAATGAACAACATAATCAACCAAAACATGTGCCTTTTTCATTAAAATAGATCATTAATTTGTTATAAGTAAGAAATTCAACAAACCATGATCATCCTTAGGTTAGAACCACTTTCACACAAAGTGTGAAGGGCACCTTGAATCATCCATGGTTTGGACCATAATGTATAACAATATATATATATATATATATATATATATATATATATATATATATATATATATAGTGCTTGAAGGACAAGACTTGCAATAAGATTAAGATTAAAGTGCTTGAAGGACAAGACTTGCAATGAAATTAAGTTGCTTGAATGGACAAGACTTGCAATGAAATTAAGTTGCTTGAATGGACAAGACTTGCAATAAGATTAAGATTAAAGTGCTCGAATGGACAAGACTTGCAAGAATTAAGAGATGAACAACAATAATATGAACAAACAAAAGAGATAAGATGAAGAGAAGGATGGGGGAGAAGGTGGCTTCACCTATGTTTAGTTAGGCCAATCTTCCTTTCTCTTTCACTCTCAAAACACTCTCTGGAGCAATTTTAGCAGAGTAACACTAACACTAATCGTTTTTCTCCCCCCTGGAATGATCAGCAAGGGTTTTAATTTATAGGCCCTGTGACCTCCCAAAGTAGTCGTACGGCTAGGGATGGTGCCTTCTGGATTTTTCCAATTTTTAATTCCAGAAAGGTCCTTGCGTTCCAAATTTATCCTAGTGAGGTCTTGGCCTATTAGTTTATCCCTGAATGGTGCATAGAATTCCTCTAAGTTAGTCAAATTCAGATTGGGGTACTTACAGAGCCCCTCGGCAACGTCGCTTTTAAAGAAAGCGGGGTTGTCGATAAACGCATCCCAATCTGATGGGAGGACGGCAAAGGCCGATTTGATTCCAATGGCTGGACCTAGAGGTATAGGATTCCTACGTATCCCTTTTGTGGGGAATCAAGCCTATCATAGTTCGAAAGAGGGGTGAGAGATTTTAAGGCTACTCAAACCTATGGGCGACCGTCGAGGTCGGGTGGAGAACTTAGCGTCTCAAGCCTAAGGGCGACCGTAAAAGGTCGGGTGGAGAACTTAGCGTCTCAAGCCTAAGGGTTTGGTCAACACTAACTACGAGATGGTTGACTAACAAGGATGGTCTTACGTCATTTTGGACTGCCGGTTCTTTTCACACCAGTTTGGACTTACGAAGGACTGCCGGTTCTTTTCACACCAGTTTGGACTTACGAAGGACTGTCGGTTCTTTTCACACCAGTTTGGACTTACGAAGGACTGCCGGTTTTTTTCACACCTGTTTGGACTTACGAAGGACTGCCGGGGCATGGTCAACTTGGCTCTATGGGAGAGGGTTGACTAAATGGATGGACTTAGAAGGACTGCCGGGATAACAAAATCCAATGGTCTTACGTCATGTCGGACGGCCAAGGACGAATTTCACAAAGCCTAATGGACTTGTGTCATTTCGGACTGCCAAAGGACAAGTCTAATGAAACCTATGGTCTTACGTCACGCTGGACGGCCAAAGGACAACTCATAACCTAATGGTCTTACGTCACACCGGACGGCCAAAGGACAACTCATAACCTAATGGTCTTACGTCACACCGGACGGCCAAGGACAAGGGTCTCAACCTATAATGACTATTCTGAGTCAAGTTTTGACTTGGGTCAACTCTACTCCACGGGACGGTTGACACATTTTCTTGACACCGGAGAAGATCCTAGGGGTAACCGTTAAGATACATTGTGGACGAAAGAGTCCAAAACTTTGGGAAAATCATTTTGAGAGGAGATCAAAAGCATTTTGCTTGAAACATGGTCTTTGATAAACGATGCCAAAAGGGCAAATTTCGGAAAAGCTTATTCCTAAAGGCAAATCTTTTAACAAAGCATTTTAGTCAAATTTTTGATTTTAACTTAACCGTGAGGTTTGTTATGCATAAAGTCATTTGGGGCTTTGTCCATTTCTTAGGAGCGATCGGGAGTAAAGAACCCTTTTGTCGTCGATGTTGGGGTAGCCCCATGTCCTTGTAGTCATCAATGTTGGGGTAGCCCCATGTCCTTGTTGGCGTCGATGGTGGCATAGCCCCATGTCTTTGTCGGTGTCGATGGCGGAGTAGCCCCAATATCATATTATGACCTTTGGAATGAGGTTAGGAACCTATCCCTTTTTCATGACGCACCCTTTCTTTTGCCTAGGCCGCACTTGCGGGTTTTCAACCTAGCGGGCTACTTTTTTGCGTCTTTCATGGCACACCTTGTTTTTTGCCTAGGCCGCCCTTACGGGTTTTCAACCTAGCGGGCTACTTTTTTGGTGCCCCCTTTTTTTATATGAGTGATCCAGCCGACTCGATAGAACGGGGACTTTAAAGTATTTTTCTTGGAGGAAACATGCAAGGGCATTTATTTAGGCGGGAGAGAGTCCCTCAATTGTATCATGAAATAGGAGGAAACCCCTGCTTGACAGAACATAAGTGTTTAGCTCTTTCCTAAGATGTAGAGAAGAAGACTTGTCGAGACATTTGAAATTTGTCTTGGTTAAAATTATCAAAATGATTGCTGGAATGGACCATGTTAATTATTAAGTCAAGATTATAACAAGCAATTAGCCTCAACATGTGTGAATGTTGTGATCAATTAATGATTAAGATTCGATCAATGGCAAGATCAAAAGGTGTTTATGGGGAATTGGTCCTTGTCTGGTAAATTGGTCATTGATGGGACCGTGGGAGAGAGGCTTGGCTATTTTGGGAAAGCCATGGTTTGACCGTTCTTTCTCATGCTGTGACCGGACCCGAAGGTTGCCTACGTTCCCCTCATTTTGAGGAGCTTAGGTCGCCGTAGTTCGGCCTTGGGCCGTCTTTTGCTGAAATTGGCTTTCTTCTCACGTTGTCTCGGAGGACGTTGTTGATCCTTTGATGTAGATCCTTCCACTTCGTGATGAACTCTTTGGGACGGGCCTTTTGGGGTGAACCCTCCTTTTGTGTGAACTCTTGGGGGTGGACCTTTTGCGACGAGCTCTTGAGGCAAACTTCCTCTTTGCATATGCTCATTTCCTTTCTCTCTTCTCCCCTTTTTTTTTGTTTGGAGGAGGTAAACATTAGCCCCAGCTCGCTTTCTCGGGCATTGGCTCCTTTGTAGCCCCTTGGTGGCGTGCCTGTTACTTTGGGCTGCCTTTGAAGATTTCGGGAAGCCCTATGCTTGGTCGCACACGTGTGAGCACTGTCAAATCTCGGTGGTCGGGCAACAACGTCCTCGCCTTTTCACTGTCTCGGGACGCCTTCAATTTGCATCAAGAATTTATCTCGGGAAGGTGTATCGGGAATGTGTATGAGGGAAGACTTGCCATTAATGGTTTCTTCATGTCAATTGATCACAACATTTAATCACATCAAGATTAATTGTTTGCATTTAGCATTTTTCATTTGTGTTTAAGTCCATTCGTCCTTAATGAGTCGTCATTGACTAGTATGCTTAGAAGTCAATTCATCATTTTGGGGACGTAGCAATCAATTGAAAATAACAAGCAAGGCAATTTCAAGAGTAAATGTATATTGCAAATAATGTCTCAAGTCTAGAGAGAAGAGAATGAAAATGAATATTTTATTTAGATAACTTTGTACATACATGTCCAAGTCTGGACCTTTGTAAAAATGAAAAGACACAGTCCAAGAAGGACTTTTGGTGAGAATCTAGATCCTACGAGGCTGGAAGACTCATTTTTTTTTTTTTTTTTTTTTTTTTAGGGATGGGCCCCTATGAAGTGCGATGGTCTGTTTCCTTCTTCCTTTGTTGGAGGGGTTGTCGGCGGCATATTCCATGTCTTCCACGGGGAACTCGGGTTCCGTGTCATCGGGAAAAGATGTCGCGAGGCCTCCATTTGGCTTGGCGTTGTAACTACCGGGCTCATCTTTGGCCATCTTCTTTTGGTGATTTCCTTTCAAGGGGCGTAACCTTCGTGCATGGCATTCAGCGAGGGTATGGCCATTTGATGTAGCCGCCTTTGGGCTTCCGAAAACACAGGCATTTTCTTGCAATCGGTATTCCAATTTTTCTTCCTCATGTGGACGGTTGCCTCGGACACCAATTCAGATGTGAGCTCCTTGGTCGATGTTTCCGGGGGACAAAACCGCAAATGACTTTAGCATTTTAAACCTCAAGGTGAAATTATAACCATGATTCGAGAAGCATGCTTCATTAGCAGATTATCCTTTTAGGAAAAACTTGATCTTTTATTTTAAGATTTTTTTTTTTTTTTTTTTTTTGTTTTGAAGACATACTTTTGTTTTGAGTGAAAGACTCACACACATTTTTGCAAACTTTTGACAAGGCGATAATAATAATTTTATTAAGAAAACTGACAATGAACTCAGAATGGTCACCACATGGCATCAACCGGGGAGTCAAGACTTTTACTAAACCTAACAGACATCTTAACCGACTTTTCCTAAAGACTTATCACACATCCTAACAATGGACTTTGACTTTTCCTAAGGGGAGGTTGATGAAAGGGGTTTTGAAATTTCGTCCTCTGTTACGGCAACCACTGCATTATCAATTTCACAACCTGGGGTATTTAGCCCTTCAGAAATTTCCTGTGCCACTGATCCTTCCCCAACGTTTTCCGTCACCTTTGGCTTTGCTGATGTTAGGAACCACCATCTTGGATACTGAATTTGTCAAACTTCCCGAAACTGTCTCTCCTACTTTGGGATTGGTGACTCTGTCGACTACGGGCTCCTTCTCCTTGGGGCGGATATCACTCCATTCATTGATCCTTGGAGAGGTCGCAGGATTGAGTATGTTGACACTCGGGTTGTTGGCTGCGTCGGAGGCATGAGGGGGTTAAAGCTTTCCCTCCTTAATCAAACCCATAATGATATGCTTCACAACAGGGCACTCGTCGGTATTATGCCCATGGTAATTGTGGAAAGCGCATCTTTTGCTCTCATCAAGATACTTCTCGGGGTTCTTGGGTTGAAAGTTGACAAGGGGCTTTGTGAGGCCTTGCTTAACCAATCTCTCAAATACCTTGCTTATGGGCATTCCGAAATCCTCAAATCTTATGTAATGGGGTTTGGGTTGGCGTTTGGTCTTTCCTTTATCTCTGGCTGAGATGTGGTGGTGACGAGAATTACCGCCGCTCGAGGAAAGGGGTTCCTTATATTTCATTTGCCGTCTCTTTCCCAATACGTTACCCGGCTGTGGTGAACCATGAGGACTCCATGGAAGTGCATGGGCGTAGGCATACTCATAACCTCGGTTGCTCATAGGAATGTAAATCGGAGGTATGCAATGAACTTGTGGTCTAAAAAGTCCCAGACCGTAAAAATTATACGGGTCTCCGTGGAGTCCAATGCTTGATTGAGTATCCATATATGGTGACTGAGTTATTGGGATTTGATTGGATATCTCGAACTGAGAGGGAGCATAATTAGGAAGATATCGTGGGAGTGATGGTTGAGGCATGATCGGTGTGATTGGTGAGACATGGGTGTTTTGAGTGTATTGTATTTGGGGATTTATGGGGGGCAACCCAAGGGTGATGTTGGATCTGGGGTGAGGCAATGTATAGTGAGCCTGAGTGGGAGGTAAGCTTTGGGATAGAGAATGAGGGGATTTGGTGTTTTTGCGAGGTTGAGGGGGTGGAGTTTGGTTGCAATTCGGAGGTTGGGTGACTTCGACCTCTTCCTTGTGGTCAGAAATTTCAATGATGGATCCATCTGTCTGAAACAAAACCTCAACACCCTTCCGTCTCATCGACTCAACAAATCGGTCCCGTGCTTTCTCGTGGTGTAACCTGGTAATCTCTTCCTTAACCTTGGAGGCTTCTAAAGCTTAGAGCAACTCTTCTTTGGTTGGACTGGTCTGATCATCTTCGGTATCACTTCCCCAACTGCTTTCCTCTGAGCTGGTCGTTCCGAGGTACCGGAGTGGAGGTGTTGTAGCGACTGAGGAACTGTCAGACTCAATGCTGGACAGGCGGTGACACGGTGCTCTTTTCCACTTCATTCTTGCTGCGGCAGAGAAAGAATGCAACTTAGGCTCAGGTAAACATTGGGCGAATGCTCATGCTACTGATGGGAAATGACCGTTGGGGTGAAAGGTGGACGGGATCAAATGGGATCTTAAATCCATTCGAGATTCAAACGGGGGTCTACTTACAAGGTTGTAACAGACTTCTTGGGTGGCAATGGGGATCCATTCAAAGACTTGACTGCATTCTGGGAGGATAAAGAGGGATCCTTCCAAGACTTGACTTCCTAGGGGACTATTCCTAGGGGTTTAGCGGGGACCTAGGGGACAGCGCCTAAGGTCTTGACGGGAATCTTAACGGGGTCTCGGAGGACAACGGGGGTCCGTCCAAAGACTTAACGAAATCAGACAACGGAGGTCTTGGAGGACAACGGGGGTCCGTCCAAAGACTTAACGAAATCATATAACGGAGGTCTTAGAGGACAACGGGGGTCCGTCCAAAGACTTAACGAAATCCCATAGCGGAGGTCTTGGAGGACAACGGGGGTCCGTCCAAAGACTTAACGAAATCACATAGCGGAGGTCTTGGAGGACAACGGGGGTCCGTCCAAAGACTTAACGAAATCACATAGCGGAGGTCTTGGAGGACAACGGGGGTCCGTCCAAAGACTTAACGAAATCACGTAGCGGAGGTCTTGGAGGACAACGGGGTCCGTCCAAAGACTTAACGAAATCACGTAGCGGAGGTCTTGGAGGACAACGGGGGTCCGTCCAAAGACTTAACGAAATCACGTAGCGGAGGTCTTGGAGGACAACGGGGGTCCGTCCAAAGACTTAACGAAATCACGTAGCGGAGGTCTTGGAGGACAACGGGGGTCCGTCCAAAGACTTAACGAAATCACGTAACGGAGGTCTTGGAGGACAACGGGGGTCTGTCCAAAGACTTAACGAAATCACGTAACGGAGGTCTTGGAGGACAACGGGGGTCCGTCCAAAGACTTAACAAAGTGACATTTATTAACGCAAGAATGTGTCGAAGACAAAAAACAAAGAACGGAGCAATCTCATGCCACGTGCAATTATTTATTCGTTCAACTTTACTTAAAATACATTTTTATTCCTAAAGGGTTGAAAAAGATTCCTCTTCTTTTTCGCCACTATTCTATATCCTGGATCAGTGGAGACCATCACTACGCCTATAGACCCCTCGTTTTTCACCTGCCTTGCACACTCCCAAGGATGGACTGTCCCGGGCGAGGGTCCTATAGGGCAAGCGGCTTCCACCGGCCGAAATTAACGAACCTAGTGTCTAGTGCGTCGCAAGATTCCCAATGCGTGAGCCATTCCAATCATTATTAAGCCCCGGTTAAGGTCGAGATTCGTCTTAGGGACTTGAGGAACTTCTGGCATAACCTCATATTTGATGAGGGCTCTCGAACCTTATCCTTGGGATTAAGGATGATTAGTATGGACCATTCATTAGGGCTTGACAACACGGTGTCACCCTATCCTTAATACATGACTTAGGTTAATTACGGTCAACATTAACGCGTAAGTCAAGGACCGGGTCAAAATTGACCATGGTCACACTTGCTTTCACAAGGAGTCATGACTCGGGTACTAACTTGGCCATGATTAACCTTAGACACGCATTAAGGATGTGGCAACGTGAGCTAGACCAAAAAACCAACCGAAGTCACGGTATTTGTGTGTCACGGACATGTGTGGTTGACTCGGCTCGGGAGGGGAGGTGGAATGGACCCGTGCGCGCTCGAAGGGAACAAGAGCGCCAATCGAGCTGCATCTGGCATCCATCCCGGGTTTAAAGGGTATTTGGAACGTGCAAGGTCAAGTGCGCGTTGTGTGAAGTCATTCTATATTCCCTTTTGAGTCAAAATAGGAATTTTCAATCCGTTTTTCAATATTATGAACAAGACATGAGCAAGATATGAACAAATATGGACAAGCATGGAATAAGCAATTTATACAAGCAATCAATCAAAGAATATGAACAAGTGAGGACCAAAACTTTGTACATGTAACAATTGTGCACAACCAACAATTTTTGAAAGCCAAACATTTTTACAAGAAGAGCAATTCATTTGAAAGCCATTTGTACAAATCAAGTTGTGCACAACAAAAAGAGGGTTTTGAAAACAAAGAAATTTTTCAAGAAGGGTTATGCACAATGAGGCTTTGAAAACCTATTTTATTTTCCCAAAAGATTGTGCATAACCAAGCTTTGAGAACCAAGTTTTGGCCAAAGAAAAGGAGGTAATGTGCACAAATAAGACTGTAAATTTGGAACCTGGACAAGCAGAAGCAAAGGAGTTGTTCAGAGTGTTGCGTCCTGCACAAAATGGTTAAATTGCAACATTCTGACCCCTACCCAAAATAGCCGTACGGCTAAGACAAGAGGGTTGAGATTTTTTTCAGTTTTTCCAATTTCTGATCACCAAGCCCCAGTTTATTGCATTTCCAGAACAGATCCACCCAAAAAATTTCAAACAGAAACATGAAACACACAAAAGCATGCACAAGGTCAACTAAAGGAAACGGGAGTTTGACCCACACAAAAGCGCCTTCAAAACTTCTAAAGAGAAGTTTGCAAGCACTTTATCTCCCCAACGGAGTCGCCACTGTAAGGATCCCCGCCCCGCGACAAGGTCAACACGTGTCCAAATTCGGGATGGTTCCAAACACAATGGCACAATTTAACGGACACAAAACATAACGGAGTCGCCACATTTGTTAATTATTTAACCCAACAAATGGAAAGGTTGGAGATTCTATTAGTTCGGAGGTCAGGTTACGTCTTGGGAAGAGTTTCACGTCACCCAAGCCGCCTCGGACAAAGCCGAGTCTCCCTTGTGTTTGTTGACCAAAATGTGCAAGTGTGTGTGCGTGTGTGTTTGAAAATGGGAAAAACTGATTTTTAACAGAAATCAGTTAGAAACTTAACAAGGAAGGTTTATTTTGCAACCAGTTTAACAAAAGGAGGTAAAACTGGAAAAAAGTGCTTCCTGCCCAAACTAGCCGTATGGCTGGTTTAAACCATCCGTACGGCTCGTTTGGCCGTCCCAGGTTTTTTTTACAGATTTATCAGAAACAGTCCAGTTCCAGGCAGAAACAGAGCATTCTGCTGAAACTGGACTTAAACAGTTCTGATTCCAGTTTTACTTCAACACAACAAACTTAAACAAAATCATTCCTATGCCTAATGATCATCAATTGAACCCCAAAACGAGTATTTAGGTGTGATCAAAGCAATCATTGGAGAAAATCACACAAAGGTGATGAACATGGCCAAATGAGACAAAATGACCATTTGATGATTAAAGATTGAAACTTTATCATCAAGATGACATTTTTATACATTATTAACCTCTTAGGGACCAAATTATTGCATAAAGATTCAATCTTTATGAACCAAAATGGGATTTCAAAGCTAAATCAAAAGGGTAAGATGATAAACACTAAGGTTTTATCATCCCACATGATTATCATTGTCAAATCAAAACAAAATCAACATAAAGATTTGGACTTTCACCACAAGAGTGGATCCTTAAGCCAAATACAACCTTGGGACAACATTATTTGACATAAAGATTTGATCTTTATGACCCCAAAGGGGATTTTGAAGCTAGATCAATGTTTGGATGATAAAGATTGAAACTTTATCATCCAAATGACCATCCTTGCTACCAATGAACAACATAATCAACCAAAACATGTGCCTTTTTCATTAAAATAGATCATTAATTTGTTATAAGTAAGAAATTCAACAAACCATGATCATCCTTAGGTTAGAACCACTTTCACACAAAGTGTGAAGGGCACCTTGAATCATCCATGGTTTGGACCATAATCTATAACAATATATATATATATATATATATATAGTGCTTGAAGGACAAGACTTGCAATAAGATTAAGATTAAAGTGCTTGAAGGACAAGACTTGCAATGAAATTAAGTTGCTTGAATGGACAAGACTTGCAATGAAATTAAGTTGCTTGAATGGACAAGACTTGCAATGAAATTAAGTTGCTTGAATGGACAAGACTTGCAATAAGATTAAGATTAAAGTGCTTGAATGGACAAGACTTGCAAGAATTAAGAGATGAACAACAATAATATGAACAAACAAAAGAGATAAGATGAAGAGAAGGATGGGGGAGAAGGTGGCTTCACCTATGTTTAGTTAGGCCAATCTTCCTTTCTCTTTCACTCTCAAAACACTCTCTGGAGCAATTTTAGCAGAGTAATACTAACACTAATCGTTTTTCTCTCCCCCTGGAATGATCAGCAAGGGTTTTAATTTATAGGCCCTGTGACCTCCCAAAGTAGCCGTACGGCTAGGGATGGTGCCTTCTGGATTTTTCCAATTTTTAATTCCAGAAAGGTCCTTGCGTTCCAAATTTTTCCTAGTGAGGTCTTGGCCTATCAGTTTATCCCTGAATGGTGCCTAGAATTCCTCTAAGTTAGTCAAATTCAGATTGGGGTACTTACATTTATGCCTATAAATACTAACCCCTCCTCTAACGTTATTTTTGCCGGTCATCTTTGATAGATACAAGTAAAGATCAAAGATCTAGATTTAGGTTGACAGAATTATTTGCCTAAATAATTCGTGCAACTAGATTAGTGAAGATCGTCTTTTGTAATTGCCATTGAATAGTAATATATTCTCCCTCCGCCCGTGGACGTAGCCAAGTTGGTGAACCACGTAAATTGTTGTGTTCGTGTTTGATTATTTCGCTTGACATTGTTCTTATGTATATTTTGCTCTAACAAGTGGCACCAGAGCTTGGTTGAAAAGGAGAATTAGCATCGACGGAAGAGATCCAAGATCGAAGAAAAACAAGGTAGCAGTTTTTGGTCTGTTTTTATCCAGCGCAGCGGTGAAGAAAAAGACGTAGCACGTTCGTCCACCGTTGGATCGTGCTGATTTTTGGTGAGTAGCTTCAAGACTCATAGATCTTCGATCTGGTGGAGATCGTATTTTGAGGTCCATAGCATCCGGAATTGTATCCGGACAGAAGCTGCTGGTGTTTTGTCTTCGATTGTATGCGTTTGGAGTTTCTTGTTGCAATTTCTCTTATTGGCGACTGGTTGGTTAGAGATCTAAGTTTCCGATGCAAAGAAGAAGATGGGTCAAGGATTTGAATCAACGATCGACAAGACTAATGGGAGGAATAGTATTTTATTTTTTGGTAAATCAAGATGAAGGCCCTGCAGTTCGTGTGCAGTGCACGTGCAGCGTCCGTGCAGAAATCTGGGTGTCGAGGTTAGACACATCAAGACAGAATTCATGTTGAAGAAACAATGCTTATTGGCACCCTCGTGGCAAGTAGATCTAGTACAAACAGTGATTCAATAGGGATAGTTGCGGAAGGCAGCAAGGGTTCTAGCAAGAAGAAGAATTTTCAAAAATCTTCTAGAAAGAGAGGCCTGAGACCTGATGAAGTTTGTAATTTCTATAAGGAGGGGAAGGGAAGCGAGGAAGTGATAGATTCTCTAGAGGAGAAGGCGCATGCACAAATCATCATGGGTCTTGGTGATGATGTTCTCGTGGAGGTTGCTATGGTAAATAGTAACCATGGTGATTTTTCTCTAACAGAGGAAGAAGGCTCACGACGCGGGGATGGGTGGCTTCTAAATCCAAGGGTAGAGCAGTGTCGCACCCCAGACCCATGGTCCTACTTGGCCCCACGCTCGGGACACGATTGTAAGACGTCATAAAACAGTTTTAGAAAATTTTTCGAAATATACTTTCATAAAGTTTAACAAAATCCACACTCGAAGTTCAAAGACTTCCATTTAACTTTCAAACAAACTGTACAAACAATTTTCACAAACGAAAGTACTTAGCCCGAAGGCTTACAAACTCTTATACAAATGTACAATTACCATACTTTAACAAAACAGGTGATACACGGATACAGTCTCGGGTACACTACCCCAAAGGTTATACATTTATATAATGTAACCTCTAAACCATACTTACTTTCCAAAATGGATTATCAACCCGACGTCCTCCCTTGTGAAGTGACCTATGCCCTGGACTCGCCTTTATCTAAAATAGTAAATAAATAAGGGGTGAGAATGAATCTCAATAAGCTACTAAAATGCAACTACGTTTCATGCTAAAATGATAAGTATAAAGAACAATATCATAAGCATCACATAGCACATAGTATGAGAGGTAAAACCAACTCATATACCACAAATGCCACATTCAGGTGGATACCAAGCCAAGGTTTACCTAATAAACATAGCTGTCTGAGAATACCATCTGAGAAAACCATCTGAGAAAACCATCTGAGCAGCATAAATAGCTAAAGCCGGGATCCTGAAAACCAAACCATAACCATAAGAACCAAAGTAACAACGGGGGAAATATGACACAAAGTCATAACCCAAGGCTCACGCAAGGGAGCGATTCATCCCATCCAAGGACAATCTGGACTGGGGAAAACAGAAAAGGCAACAGTGGAAAACCTTATAGTGAACTTGGCTTGTGTGCCACTATAATTCTCCCACTGCCTGACTTAAGGTACCAATGGAAAACCTTATAGTGAACTTAACTTGTGCCACTATAATTCTCCCACTGCCTGACTCAACAACAAGTACCAGCTGGACTTTAAACACGAGCATAGTAATGAATACTTGCTTAAACAACAACTGGGACATGATTCCAAAGTAGGGAACCACACAAAGTCATCACAAAGATGTAAACACGTTACTCACAAAAGAGTTCACAACATTGACATTAAGTCACAACACAATCCTTTATCAATGACATTAAGTCAAACAACCCTCTTGCACACACTTGAACACGATCCTCAACAACCAAGTACGTTAAACCCATTTCTCACACAAGGTATTACAAAGTAAGAAACCCCACGAAAGCATCATAAATATGTACAACACCCAAAATGAACCTAAACGGTTACATCATTCCAAACTCGATCACAAACGGACCATTCCTAAACGTTTTGTGTTATAAAACACTTATTGAAAACTCGACATAATCTGAACCTGAAACTCAACTAAATAAACCAACCTATCTCGTAGTACTCAAGAAGATCTTTAAAACGATAGTTTACACGCCTAAAACGGAGTCCGGATGAGAAAGTTATGACCTCCGGAAGATTGAACATTTTTCTGGAAGATTGTGAGGTCGCCCACTTCACAGTGTGCGGTCGCCCAAAAACCCATTTTCATAGACAAAACTTGTCAGAAGAGTGTGCGGTCGCCCACACTTTGTGTGAGGTCGCCCACTTCCTAAATGTACCAAATTTTCACTCCTTTCATCCTAACTTCTCAGAAATACTAACCTTACTCTTAGTCTAACTTATACATAACGATCAAACCCATTTCCAGTCACATAAGTGCTCAGAAATTAACACCAAATAACTAACAAACTCAATACTTCTCATAAACCAGAAATTAGCAACATAAGTACCAAATATAATACTCCCTCCGTTTCACCGTCTCAAAAGTACTAATACTCCTATACCTGAAGCATACACTCTACTCATATAAGTGCAAAGAACACCCAGGAACACACTTATACTTCCCTTACCATTTCAAAACCAACTTTCCAAATACTCCATTTGTCCCAAAATTACAAGTATCACAAAAATCATTCAAATCACAAAATTAACAAGTACAAGTGTCAAATATAACATATATGACAATTTTAACATTTAAAGAGGAATTAGTAACTTACCTATTTCCAGAAAAAGTATCGCAGAAATAATATTTGATCGGGTAGAAATGACCTACTCAACGCCCTGATCATTTTTATATAATTAGTTTTTAAAACGGATAAGTAATTAAAAAGATAGAAATTAAAATAGGATGAAACTTACCTTTTTCTTTCTTCTACTTGAACCAGAGAAATTTCAATTTTAGTGTGTGTGTGTATAATGTAACCGCAGAGGGAGAGAGATGGGAGGATAAGTGTATAAAGATTTTTATAAAATTTCCACTTTGGTCCTTCTACTTTCAAGTTGAACAATTAAGCCCCTATACTTTAAATTCTATTAAGGACCTTAAGGTTTCAACTACTCCATTTAACTCCCTTAACCATTATTACTACTAACTAAATAAATAACACAATTAATCAAACAATATGTGCAAGTCATAAAATATGATGCAACACATAAAATGCACACATAATATCAAATTAAAATCCCCAAAAATATAAAATAAATAGGGACGGGTTTTTGGGTCGTTACAATCACTCCCCCTTAAAGAAAATTCGTCCTGAATTTTAGGGTAATTTACCAAACGAATCAAACAACCAAGGATATTTCCTTTCCATTTCTTCCCGAAGTTCCCAAGTTGACATTTCAACATTACGATTCCTTCATACCATTCTAACAAGCGGAATACTCTTGTTTCTCAACTCTTGAACTTTGGTATCAATCACTCGAACTAGTTGCTCTATATAAGACATATCGGGTTCTAGATCCTCTGGTATCTCTGATAACACATGAGATGGATCATAAATTTTTTTACGAAGCACGGAGATATAAAACACGTTATGAATTTACCCAAAGAAGATTGCAACGCAAGATGGTACGCAAGATTCCCAACTTTTTCTATAATTTCAAAAGGCCCATTATGACTTTTCCATCGAATAGCCAATCTCAATAGGTAGAAAGTGAGCGGATTTTGTCAATCTATCTACAATTACCCAAACTGTATCATGCTTTCTTCAAGTACGAGGCAATCCTATTACAAAATCCATCGTAACATGTTCCCATTTCCACTCAAGTATCTTTAGAGGTTGAAGTAGACCGGCAGGTCTTTAATGTTCAGCTTTAATCTGTTGATAAGTCAAACACTTTATTACGTAATCCGCTATTTCCCGTTTCATATTATTCCACTAAAAATATTGTTTCAAATTCTGATACATCTTGGTACTCTCGGGATGAATAATATACTTGAACTCGAGATCCTCATCAAGAACTTGACGTTTAATTCAATCAATATCGGTTACACATAGCCGCCCTCTATAAATTAATACTCCTTCAAGATTAAAAGAGAGATCTTTAGATATTCTATCTTTGGTTTTATCCACTATCTTTCTCAACTCGAGGTCATTCTTTTGAGCATCTTTTATCTGTTGAATTAAAGTTGGCAATCCTCTATTATTCGCAAACATACTCCATGTCTCAATTCATAAGGACACCAATCTCAAACATCTTCCATTCTCGGACCATCCTCGAAACTATGTAAGATTTTTGACGAATAGTATCTGCGACCACGTTTGTCTTGCCCAGATGATAAGAGATGGTACAATCATAGCCCTTCACAAGCTCCATTCATCTATGCTATCGGTTGTCCAACTCTTTCTAGGATATCTCAACTTTTATGATTTGTAAAATCTCAAACATTGTTTCATAAAGGTAATGTTTCCACTTATGTAACGCAAAAACAATCGCAACAAGTTCCATGTTATGGGTCGGATAGATCTGTTCGCAAGGAGTTGACTTCCTCTAAGCATCACTGTAAATAACCAAATTATCATTCCTCTTAGGTAACGCAAGAATAAGTACAATAGTCAATCTTTTCTTTAATTCCTCAAAACTGACTTGACATTTTTCATCCCACATATATGGTACATTCTTTTAAGTCCACTGAGTGAATGGTGTAGCAATCTTGAAAAACCCCTCAATAAATCTTCAATAATACTCCGCTAAACCAGAAATTTCGCAAATAACTGCTTCCATCGGAGTCCAGACAAAACCATTCTCAAAAAATTGTATGTTCCTCTCGAGATTTAGAATAAACAAGGATATTACCGATAAAGACAACCACAAAGGTATCAAGATAAGGTTTGAAAACCCGATTCATCATATCCATAAGAACAACGGGAGCATTAGTTAACCCGAAAGGCATAACAAGAAACTCATAGTGACCATACCTACTACGAAAAATAGTTTTAGGAATGTCTTCAGAATGAATCTGCAACTGATGATAACCACTCCTCAATATCAAACTTAGAAAAGACAACAGACCCTTGAAGTTGATCAAATAAATCATCAATATGAGGCAAAGGATATTTGTTCTTTACAGTCACCTGATTCAACTTTTTATAGTCGATGCATAGTCTCGAAAACCCATCCTTCTTCTTTACAAACAACACAGAAGCTCCCTACGGTGATACACTAGGTCGGATAAAACCACTATCAAGTAACTTTTGCAATTGAACTTTCAACTCTTTCAATTCAGATGTAGCCATTCTGTAAGGTACCTCAAATATCAGCGTAGTACCTAGAAGTAAATCAATACAGAACTCGATCTCCCTATCGGGGGGCATAGAATACTCAGTTGAAAATATATCAGGAAACTCTATAACAATATGCACATCAGGAATAGAAAATGTGACAATCCTTTTATAACAATCAACTGAAGCATGGTAATTATTTACCCAATCCATTCCCAAGATAATATCAAAATCTTGCAATGACAATTTAACTAAATCAGCAAGTACAACATGCTCACGAATATGCACAACACAAGTACGCAACACTCTATCATTTGCCAAACACTCCCCCATAGGAGTGGACACCTCTAACACATAAGGTAGAGACTCAGGAGACAAATGTAACTAAGGTGCAAAAATGCACAGACACATATAAATGCGATGAGCCGGGGTCTATAAGTACACGTGCCCTCAAACTAGACATATAAATTATACCTCCTATCACGGCAGAAGAATCTGAAGCCTGTTATTGATTTAGTAGCAAAAACATAACCCTGCACCTTAGGCTTTCCTGAGGCATCCCTCTTCTGACCCTGTGATGATCCAGCTCCACTCCCATATGATACATTCCTGGTTCTAGGACAATCCCTTTGAAAATGATCAAACTGACCACAATTCAAACACTTACCCAACTTCTTCCAACACCTTTCTTCAGAATATCCTTCCTTCTGACAATAATTACATATCCTTCTACTTTAATTTCCCGAGGTGTTACCTTGATTGTTGGCAATTGATTGCTCCTGAGGCTGTCCTCTGTTTTGTAATGATATTCTCTGACCTCCTCGATTGTTACCGTACTGTGGTTGAGGTCTTCCTTGCCTTCCAGCACCTGATAGTTCAACTTTCCTCTTATGTTCTTCAATATAGTGCTCCACTTGATAAAATTTATCAAACTGCATCTTGAACAACCTGTAACATGGGAAATACTAGTTGAATTCAGATCACAGTTCTCAATCCTTTCACAAATCGCATTGTCTTCCTCTCCTCAGTTGCAACTAAATGAGTACAGTACCTGGATAACTCTGTGAATTTAGATGTATACTGAGCCACGGACATAACATTTGCTCTAAGTTGAGAAACTCCATTTCTTTCTTGTCTTGATCCACCCGGGGAATAAAATGTTCCTTGATTTCATTTTTAAGAACTATTCTAACCCATATCTCGGAGGTACTTGATCTTCTCCTTGTCTTTAATCATTTAAGGTTTTTCATGGGCTGCTTCAAACATTCCCTTGCCTGAAGGCCCTGACTGATCTCTTCTATCCCAACCATTTTCAATAAGTACCTGCATAAGACTCTCAGCGTCACTCACTCTATATACAACTACCCTCCTAGGTCACTTAGTCATTCTAGACCATCTAAACCTAGCTTTGATACCAACTGTCGCGCCCCAGACCCGTGGTCTACTTGGCCCCACGTTCGGGACACGCACGGAAGACGTCATAAAACACTTTTAGAAAAATTTTCCGAAATATACTTTCATAAAGTTTAACAAAATCCACACTCAAGTTCAAAGACTTCCATTTAACTTTCAAACAAACTGGACAAACAACTTTCACAAACGAAAGTACTTAGCCCGAAGGCTTACAAACTCTTATACAAATGTACAATTACCACACTTTAACAAAACAGGTGATACACGGATACAGTCTCGGGTACACTACCCCAAAGGTTATACATTTATATAATGTAACCTTTAAAACCATACTTACTTTCCAAAATAGATTATCAACCCGACGTCCTCCCTTGTGAAGTGACCTATCCCCTGGACTCGCCTTTATCTAAAAACAGTAAACAAATAAGGGGTGAGAATGAATCTTAGTAAGCTACTAAAATGCAATTACGTTTCATGCTAAAATGATAAGCATAAAGAATAATATCATAAGCATCACATAGTACATAGTATGAGAGGTAAAACCAACTCATATACCACAAATAGCACAAATGCCACATTCAGGTGGATACCAAGCTGGTCATGTGCTATCACGTGACTAACATTCGTTAAATACTTAACTACTCTATTGTTGGAATTAGGGGGTTAAAAATGAAAACAATAAAACTTTAAAACCTAAAAATATTTTTATAAAGTAAGAAGGGTGCCTAATGTAAACTTCTTATCATCTTCAACCCATCACGCTTCAATGCTAGCTCATATCCCAAATCTTAGTCCGTACTTCGTCTGCATATTTTTGCAATGCTATTTAGGGAGGACTTCATTAGAAAACATGTGAAAGTTGACTCCCACAAACCATGTTGAACTGGATTGACGGGATGCTCGACCTTGCTGTTGACCGTGACCATTAACAAGACATAATTACCCCTAGGATCTGAATAACGCGCGCACACTTATTTTTACGGGCAAATCACATAACGGATGTAGAAGACGAATCAGCCTCGTATAGTTGAAGAGTACGAGTCTTCTTTCCTTTTTTTTTTTTTTTTGATTTAAGAAAAAACCCGAAAAGAACCCTTATATTATTTGTTCAAATTCCACACAACTCCTATAGTTGATGTATAAGACCTATTCGCCTCTTATAGTTAAAATATAAGAGTCATTTATACATGAAAATTGTGAATT